>WOXC01008216.1:0-44264 GCA_011680675.1 Gymnobelideus leadbeateri | reverse complement strand
GACTTGCCCAAGGTCACACAGCTAGTAAGTGTTATGTGTCTGAGGTCAAATTTGAACTCAGCGCCTCCTGACTCCAAGGCTGGTGCTCTATTCACTGTGCCACCTAGCCACCCCTAGACAAAATTTTTTTCAGAGATATGAGGTATTCTGTTAAAGACATAGTTCAGTGCTCTTTATTCCCATGACATTATGCTAATGTGCTCATGGAGAAGTGGGAGGCTCAGAAAGATTCTGTCTTCAGGTCATGAGAGACAGTTGTTCCCCCACCCACCACCCACCAGTGGAAATATCATTGAATTTGGACAAGACCTTGGTTTGAGACCCATACCTGCTTTTTCCTAGTTGTGCGACCTTGGGCAAATCATTTAGCTCCTTGTGGTTTTGGTTTATGCCTCAGACCAAGGACAAATCAGGGATTTGGACTAGATCAATCAGTTATTAAGGGTTTTCTGTTTTGTTTTGTTTTAAAAAATTAACACAAGCATTTATCTCTACCTCATACTGTCACCCTTCACTGAACAATTATATAAAATGAAAAAGTAAAACCCTTATATACATCATCCACTAAAATAAATTTCACCATTAGCCATATCCAAAAATACATATCTCAGGATTTTACATTTGATCCTGAAGGCAATAGGTAAGCACTAGAGTTTACGGAATAGGAGAAATATGTCCAGACTAGTAAGAATTAGCTAAAGCACAGTTTTATCTTGACATAGGCTTTTAGAAACATTTGTTGTTGTTGCTCAGACATTTTCAGTTGTGTCCAGTGGTTTGCCATTTTCCTCTCCAGATCATTTTACATATTAGAAAACAAAGTTAAGTGACTTGCCCAGGGTCACATAGCTAGTAATGTCTGAGGCCGGATTTTAACTGGGGGAGCTGTCTTCCTGATTCTAACCTCTTGCTTCATCTGGCTGCCCTTTATATTCCATAGATTTTAAAGAAATAGAGCTAAGTTTTGGAAAAGATACAGGTTCTCCCTGCATAGAGAGGGTAGAGGAGGAGTGTCGCTTTTGTCATTCTTGGCAAATGAAAATAGCTCTAGTTTTTCTTTATTGCTTCAGGTGACCCTGCACGATTCAGCTATAGATCTTTCTCATCATCTCACTCCCCACTGGGACAGTGACTGCAGCAATAACCACAACTTGGGAGAGGGTTAATCAATAGAATATTTATTAAGTACTTACTATGTGTCTGGTGCAGTGCTAGGTCCTGA
The DNA here is from genome assembly GCA_011680675.1 of Gymnobelideus leadbeateri. Lineage (NCBI taxonomy): Eukaryota > Metazoa > Chordata > Mammalia > Diprotodontia > Petauridae > Gymnobelideus > Gymnobelideus leadbeateri. The sequence continues at coordinate 43,042 of WOXC01008216.1, read as the reverse complement.
TATGTCCACCCAGCATGTGTGTGGCCCAGCAGCCCTCTCACCTCTAAGGCCACTCATGATTAGAAGCATTATTAAGGGCCTCAAAAGCCCCTTTACATTCCCACATATGCCATTCGGCTTCAATTTCTCTTATTCAATTAATTAGTCAAAAAACATTTATATATACTATGTTCCAGTTACTGTGCTAAGTAAGTACTGGGGATATACAAAGATATACAAAGGACAGTCCCTACCCTCAAGGAGCATGCAGTCTAATGGGAGAAACAACATATAAACAAATATTTACAGAGCAAGCTAAATAATTAGCTGAGGGAAAGCACTAGGATTAAGTGGAGTTGGGGTAAGCTTCCAGTAAAAGATGGGATTTTAGTTGGATCTTAAAGGAAACTAAACTGGTCAGTAGTTGGAGCAGAGGTAGGAGAGTATTCCAGACATGGGGAACAGCCAGAGAAAATGCCTGGAGCTGAGAGATGGAAGGTCTTGTTCATGGAACAGCCAGGAGACCAGTGTCCCTGAATCCAAGTGTGTATGTTGGGGAGTAAAGAAGATTGGCAAGGCAGAAGATTATAAAGGACTTTGAATGCATAACAAAACATTTTACATTTGATTCTGAAGCATTTTAGCATGTGATATATATACACATTACATACATTTTAGCATACACATTAGCATTCATTTTTACAAGATTCTTATGCATTTCTTACCCTAAATGCAATTTCCTCCCTTTTAGGACACTATCTTTTCCAGAGGTAATTGCAGATTCAAATAGTTCCATAGTTCTTGGAGCAGAATATGATTTTTGCCACATTTTGGAGGCATCTCTCCCAGCTGTATTGAACCCTTTCATTAAAGGACTTTATAAGTATATATAGTATGTAATATATGTACATGTATGTACATATACATATATGTACACATACACCCATATACAGAAGCAATAGAGTTTATTGAGGAGTGTAACATGATCCAAGCTGTATTTTAGGAAAACCATTTTATTGGTTAAATGGAGGCTGGATTGGAGCACAGAAAGACTCAAGGGAGGCAGACCCATGTAGCAGCAAGCACCCCAGCATCCCCAGGGGGGCTGCCAACACAGGTTCTTAGATCTGCTTTTCAAAAGGAAAGCAACTCAAAATGGGTTAACAAGCTTACTTTAATCAAACATATATTACCTAGTTCAGGGGGAAAAGGTCAGCACCCGAACTTCAGAGTATACAGACAGAATTTACAGATCAAACAGACAGGCTTCCAAACTGCCCAACCATTATCAATACCAAATCACAGTTACCAGAGAGGAAAGCATCAACATCTGGGTTTTCAAAGCCGGGGGGCTCTCAACAACGGCTTCCCAGAGTCTCATCTGGTCAAGTCACACAACACTTCTCAAAGTGAGCCCCAAAGCAAAGCCTCACATCAGGGATTATATAGCCTTCTCCTGGCTCAGAGAATGTCACAACCCTCTTGACCCACTGCCCAATCACACAGCATCAAGGTGTGGGCATTCCTGAAAACCAAGCCTCCTGCCACAGGCTCCATGTGACCACATTCAGCCTATTAGGGGGCAGAGTATATTTTCAAATCAAGGAAGGTTCTTAGAGTCACTTAAGGCTATCAAAGGGCCTAGGGGCAGGGAAGATCTTTAAATTTGCATTTCCATTACAACCCACCATCAGGCTATTAAAATAGTCCAGGCATGAGTTGATGAGGCTCTGGACCAGAGTGGTTGCAGTGTCAGAGGAAAGAAGGGGGCTTATTTAAGAGACATTGCAAAGGTGAAATCAACAAACTTTGGTAACAAATTGGATAGGAGGTGAGAGATAGTGAAGAAGCAGGGATTGATTTCTAGGTTGTGAATCTGAGGGAGTGGGGGAGGGGGATGATGTTGCCCTATACAGAAATAGAGGATGTAAGGGGAGGAGGAATTAACAGGAAAGATAATGAATTTTGTTTTGGACATTCAGTTATCTCTTCCACATCATGACTTTCCCCTTTGCAGTTTTGATATATTGTTGGTTAGCATAAGAAATTAAATGGGAATTTGGGGGGAGTTTTGTGGAAGCTGTAGATGTTATGTGAAGACCAGCAGATGACACAGAAAGAGCTTAGAAACTCAGAAATGTACAAAACATAATTTATTATGAAATATATAACATCAATATATTTTATTACCACAAATATGTCCAAATTTTTGATAAGGTACTATAAATACCTCATAAAAGAAAAATAAAAAATTCAGACTTCTCTGGTATGAAGGGAGGTCCAAAAAAAAAAATTTTTTTTTTTTTGTTTTTTTGGAGGGGGGATGGCAGGACAATTAGGGTTAAGTGACTTGCCCAAGGTTGGATTTGAACTCAGGTCGTACTGCCTCCAGGGTTGGTGAATTATTTACTGCGCCACCTACCTGCCCCTAGTCCAAAAAATTTTATGCAGATTTTCCATATTGTGGGTGCACCACACCATTAACTCCAGTAATGAGGAAGGGATAGAGTTTAAGATATCTACTAGACATCTAATTTGAGACATATGATTGGAGGTCAACAGAGAGTTTGGGTCAGGATAGGTAGATTTAAAAATTATAACATGGAGATAGTAATTAAATCTTGGGAGCCCATGAGATCACCAAATGATATAGTATAGAGGGAAAAGAGAAGAGGACCTAGGACAGAACCCTGAGGATACTTATGGTTAGGAGGCATGATCTAAATGAGGATGGAGCAGGGTGGAGAAGGAACAGTCAGATAGGTAAGGAGGAGAACCAGGAGGGAGCTGTGCCCTGCAAACCTAGAGAGAAGAGAATATCACAAAGGAGAGGGTGATCAGCAGCGTCAAAGGCTGCTGAGAGGTCAAGAAGGATGAGAAGTAAGAAAAGGCCATTGGATTTGTCAACTAAGAGGTGATTGGTAACTTTGGAGAGAGTAGTTTTGGTGGAATGAGGTCCGAAGCCAGACTGTAAGGAGTTAGGAAGAAAGAAAGAAGCCAGACTGTAAGGGATTAAGAAGGAAAAAAGACGACAGAAAAGGGGAAGCACCTCTTGGAGATGGTCTTTTTGAGAAATTGACTGATGAAGGGAATGAGGATGGAAAGGCCAAGTGAAGATTTCTTCAAAACGGAGGAGAAATGGCATTCATTGCTACAAGAGTGTATTCTGAGACTCTTGACTATCCCTCTAATCCCTCATGCATTTTTTGAATCTTTTTAAAGTAGCATTTTCCCCCCAATTATATGTAAAGACAGTTTTTAGCATTTGTTTTTACAAGACTCTTGTGTACTACTTAACCTCAAGCAATTTCCTCCCTTTTAGGACGCTATCTTTTCCAGAGGTAATCACAGACTCAAATATTTCCATAGTTCTTGGAGCAGAATATGATTCCTGCCCCATCCTAGAGGCATCTCTCTCAGCTGTACCCAAGCCTTTCAGCAGAGGGTTTCACACTGCTTTGGGGCATTTAATGTCAGAATCACAAAAGCTCAGATCAGAAAGGTATCATACCTAAGTTCATACCTGAATAAAATGGCCCTCTGTGATTACGCTCACCAGTGGTCTTCCAGCCTTTGTTGACCTCCGGTGTGGGGGAGGGCACCCTTTACTGTCTCTCACTTCTCCCTCCCTCTCCATTCCCAGATAGCCCATTCTACTTCCATAAGCCATTATGTTTAATTCTACAGTATAGCTTTGTGTGCCTTAGACTGTGAGTATTCCAGAGTCCTAGATGGCGTTATATTTAAACATGTGCCTCTCCTTGGTGCAGAGTAGTTTACATATACTGGACTTTTAATGAATTGTTTATTGAAGTTGAGGATATGAAGGTGTATTTTCCTCCTTCCTTTAGTCAAATATGTAGTGAGACTAGGCGGAACTTCTCGGCTAAAGGATATAATTCACATCTTTAGGAGAGGATGCTTTCAGTTTATTTGTAACTGGGGTTAGGAAATCCAAGTAGTGATCTAAGGCAAAAGGAGGAAGAAGAGAGCCCCCAGAGGATGAGGGCTTAACTAAATTGCAGTGGGACTAAGAAATGCTGCCTGCCCTGAGGGGGAGTGGATGGGGGATTTCCCTATCACTCAGGAATTCCTTGAATGACCCTTATTATACTCTCTTCATTGGTGGGAATTCCCTACTTTGTTCCCATAGGCCCGAGTTGCTTAGAGCTGGCTATAGCAGTGACATTAGGTAACATCCCACACCACATCATGCACTTGAAATTATGGTAACTGACCCTTATATTTGTGTAAGGGGGGGAAGTAAGAGGTGAGAGCAAAAGGTGTCAGGACTCAGGCATCACAAGAGAACAATGACCAAATACTGTGTGGCTTTGAGCCAATTCTCAAATCTTGTATAGGGAACTCTTGAATTTTTTAGGATGGAGAAGGACCTTAAAGATTCTCAGAGGAAACTGCCACTCAATGAGGGAAAATGACAGTGACCAATCTAGGAGCCTCCTGACCTTTAGCCCTGTGTTCTTTTCACCATACCTGGCTTATTCCCACACATCATTTCTCTTGTGCTTAGTTTCTCATAGACACTTTACCTCTATTTAATCTTCTTTATTTTTATTTTTTTCTTATTTTAGAGGGGGGAAGGCAGGGCAATTGGGGTAAAGTGACTTGCCCAAGGTCACACAGCTAGTAAGTGTTAAGTGTCTGAGTCGAGATTTGTACTCAGGTCCTCCTGACTCCAGGGCAGGCAGCTCTATTCACTGCACTACCCAGCTGCCCTACCTCTATTTAATCTTAACTCAGTTTAATTACACCATGGAACTGGAGCAATTCTCTCCAAATGAAAAGGGATTAGCCTATAGATGAACATCAGTCTTGAGTGAACATCAGGGACTACAGTTATCCCTTCTACATCATAGAGGTTAAGGGCATGGCATCCCCATGATCTGGAAAATCCACATCAAATTTTTTGACCCTCCTTTCATTCCAGAGAAGAAGTCTGAATTATTCTGGTATTAAAAGATAAAATATGTTGACATTATACAATACTATACATATGTTTTATGTATTTCTGAGTTTCTAAACTTTTTCTGTTTCATCTGAAGGCCTTTGCATGCCATCTGAGGCTTCCTCAAAATTCCCCCAAAATTCCCATTTAATTCCTTATGCCGACCCGAGATACATTAAAACCATATTGGGGAAAGTCTCGATGTGGAAGGGTTAACAACATATAGAGGGAATCTCTTATCAAGGAGGAAATGTCCAAACCAAAGTCCCACTTTTCCCCTGGGAATCTGTGCTACTAGGTTAATTTAGTCATTTGCTGTGGCATTTATACCACCAATGATCAGTAACAGTCTAGACTCTTTGGGGAGGCAGTTATGTTACACTGGAAAGCGCCACAAAATGAGACTCTAGCACATCTAGGTTCTGATTCATGACACGAATGCAGACTCACTAAACACCAGAATCAATGAACTTGGACTTGTTGCTTCTTTCTTTTAAAAAAATCTTCCATTTATTCACTGAAGGAATACAAATTCTTTCAGGGGCATTCAAGGCTTTCCATAATTGGACTCCAATTTACCTTCCAAATCATATTTCCTGCTACTTTCTGGGTAGTAGGAAATCATCTGTTTTTAGCTGAACACCCCCAGTAGTTCCTGCTTCTTTGTTGGTGATATTTCCCCTCTTTAGAATCCTTTTCTCTCCAGATTCATCTGCCCAATTCTCATCAACCCTTCAAGGCCCAACTCAAATACTTGGAAGCAAGGCATCATGGAAAAGCATGGAGGCTTAGGAGGCAGAGGACCAAGATATTATTTGCTACCTCTGTGACCTTGGACAAGTCACCTCACTAAAATTCCTCAACTGTAAAAGAAAATAGTCAGACTATCTAACCGCTAAGATCCTTCCAACCCTAGATTTACAAACCCGATTTTTCTTTTCTTTTTTCTTTTTCTTTTTTTTGCTTTTTTGGAGGGGGGAAGATGGGGCAATCAGGGTTAAGTGACTTGCTCAAGGTCACATGGCTAGTAGGTGTTAAGTGTCTGAGGTTGGATCCTAACCCAGGTCCTCCTGACTCCAGGGCCGGTGCTCTATTCATTGTGCCATCTAGCTTCCCTAAACCTGATTTTTCACAACTATAATAATAGCTATCATTTATGTAGCACTTATTATGTGCCAAGAATTTTAGAGTTACTATCTCATTTGATCATCAGATGTAGGTGCTATCATTATCCCCATTTCATAGATGAGGCAACTAAGGCAAACAGAAGTCAAATGACTTGCCTAGGGTCACACAGCTAGCACTTGTCAGAGGCTGGATTTGATGTCAGGTCTTTGTGACCTCTGGCCTAGAACTCTGTCCATTGTACCACTTTGCTGCCAGGGAATTTCCTCTTTCAAAAGCTGTTCCCTTGAAATTCATGACCTTTCCCCTTTCACTTCTTCTACATTAGCCTTCCTCTGAATCAAAGCTCTGGGAAGCAGCACAGATAGTCTACAGTCTATGTTTTGTTCTGTTTTAGTAGTGGGAGAAGGAAATTCTAGCCTATGAACTACCTACAAAGTTATGGGCAAAGTTTCATGACAATCAGTTAACTTGACACAAGCTCTCTTAGGAATTTCCAGTTTCCTATCAACCGGTTTATGTTTAGCCCCTGTTTCTCCTTGTTTATGCGTATGGGGGAATAGCAAATATCCCTGTTTGGTTGTAGCTCTCTATGGAGGGGAGGGTGGGGAGCCACACACAGTGGGAAAAGGACAAAGCCTGGCCTACTTTCCCCACAACTGCCCTCCACCTTTACCTTCCCAGACATATAGATCTGATAGAACCCAGCAAGGTCCAAAGATCATAGATGCGGAGCTTCCTGATTGGTCCCTTGGTTTCATATCCCTCCCTTCTCTAATGCATCCTTCACACAGCTGCCAAAATGATTTTCCTGCAGCACAAGTGTGACTAAGTCACTCCCCTACACTCATTAAACTCCAGGGGTTGCCTATGACTCTATCTCTTCATTTTTACCTGGAGATTCTCTAAAAGCTCTTCAGTTTCTTCCTAGCTCTTCCATAGCATCACCAAGCCAGTTGATGGATAAAGAGCTTGTGTCTGTGAGATACTCAGGAATATATTTAAAATCCTTATACTTGCCCTAAGGTCATAGAACTGGGAAAAAGTTTAGAGGTCATCCAGTCCAACCCCCATTTTTGTTGTTGTTTAGTTGCTTCAGTTGTGTCTTATTCTCCATGTTCCCATTTGGAATTTTTTTTGGCAAAGATACTGGAGTGGTTTGCCATTTCCTCCTCCAGCTCATTTTATAACTGAGGAAACTGAGGCAAAGAGGGTGAAATGACTTGCCCAGGGTCACAAAGCTAGTAAGTGTCTGAGGTCAGATTTGAACTCAGATCTTCCTTACTCCAATGTCATTATCAGCATAGCTAGAAAGGACTTCGACCTACCTTTCTTCCACCCCAACCAGTTTACAGATAATGAAACTAATACCTAGAGTGATTAGGTGATTCACATAAGGTCACAAAGATAATAAGCAGTAGTTCTGGGATTTGAACTCAGATCCTCTTACCCCAGGTTCAATATTGTTGTTTTGCTCTCCTACTATACCACTCTGCTGATCTCCTTCCTTTCAGCATCAAAAATTTTTAGTCTCACATTTACACTTGAAAATCCAGGAAGCATGGAGTAGTGTATGAGAGGGGTGGCTACCAGGTCAGGATGTCCTGTCCTTATATTCTAACTCTCCTACATGTCAGCAGCCACACTTTACTATGACCCTGGACAAGTCACTTGATGCCATAGTACCCCAGAAATTCTCCAAGAGTATAAATTGTTAGAACAGTTGTCACCCTTCATTGGTAAAAGGAGTCCCTCTCATTACAATTTCCCTAAACTGATAAAACAAACAGATGGGGGGGATCATTTGCCCCCCACCCCCACAGGGTCCCCCACTAACCCACAGTGATTTGAGGAGAGGGGGAAAGAGGGAATTCCAGCATGGGTCATTAATTTCCAGAGCTGAAAAAGAGAAATAGTAACAGCTGCCTCATAGAATTAATTGCTTAAGAGAGAAGGGATAAACATTTATATAGTGCCTGCTATGTGGTCAGCACTGTGTTAAATCCTTTTTACAAGTATTTTCTCATGTGATCCTCAATATCTTTGGGAGGTGGCTGCCATTACCATCCCTATTTTACAGTTGAGGAGACTGAGGCAGACAGAAGTTAAGTAATTTGGCCAGGGTTACATAGCTAGTGTCTGAGGCTGACTCTGAACTCAGGGGCTTCCTGATTCCAGGTCTAGCACTCTATCCACTGAACCACCTGACTACATCCAAGGCAGACCAAGGTTAAGTGACTTGCCAGGGGTAACACAGCTAGGATTTGAACTCAGATCCTCTTGACTCCAGGCCCAGCAATCTATCCACTGTGCCACTTGGTTGCCAATAATATCATTTTCAGATAGAAGGGGCTTCAAAGGTTATCTCCAGGGGTGGAGAGCCTTTGGCCCCAAGGCTGCAGGTACCCCTCAGGCTATTAAATGGTCTTTTGACTTCAAATTGATCTCCCTTTAGTTCATACCTTCCACTCTTTGCAAAGCCTGTGTGCTGGGACCACTGGTAGATACAAAGATAAGTTTGGGTCCTTGCTCCCAGACTTACATAAAGCACTATAACATGGTAAGGAATTTGATCAGAAGGGTACACAGTGTTGTTCCCTTCCTTTCCTGAACTCTGATCTCTATTCAGATTGGATATGGAATGAAATTACTTTATAGCTGTTTTAAACAACTGCTCTGAATTGCTTCTGGCAGCAGTGGGAGTTGGGACAGGGAGCCTCCAAGGGACAATACAGGGAATGAGGAGAGTACTATAGCTGTGGGTAAGCCCAGCCCGGGCACCTGAGAACTGGGGGAAATGTCCAAAGTGGTAAGAGCAGGGATGGTGATGGGGATACTGAGAATAAGTGCTTTCAGGGTTATGTCATTTCCCTTTTAATGTGAAATCTAACCCCTTTCTCTTTTAAATGCCCGTCTGGCTGCTGGCCCCGAGTACTGGCCATGGCAGGCTGGTGGGGTTGGTTTCTCTGGGGCCCCCAGCAGGAAGCAGCAAGGCTTCCATTTCCAAGGTAGTGACAGATTTCCTGTCACAGGTGGTTTTCTGGTTAAAAACCGTTGGTTATTGGGCTCTCCACCCCACCCCTCTGGCTGTGTAGAGCTGGGCAACCTGTTTACTGAGGAGACCTGGGAAAGAGTTAATATTGGAGCCTGGAACCCCAGAGAGGATGAACTTAGTGTCACTTCCCGAAAGCTGGGCCAGCCCCCAGTGACTGAGAGATTGTCAGAGCTGCCATGTTCTTCCCCAAGCTACCCTCCCACCTCAAGGCCCCTCCCATCAGCTTAGGGGTTTGCCCAGGTTCTTCTGTGCATAGAATTTACAGTAAATGTTGCCACTGGTGGAAACTCTCAGAGGGGGCGAGGAAAAGGGCTAGAGGAAGGGGAAGGCCATGACTCCGGGTCCCTGGTTCCCTTCTCACAAACAACCCCCAGTCCAGTGTCCTGTTTATCTTTTATAGGGCTTTCGGTAAAGTGGGGATGCCCTGACTTAGAAATATTTGGGTAAATAGCCAACTTAGTGCTCTTCCCTTAGAATGTCAGTCATACTGACCTCACCCATCATCGATATTGCATGCTGAGCAGATTTGTCAGGAATGTGAATGGGTTTAGGCTGATTCTTCCACTTTCATGATATTTCTCTGACCTCTCCTGCCCTACCCTATTCTCTCTTACTGTTTTGCATAGAATGCACTCGCTTCTCCCTTCTGCCCCTCAGAGTCCCGAATTCCCATGAAACTTCAACCCAAATGCCACTTCTAACCTCCCCAGCTGCTAGCGCCTCCCCTGCCCCTTACCTTATATTTATTATGTGCTTATGTAAGCAAGAGCCTGCCAGAGTTGACAAGCAATTAATTTTCACCAATTATACAACTATACAATTATACAAGTCAGTTGTACAACTGACTTGAGCCTCTGATTGTTCAGTTGTGTCTGACTCTTTGTGACCCCATTTTGGGGTTTTCTTGGCAAAGATACTGGGGTGGTTTGCCATTTCCTTCTCCAGCTCATTTTACAGATGAGGAAACTGAGGCAAACAGGGTGAAGTGACTTGCTCAGGGTTGCAGAGCTAGGAAATGATCAAAGCCAGGAAGATGAGTCTCTTCCTGATTCTAAGCCCAAAGCTCTATTCCTACCTAGCTGCCCCCATTACGGCTATTTATGTGTGTATCATCTCCCCCTGTAGGATACTTGAGAGCAAGGATTACTTACTTTTTGACTTTGTATCACCAATTTCTGGCAAATAGTATTTGCTTGATAAATGCTTGTTTATTAATTGATTGATTGTGACAGGTGGCAAGTATCTGAGAAATTGCTGGCTATGTGCCTGTTCCTTCCATTGTAATGCCCCTTCATTCTGCCCTTTATCCCATCTCTTCAAATGGGCCCTCACTATGGTTCTTCTTTTTCTCACACTCCTTCCATCTTCCTTCACTCCCTGGCTCCCCTCAGATAACACTATATCCTAGGGCAAGGGTGGGGAGCCTATGGCCTTGAGGGCCACACGTGTGGCCCTCAATGTCCTCAAGTGCCAAACCTAGAGGGCCACATGTGGCCTCGAGGCTACAGGTTCCCCACTCCTGTCCCAGGCCTTCCTTTCCAGTACTGGTTGCATCTTCTCACCTATCCCTTGGCTCTCTGTCCCAGATTGGGAGTCAGAATACTCATCCCCACTCCCATTGGCTGTTTTCAGCCTGTATCGGCATCAATTTCTATATTTATGAACCTTTGATCCAATGATCCTGGCAGCTGTTTTCTACCAATCCACAATCCATTATTCTTCTTTTCTTATTTCAGTGCCTAGTCAGTAGCATTCATTTTCTCCCCAATTTTTGCCTCATACTAGGGGACTCAAACATACACATTTCTTCAAATAACCTCACTTCGTCATTCCTCTACCTACCCAGCTTCTGTGACCATTCACTCCACATCCCCAAGATGTCCAAAGCCTCGATCTGGCCTTCACCTTAATCAAGAACTTAACAATCCCTCTACATTTCTCTCCGTGCCTTTCTCTTTCCATCCTCTTCTTCATACTAGTTGTGACATGCAATCTGTCCATCTCGTTGTCCTTTGCCAGGTCATCCCCCTCCTCTGGCTATAACTCCCTTCCCTTCTGCATCTCAATCCCTCAGTGAATCAGTTCAGCTCTACTTAGTGTGCCTTGGCTCCCTTGTTCTCTTGTCTAGTCATCAGTCAACTATTTCCAAATCCCAAATGGTCATAACTCTCTGCATCCACCTCCTTTGGTGCTACTGAACATAACTGGTGGTGGAAGTCTTGCTATCATGATGATTGGCTTCACCACGAAATTATCTTATCTTATATCAAATGGGCCCTCACTACAGCAAGAGAGTTTTTTCCACTTTTCCCTAATTTGTTATGTCATTATGCCTCAGAGAAGTTGTCCCAAACTTTCTCTTCTCTCATTAAACCTCTGACAGTATCTTCTTCCCCCATCTTCTCTGCAGAGTGCCTTGCCTCGTGTCTCTCTCTTTCTCTTGCTCTTTTTTTTTTTTTTTGCCTTTTTTTTGGAGGGGGAAGGCAGGGCAATTGGGGTTAAGTGACTTGCCCAAGGTCACACCGCTAGTAAGTGTGTCAAGAATCTGAGGCTGGATTTGAACTCGGGTCCTCCTGACTCCAGGGCCAGTGCTGTATTCACTGTGCCACCTAGCCACCTTGCCTCAGGTCTCTTAGCAAAACAAATGAGTTTAGGCTGTTCGATGAGAACTCCTTCTTTTCACTGCCTCTTCATCAACACCTTCTTGTTATCATCTTACAAAACTTTTGCATTATCCCTCACATTTTTTTCCTCTTCCCTCCAGTCTGATAAAGAACTGGGCTTTCTCTTTGCCAATGCCAACACAGCTACTTAAAATCTTTTTTAAAATTCTTCTACTGTTTATCCCATCTCTTCTAAGATTCCTTAGCAGATTGCTACAAACATGGTCATGCTTTCCCCATCCTTAAAAAACTCTCGTAAGATCCCACTATCCCTGCTAAATATCATCCTATATCAATACCATCTTATATTTTTTCTCTTCTCAGGCAAATCCTTGGAAAAGCCATCTGTATCTGGTGCCTTCACTTCTTTCCTCACACTCTCTTAAGCTTTCTCTAATCTGGTTCATCACTCATCTAAAACAGCTCTTTCCAAAGTCACTAATGATCTTTTTTATTTTTTTACTTTTCTTTTCAGAGGCAATCTAGGTTAAATGACTTACCCAAGGCCACAGAGCTACTAAGTGTGTAAGGCAGGATTTGAACTCAGGTTCTCCTGATTTCAGGACCGGTGCCCTATCCATCGTTCTACCTAGCTTCCCCCATCAGTGCTCTTTTAATTGACGGATCTTTTCTGTTTCAATTTTCCTTTACCTCCCTGCAACACTGTTGACTCTTAATACTATCGACCACCCTCTCCTGGATTGGGTTTTCATGACTCTGCTCTCTCTTGGTTTTCCTCCTACCTGTTTGACCACACCTCAATTAGCCACTGCTATTATTTTTTTAATATAGATACATATGTGTGTGTGTATGTATATGTTCATGTTTATATATAAACACACATATCTATCTTCTTCATTATCTATGTCACATCTCCTAACGATGGGTGTATCACAAGGTTCTGCCTTGGATGCTCTATTGTTTACTCCCTTACTTGGTGATTTCACAGGTTCCTATGAATTCAGTTATCATTTCCATGCAGATGACTCCCATACCTATATACCCAGCTTTAGTCTCTCTCCTGAGCACCAGTCCTGCACCTACAGCTGCCTAGTAGGCATTTCAAACTGGGTATACCAGAAACATCTCAAACACTTCCAAAACAGAACTTTCCCCCTCAAACCCACTCCTCTTCCAAATTTCCCTGTTACTCTCAGGGGCCTCACCATCCTCCTGGTCACCCAGAATTAGAACCCGGGGCTTGTCCTCTACTGCTCTCTCCCTCACCCCACGTATACAATTGATTGCTACATCTCATTGATTCTGCCTCCACAGTATCTCTCAGATATTCTCCCTCCTCTCTTCTACAGCTACCGCTCTCCTTTGGGCTCTTTCCCTTACCTCTTTCCTGAAAATATTGCAATAGTCTCTTATTTGGTTTCTCTGCCTCAAGCCTCTTCCCTCTCCAATCCATCCTCCACACAGTAGCCAGCAGCCAAAGGAATTTTCCTAAAGTGCAGGTCACATCACCTCCTTGCTCAGCAAACTCCCATGACTCTCTGTTGCCTTGGGGATCAACCATAAACTCCTATAGTATTTAAAGGTTTTCCTGATCCCTCCATACCTTTCTACCCTCTTCATTACTCCTCTCCCTTCCCTTTGTAATCCACTCTCCTCACTGTTCCTTGAACACACCCTGTCTCTGTGTCTTTGTGCTAGCCATCCTCCCTCTAATGCCCTTATTCTTGCTTCCACTTCTTGGAATTACCGACTTGCTTCAAGACTCAGTCCAAATGCCTCTTTCTTCATGAAGCATTTCCTGATCCCCCTCCCTAGTCACCACTACCATGACCCTCCTTTTTAATCTTTATATTGTTGAGTTGTTTCAGTTGTGGCTGACTCTTCATGACCCCTTTTGGGATTTTCTTGGCAAAATATAGTTTGCCATTTCCTTCTCCAGCTCATTTTACAGATGAGGAAATTGAGGCAAGCAGGGTTAAGTGACTTGCTCAGGGTTACACAGCTAGTAAGTGTCTGAGGTCAGATTTGAACTCAGAGATGAGTCTTCCTGACTACAGGCTCAGTGTTTTATCCACTCACTGCACCACCCAGCTGCCCTTCTGTTGTGAACATTTTGTATTTATTGTGCATCTATTTAGCGTAGGCATGTAGTCTTTCCCATTAGAATGTAAGTTTCTTGAGGGCAGGGATGGTTTCACTCTTGTCTTTGTATTCAGAAGGCTTAGCCTGGTATCTGGCACTTAGCTAGTATGGCAGGGTGCTATTTGTGGGTGAGAAAGAGTAAAATTCAATGTTATATATTGAAGTGAATTCCACAGCCTTGGTACCAATAATTTGTTGGTCAAAATAATAGTCCTTGGAAGGTCTACTAGTACTACAGGAAAAGATAAACTTTGGGTCAGTTTTGTTGCTGTGGATACAGTCAGAATTGTGCGAATGACAGAATTGGTTTGTGGACTCTCCCCTTTGGGGATTATCTGTGGCAATTTTAAAATGCCAGGCTGTCTTCCATCAGCCAACCTCAAAAGACTTCTGACTCACCAACGCCCTGTTACCAGTTAATAGATGTTCAAAGAATTGGTTGATCTGTTTGGTCATGTCTGACTCCTCATGACCCCATTTGGGGTTTTCTTGGCAAAGATACTGGAGTGGTTTGCCACTTCCTTCTCCAGCTCATTTGACAGATGAGGAAAACAAGGCAAACAGGGTTAAGGTGACTTGCCCAGGGTCACACATCTAGTAAGTCTCTGAGGCCAGATTTGAACTCAAGAAGATCTTCCTGACTCCAAGACCAGCATTCCATCCACTGAGCCACTGAGTTGCCAAAGAATACACATTCATTTGATGTTGACTCAAGCAACATTTAATTTAGTTCAACAAACATTTATTAAATGCCTACTGTTTACAAGAGCTGTGGTAGACACTGGCTATACAAACAAATACAACAAAGACCATCCTTTCAAAGGATTTACAAGTTGAAGTGGGGTGGGGGGAGTCCCATGGGAGGTGTGGAAATCATCGAACACATACACAACTGTGTTAGATGGTATCATGGGTACCTGTGAAGAAGTTCAGGCAAAGTAGGATGAAACACTAAAGGAGAGAACATCTCTGAGGGTGGATGGGAGTCACAAAAGGCTTTATGTGGGAGGCAGCACCTCAGTTAGGCTTTGGAGAAATTAGACATAGACAGGCAAGTGTTGGTTTCCCTTACTTTCAACTATCCCAAGCTACATATATAATGGGTGACCCTGGGGAGAGAATGCTGGACTCCATGGAACAGTGTACCCCCTGGTGCTCTGCCCTCTACTTTTCAGCTTCCTTTTGTGTGTTGTCTTCCCGCATTAGACTGTAAGCGCCCTGAGGACAGGGAGCTTCTTCTTTTCCTTATTTGTATCTCCAATGCTTAACATAGCGTTTGGCACATAATGAATGTGGCAAATAAATAAATGCTTAATTAATGTTTATTGAAATGAATTAGACCTGGAATCAGGAAGGCCCAAGTTCAAATCCTGTCTCAGATATTTAATGTGATCCCAGGCAAGTCATTTAACTTAGGTCTGCTCCAGCTTCCTCATCTATAGAATGGGGGTAACAATGATAACTATATCCCAGGGTTTTTATTAGGATAAGAGAATACTTATAAAGTGCTTTACACACCTTTAAAGTACTATGTAAATGCTAGCCATCACTATTATTTTTATACAGCTACATCACTATTTATAAAGATACAAATATGTTAATGTTTATATATATGCTATATATATATATATATATATATATATATACTATATATAAACACATACATGTGTGTGTGCAGATACATGGCTTAGTGGATAGAGCACCTGAGCTGGAATCACCTGAGTTCAAACCTGGCCTCAGACACTATTAGCTTATAACCCTTTGCCCTGTTTGCCTCAGTTTCCTCATCTGTCAAATGAGCTGGAGAAGGAAATGGCAAACCACTCCGCTATCTTTGCCAAGAAACCTCAAATGGGGTCATGAAGAGTCAGACACGACTGAAACAACAACAACAATATGTGTATATGTGCACACATATACATACATATATCCACATTACATACACAGGTGTGTGTATATGTTCAATTCTGGGGACCCAATTAGGAAGGATCTTTGCAAGCTGGAGCATATCTAAAATAGGAGTTCTTAACCTGGGGTACATGAAGTTGTTTTTAGAATGTTTTCTTCACTGTATTTCAATATAACTGGTTTCCTTTGTGATACTGTGTTTTATGCATGTAAAACATTATTCTGACAAGAGTTCCCTAGGCTTCACCAGTTTGCTAAAAGAGTCCACGACTAGAGCCTCTGATCCAGAGGATGGTAATCAGGATGGTGAAGGGACAGTGAACAATTTGATACAGGGATTAAGTGGAGGATCTGCGGTTTTTAGCCAAGACCAGTGGGTTCTGCTAGAAGCCTCCATGTATCTGAAGACTTGACAAATGGCAGAGGGATTAGTCTCAGTTTACTTAGTCCCCCAAGGAGCAAGTGAGAGCTCATGAATGAGAATTAAAAGGAGGTAGTTTTAGTTTCGTTATAAGCAAGTACTTCCTGATGATTAGAACTGTTTGAAAAAGGAATGGGATGCTGGTGGTGCCAGAAGATGGCTGGATTTGGAATGAGAGTGCTTGTGTTTGCTTCCCAGTTCTGCACCGCCTTAGATATGACTTTGGGTGAGTCACCTGATCTGTCTGAGCATCATTTGACACACAGGGAAAATGGGGCTAGTTGCATCTGCTCTACCTGCCTCACGGGGCTGCAGAGATCAGATGGGAGAACTTAAGAAAAGCATGGTATGTGCCAAATGCTTTATGCCAGCACCGAATGCAGTGCGGGGCACACAATAGGTGCTTAATAAATGCTGACTATCAGTTATTATAGACAAGAAGTGAGATCTTTTTTTGTTGAAGGTTTTCCAATGTAGGCTGGTGGGAGGAGGGGTAATGAGGATCAGTTGTCTAAGGTGTACATACAATTTATGCTTCAGGAAAGTACAGGACCTAAAAAATTCCTAGATTCTATCATCCTACAGAAAAAATATCGTGCATTAATTACACGTGTATAGCTTATATTGAATTGCTTATCTTCCCAGTGGGGGTGGGTGAGGGAAGAAAGAAGACAATCTAGAACTCAAAGTTTTAAAAACAAATGTTGAAAAAGCATTGTTATTACATGTATCTGGGAAGTAAGATATATAAGCAAGGAGTATAGAAATAGTTCTGCCTTACAAGAAAGTAACGGGGCAGGGGTGGGGGGTGGGGAAGGAAGGGCAGCTAGGTGGCTCAGTGAATAGAGCATCAGCCCTGGAGCCAGGAGGACCTGAGTTCAAATTCGACCTCAGACACTTAACACTTACTAGCCTTGTGACCTTGGGCAAGTCACTTAACCCCATTACCCTGCCTTCCCCTTCCAAAAAAGCAAAAAAAAAAAAAAAAAAAAAAGCAGGTGGGAAGGGGGTGAAGGGAGGGATAAAGGGGATATATGGGAGGGCAGACTAGGGGAAGGAGTAATCAATATGCTTGCCATCTTGAGGTGGAGGGTTAGGGGAGAGATGGGGAATTTGGAACTCAAAATCTTGTGGAAATGAATGTTGAAAACTAAAAATAAATAAATAAAAATATTATGCAGAAAATGTGGTGTTGCATAGTAGCAGGTAGGGAACCAGCCTTAAACCAGGAAAACCTGGATGTGAAGTTTGCCTCTGACATACACTAGCTTGTGTGAAACTGAGCAATCTCTCAGTGCTTTTATGAAACTTTTTAAGTCTATAAAAATTCAAAATGTAACCAATGTGCATTGATAAAGTAGATTTTCTCACCTAAGTGGTCCCTGTAACAATGAAATTATAGATTCATTATTCCCCTCAAAAGTCAGGCAGCTCTTCCATCTCGCTGTTAGCATGGATGTTGGAGAGACAATTATAGACCCTTTTTTTTTGAGGGAGGAAGGCAGGACAATTGGGGTTAAGTGACTTGCCCACAGTCACACAGCTAGTAAGTGCTAAGTATCTTCAAAGCTGGATTTGAACTCAGGGCCTCCTGACTCCAAGGTCAGTGCTCTATTCACTGTGCCACATGGCTGCCCCTATTATAAACCTTTTTTTAAAAAAACCAAACAACAAATGTACATAAGCATAGTAGCCCCCCCCCCCAATCATATTGAAAATGTGCTTTGGAGCTCCATGAAAGGGAAATTAACTGCTTTTAATATAATTACTCATTTCGGAAATACTTTCAGGCAGCCAAGTGGTACCTTGGAGAGAGTGCTGGGCCTGGAATCAGGAAGACCCGAATTCAAATCTAGCCTCAGGAACTCGTTGTGTGACCCTGGGCAAATCACTGGATCTCCATTTGCCTCAGTTTCCTCATCTGTAAAATGGTGACAGTAATAGCACCTATTATCCCAGGGTTGTCATCAGGACTCAGTGCTTGTGAAGTGGTTAGCACAGTGCTTGGCACATAGCAATAGATAAATGTTAGCTGTTGTTGCTACTGTTAAATAAATGTAAATTCTCAATGAATTAAATTGATGCAAAAGGTGAGGGCGATTCTTTTAAAAAATTAGCATTCACAGGGAATGTATGTACTTTAGTATTTAGAAAGAAGAAGAAATTAAACACAGTCTCTGATCAGAGGACTTTATTATTCTGAATCCAAACAAAAGGAAAGGAGGACCAAATAAAGAAAAAATGCACAGTATCATATTTGAAGCTAGAAGGGAATCAGATAATCAATCAGTCAGTCAACAAGCACTTATTAAGTATCTACTATGTCAGTCAACAGGCATTTATTCATTACTTACTCTATGTCAGGCATTGTGCTAAGTGCTAAAGATACAAAGGAAAAGGGTAAAAATGGTCCTTACCCTCACGGAGCTCACATTCTAATGGGAGAGACAGCATGAAAATAATTACATGCATAGAAGATATATTCCAAACTCTATCCACTGAGTCATCTAGCTGATCATACACACATACCCATAACCACCCACTGACCCCACCCCACCCCCAAACACACACACACACAAAACAGAGAGAGGTGGAGGGAGAGAAAGGGAGGGAGTGGGAAGGGGGAGACACAAACACATACACACAGAGAAATAGCCCATGCTTATAGAATACTTTTAAATTTTTATTTTTAATTTATGGAATAAAATAAGCATTTCCATAAAAGAGAATAATAAAAAAGATTGCACATGAAGCTGCAAATCTATTATGTATAACTTGCTATTCCTTTTAAATATATGATAAATTTATCATGTAAATTTCTTTTTTTGTCACCCCCCACCTCCTTCCCCAGATGGCTACCAGTAGACATATAAATGTGTGTATATATCTATATATCTATATATATACACACGCACACACATATGTAAATCATTTTATGCATGCTTCTATTTATCACTTCTTTCTGTGGATGCAGATAGTATCTTCCTTCTTCCTTTGTAGTTAATTTGGGTATTTATGATAGTGAAAATGACTTAGTCGCTCAAAGTTGATCTTCAAACAATATTGCTGTTACTGTATACAATGTTCTCTTGGTTCTGCTCACTTCACTCTTTATTATTTCATGCAAATCTATCCATGTTTTTCTAAGTTCATTGAGCTCATAATTTCTTATAGCACAGTAGTATTCCATCACAATCATATTCCCCAATTGATGGGCATCCCAGGAATCTCCATTTCTTTGCCTCCTCAAAGAGAGCTGCTATAAACATTTTAGAACATAGGTTCTTTTCCTTTTTCCCTAACATCTTGATAAGCAGACCTAGTAGTGCTATTTCTGGATCAAGGGTTAGAGGCAGATGAATGACTCTTAGGGCATAATTCACCATACTTTTCCAGAAAGGTTTTCGGCACGTTTTGCTCACAGTAATTCTGTGCTGTACGTTGTGCCAGTATTCCTGTCCCCGTTACACAGATGAGGCACCTGAGGGTCAGAAAAGTAATAAATATCACTGGTAAGTGTCAGATTTTAACCTAACTCCAAGCCCAGTGCTTTTTCCATTATATGACAGAGTCTCTGGTTCTGCATGTGAATTTCTAATTTGGCTCCCTTGCCCCAACTATCCCCTGACTTCTCCATTATCTTCCTGCCCGCCCTTGAACACTGAAGTGTTAACTTTGTGTCCTGGCCTCTCAACCCACAGGAGAGTGAAGATCTGGAGAAACAAAATGCAGCTCTCCGCAAGGAAATCAAGCAGTTGACGGAGGAAATGAAGTATTTCACCTCAGTGCTGAGCAGCCATGAACCACTGTGCTCCATCTTGGC
Source organism: Gymnobelideus leadbeateri (assembly GCA_011680675.1). NCBI lineage: Eukaryota > Metazoa > Chordata > Mammalia > Diprotodontia > Petauridae > Gymnobelideus > Gymnobelideus leadbeateri. Next base: position 22,999 of record WOXC01008216.1, on the reverse strand, counting down.
CACCACATCCTCACCACCCCCTGAGGTGGTTTATGGTGCCCACGCCTTCCACCAGTCCCATGTCAGCTCCCCACGATTCCAGCCCTGATCCTACCACCGTGGGAAGAGCATCAGAGACTCCGACATTCATTTGCAGGGATTCCTCCCTAGGATTTCCAGTGGGAGAGTCCATAGCAGACGCAAAGTTCTGATGAAGAGAACATAAACTGTTTTTGCAACAGCAACCTCATCCGTCTCCTGCTGAATTCTCTCCTTTCTCTAGAAAGAAGGAGGTGGAGAGTAGGCTACAGAACACGTGACTGTCAGGTACAGGCATGGAATGCCAGAACTACTTGCATTGTGTGCCCAACACAGTGTGTATCTATATTTTCTGCTGAATGTATGACCAATGGGAAATATAATACTGGATCAGAAGAACAACAGAAACAATAGCATGGAAAGAGGTTTATTTTTTTAAATAAAAGAAGTAAATTTCAAAAAGAATGGCTTCTCCCTTCACTTTCCCATTTGACTTTCTGATCACAAAGTTTCTTCTTATAATTCGTTCTTCTGAATAAGTTCCCTGAGGTCAAAAATGGTTTTATTATATCCCCTAATAGTATCTAGTGTTAATAGTAGGTGCTTAAATAATGCTTGTTAACTGATTGATTCCCCTCTTATGGAGAACAGTCTCACCTTGGCAAATAGCTATGTCTCAAACAGGGATCCTTGAGTGAAATATTAACATAACCTTTCTAGTGGTTCCCAGCCTTTGGGATTGGACCTCAGGGGGGCCACTGTGCAGTACAGGCTGTTGTTGTTGTGTTTGTCCTTCATTTTCAAAGAGGACCATGACATCAGGGAGATGATGATATGACTTGCAGTTGACTTTGATTTAAGTGAGGCAGGGCTGTGCAAGGTCACCAGCCTCACTTTCTCCTCCAGAGCCATCTGGGTCCAGTAGCCAGATATTCATCAGGATGACTGGAGTACATAGATCTGTAAAGAAGCAAACATTGCTTATATTGACCAAAGTAATGTCACACACACACATACCTACATGGCACACACCATACACAAATACACAATAACCATTTAATATACAGGGTATCTCAAAAATCTTGGTACAAAAGTGTTAAGCTACAAAGTCCCCAAACTGTATGAAGACTTTTGGAATGCCCTGCATATCATCCATATATTAAATTTTTTGCCTGTTTATGTGCATTTATTTCAGTGGGTCTGGGATCTCACTGATGTGAGAATTCCTTCCATCCATTCAGATGACAGCCCTTCCATAAATCTTGTCTGTGTTTTCCCATGAGTCTTCCATAGTGAATGTACCAAATGTCTTGTTATTTCACAGCTATCAAAACTGAGGCTGTCAATCTGTGGTCTCTCTCTTTCTCTGTGTAATAGGTCCACCTCTTTTGTGGATCACACGTCTCCTGGATATTACCTCTTATGTCACATTTTGTCTACATGGTACATTGCAGCCCTCTGGCAACCCATTAGTTATTTCTCCATTATACTTTGGATTGGTTGCAACTTTTAATTTTAAAGTTTCTGTTGCATAAGATCATTCTCCCTTGACAAGGGAGGTAATGGACCTGTAGCATCAAGCAAGGAAGAAAATAGAGATGTATGTTCATGGCTGTCATAATAGCTGACACTTACATAGTGCCTTAATGTTTATGAAGTGTTTCTTATACTTCACCAAAGCCCTAGGGGAGATAAATAGGGGCCCAGGCTTTATTGTGACTATTTTACAGATGTGGAAATCAAGGTATCAGAGTAGTAAAGTGACTTGTTCATAGTTACACAAGTAGAGTCAGAGACAGATTCAAACTCTGGTTCCTCCTGATTCCAAGTCAAGACCTCTTTCCATAGTGCCAAACTATCTCTTGATCCATCATGGAAGATGTCTTCTTATGTTCCAGATGGAAAAGAGATTCTCTCTAGTGGGTAAGGTCTTCCAGGTGCTACTGAAAATATACTAATTGCATCAAGCCCTAGAACTTTAAGACATCCTCAGTGAGATGCATGTTACTCAAAAGAGATTGGTTTAACAATCCCTATGAGGAATTAATATTTTTCAGATGTCTCCAAATGCTTTTATGAACAATAATATACAAATGGGTTTAAAAGTGTGAACTGAATTCGTAGTGTATTTTGTCATGATGTTTTTTCTCAATGAATATTAGCAATAAAAATAATAATTTACATTTGCAAAGTGTCTAAGACTGAATTAATTGTCTTTCACCCTCAAACATGCTGTTTTTCTGGGCAGCTAGGTGGCACGGTACATAGAGCACCAGGTTTGGAAATCAGGAAGACTCATCTTCCTGAGATCAAATGTGACCTCAGACACTTATTAGCTGTATTACCCTGAGCAAGTCACTTAGCCCTGTTTACCTCAGTTTCTCATCTATAAAATGAGAAGGAAGGGCAAATTGCTCCAATATCTTTGCCAATAACACCCCAAATGGGGTCACAGAGTCGGACATGACTGAACAACAGCAACCACTAATACAACTACTGTCTTGGGGGAGGTCCTCAATACTTCCCGTTAAAAAGGGAGTCTCACACTCTAAAGGTCTGCGAATTACTGCTTCAATGCCTGATGATGTGTGACTTTCTTTTCTAAAAACCATGTTCTTCTATTTTGGGTATTTAAACTTCTCTGAAAACTGATTTTACCCGTGTATTTCTAACCTTCTTTCTGAGCCTTCCCTCCTCTCCTCTTTTCCCCCACCAATACTTTCCTCAGAAACTCAGAATACAGGATCTTAACTGGAAGGAATTTCTATCAACAAGCATTTATTTGTGTGACCTTGGGCAAGTCACTTAGCCTCAATTGCTTTGCCTTCCCCCCTCCAAAAAAAAAAAAACAAAAAACAAAACCCAAGCATTTATTAAGTACCTACTCTGTGCCGATCAATATAAATGAATGAATATGTGAATGAATAAATGACTGAAACTACATTCCTAAAGGCAGAATTACTATGGACTTTAGGTTTTTAAAATTCATCTTATTATACTAGGAACCTAACCTGTTGTGACCCCCTTGTGATTGCAGTTGTGTTGTAGAGGGGTGCATTTTTTTGCAGTGTTGGTCTAAATGTTCTCTGAGGTCCTTTTCAACCCTGATATTCCATGATTCTGTGATTTTCTCAATACCACTTCAGTTCCTCACTCATTCAACAATAATTTATTAAAGTGCCTACTATGTACCTGGCACTGTGCAAAGTATTGAAAATACTCTGCAAAAAAAAAGAAAAAAAAGAAAGAACCCATCCCTACCTTCAAGAATTTGACATTCTATTGGGGGGAGAGGGGGAACAACCTGAACACAGATAAATAAAAATAAAATGAAGGCAAAGGAACTTTGGGAAGGGCACAGTCAGTTGGAGGGATCAAGCTAGCCTTGAACAGCTGGCAGTGTCAGAAGAGGGACAATGTAGTAATAAAGAAAGTCTTGGCAGGGAACAAAAGGAATTAGCTGGAGGTCTCTCATTAAAGGAGCTGTATCAGATTGCCTGGTGACTTTGGCCCATTGTACATAGCCGCCAGTTGGCATGGTATGGATTGGGTTTGCACCCTCAGCAGTTGTCCTTGTGGACAGCTGTGTGGACATAAATGTAGCCTGTGGGTATGCAAGCCCCTGGGGGGCTTAAGAAGCCCTTGGTCTTCTCTGAAGAGCAGGATAGATACCAGAATTGAAGCATACAACATTCACTGGATTCAGGTGGTATAATAGCTCATAAATCTCAAACAAAGGTCTGAGAAAAGCCTAGCTTCTCTCAGAACCATCACTCTCTTGTGCCTGGGCTCATTCCTGCATAATTAACAGCAACAAAGGGTTTTTTTTTTCTTTTTAAATTATATTTCACCAAACAAGGTAGATAATACCTGGGTCAATAGGACAGGAAGAACCAAACCAAGTTTAGATAGTTCACCTTGGATGCAAGCCACAGTTTACATGTTATGGACACAGCTGTTTGTCCTTCATGCTCTTTTTTTAAAAAATTCTTTTATTTGGGGTGGAGGAGAAGGCAAGACAATTGGGATTAAGTGACTTGCCCAAGGTCACACAGCTAGTATGTCAAGTGTCTGAGGCTGGATTTTAACTCAGGTCCTCCTGACCTGAGGTGATGCCATTACATGCTCCTCCAGAACCATTTGGGTCCAGTGGTGAGAGAGATATAGACCAGGACTACTGGAGATGTTCCAGAATGCAGTGGGAGACCTTAGTCTTTTTAATCTTAGTCTTTAACAGGCCTCAGTTTGACTGAGACAACACCCATTCAGTGACAAAGAGGACATTCTCTGCCTCCTTTCTTATGGACACTGACTACTAGGGAAAAGCTTGTAAAGAAGTTCAGTTAGTGAAAGGTGACTTTGTCATCTGGACTTAAGAATTACATCAGATGATGCATAGTGCAGTGGACAGAGCACCAGGGCTGTAGTCAGGAAGATCGGAGTTCAAATCTGGCCTCAGGCACTCACCAGCTGGGTGACCCTGGGCAAGTCACTTAATCCCATTTGCCTCAGTTTCTTCATCTGTAAAATGAGCTGGAGAAGGAAATGACTAACTACTCTAGTATCTTTACCAAGAAAACTCCAAATGGGATCATGAAGTATCAGACACAACTGAAAAGAACTAAACTAAGGGAACTACAATTAAGTTGTAGTAGTAAATATTTCATATCTTAGGGGTGGCTAGGTGGCACAGTGAATAGAGTACCAGCCCTGGAGTCAGGAGGACCTGAGTTCAAATTCGGCCTCAGACACTTAACACAAAAACTAGCCATGTGACCTTGGGCAAGTCACTTGGTTAAGTGTTGCCCTACCTTCCCCCCTCCAAAAAGAAAAAAATTTAAAAAAATTTAAAATGTCATATCTTAAAGCACTAGCTATAATGATATTTTAAAATAATTTTACCATCAAAATTTATTACTAACAATATAAATGTTAACAACTATCATATGGTAGCAATTACTATTAGTTATATAGTGGTTTTTTAAAAAAAATTTTATTTGGAGGGGAGAAGGAAAGGAAGTTAAATTAGGGTTAAGGAAAAGTGGAACTGCCAGTGTTTTTCCCAAGAGCTCTAACCCATTGAGCAAGCTACAGAAATTGGAAAAAAAAAACCAACCCCAAACTCCAGAATTATATATATATGTGTGTGTGTGTGTGTGTGTGTATATCTGTATGTATGCAGAAATGTATATGTACACATACATGTGCATGTGTATACATAAGTATATGTGTATATGCACGTGCATGTATATGTGTATATACATACATATTACATACACATGTATTATATATACACATACACACATATATGGCTTCACATTTTAGCTTTTCTCTTTCTAGTGTCCCATCAAGAAGAGTGGTGTCACCAGAGCTGTGGCCGAAGTTGTTGTATTAATAATGCAATATTTACTATGCCTATGGCAATTATAAATAGGCTTATGTAGTTATTAATCACAAAATGTATCAGGCTCTCTATATGGGGGATAAAGCCAGAACATTTATTAAAATACCAAATAACTGAGTCCCAAAACCAGAAAGCCAAAGCCATCAGAGTAGTTATGAAATTGGCACAAGTAGTTAACGTAGTAAACAACCACATTCTCAAGCCTTCAAAACAGAACAGGCTACCTCAGGCAAAGGTCCTTCTCTCCCCACTCACAGCAACTGCTCAGCGTTCAGGAAGGGTGCTCACAACAGCTCCACCGCCCCGCCCCCAGTTCCGGTCCCTAGCCGTCCCCAACAAAAGTCCTTAGCAGAAATTCTGGCTGGCTCAAAAAGGGGTTTGTGCCTCCATCTCTATCTTGGCTGCTGCCGCCTCCGCTGCTGCTATTGCTTCCACCACCGCCAGTCCCCACCGGAACTCTAGCTTTTCTTCGACTTCCTCTTGCCCCTCCCCTTCCTGCTATGTCAGCAAGTCCAATGGGGGCATGGAAGATCTTTAAATCCCATAACCCTTACAATTGTACAGATTTACTACTCCCCATGCTGGAGAATCCCTGCCACCTTTTCTAAGTGTTGTCTCTCCTCTCTCTCAAGAGACCCTTAAAAGTCCTGATACAGGAGAAGGGAAACCCCACCCATCAGTCCTGTTTTCATGTTATCCTATTCTCTGGGAAGAAATGCAATTGCCAGCATCTTTAGGGACTTACACTTCCTTGTAAGTAGCTAGTCTAAAACTTGCCAGAAAACCTGTTATTCATACAAGAAGTTTCTGTCCATCCCTTCTCTTGAAAACATCCAATTATGGGGAACCAGATATTTCCTAAGGCAAACTCGCTGTTTCCCTTTTGGAGAGCACTTAATTGTTAGAAGGGTTTTCCTGACATCAGGACCAAATCTTCCCCATTGTAATTTCCACCAATTCTTCCAAATTCTACCCTCTGGTGCCGAACAGAAAAAGTCTAATGTCTTCAACGTGAGATGGCCTTTCAAGTTCTTCATGATAGTTTTGTTTTTCCCTTTCTACTCTCCCCCTCCCCAACCCTTTGACCCCACAAGATTTTATCCTCCAGGCTAAACATACCCAGTTCCCTCAGGCAGTCCTCATATGGCAAGAAATCAAGCCCTTCAATCCCCTAGTGACCCTCCCCCGGACATTCTTTAGCTTATCAGTCTTTCTCCTGGTGTCCAAAGCTGAACACAATATGCAAGATGTGGCCAGACCAGGGCAAAGTAAAGCAGAACCCCAAGGTGTTTCATGGAATGAATCCTTCCTCCATTGTTCAAAGGATCTTAAAACCCAACAGCCACTAATTATGTTTTTTTATTGGACTGAATGTTAATTAATCAATCATTCTCCAACCTGTTAAGGGATTAAGGTATGATGAATTGTGCTAGGCCCTGGGTGAGATGCACAGGCAAATAAGACACAATTCCTGCCCTTAGGACAGGAGTTCTTAACCTGGAGTCCCCATATTTAGATAGGAAGAAAACTCCAGTTTTCTTTCCCTATAAATGGACTCCTTTGTAACCTTGGGTATTTTAGTTTATGCATTTAAAAACATTATTCTGAGAAGAGATCTTTAGGCTTCATCAGACTGCCCAAGGGGTCTATTACACAAAAAAGATTAAGAGCTCCTGTCTTAGGCAGGAAAGCAACAAGCATTTATTAAGTTCTATGTGTCAGGCACTGTGCTGAACTTAGGAGCTTACCATCTGTAAAGGCAAGCAGGAGCAGCTCTCTTGAGGACTGCTGCAGTGAATAACTTTAAGGTTCTGACTGCATAGTATAGTGAACTCTCTATTCAGCAAAAAACTAAAGCAAAACATTCACAACAATATAACACAATTTATTACTAAGGTGGCCACATTTAAACAAAACATATTATTCAGTAAGTCATGATCTCCTCAATCAATATAAAGTGCCCATCTAAAGTCTTCCTTCATCTTGATTGGAGGCTGGCTTCCAATTATCCTTAAGGAGTAATCATCCTCAAGGGTTAAGTGGAAAGTACAAAGGTCTTTCACCCCTAGGTCACAGTAAGTCATAATCTCCTCAGTTAGCTCTAAGTACCCAAGTAAAGATCCTTTCATCTTGACTCAAGGCTGACTTCCAAACTCCATGGCTCCTCTTCCATGCTCCCAGCTCTTGCCTGGATTCACAGGTAGGCAGCTATTCTATTCCACTTCTGTTCCATATCAAAGCTTACAGTGACCAGTCCACTCCAAACCCTTTGCAGTTTCTGTTTCTGGGAAGACAAAGCTTAACAGAGCCACAACAATATTTACACACATTGCTGGCATTATCATCTCAATTCACTTTGTGTCTGTGAAATCAATACAAGTCAACAGACAGGGAGCATCTATCTGACAAAGTAACACAAACACAAATCAACAGACAGAGTGCTTCTGTCTGACAAAGTAACATCAACACAGACAAAACAGACGAACAAAGTGCTGACACCACAAGTGTTCTCCCTCTCCTCCCACCTCGGGCTCCATGTGATGATTTTAGGCCTATTGAGGGCAGGGAAGGTCTCCAAACTCCCTTAGGCCCATTAATAGGGCAACACAATGTGTACTATTTCCAACAAAGACTTGATATAATTACTGGGAGGTTCAAAGACACTTGAATAGCTGAAACTAGGAGCTAAGTGCTACTTTGTTTGCCATTATAATAACTGAAACAAAGAGCAAAGAACCATTTTGCTTGCCTTTAGGCCCTCTCATAGGAGTGGTAAGATTTGATAAATAAGACACAAATTTATATCTATCTATCTATCCATCCATCTATCTTTATGTCTGTGTATGTATGTATTTTTTTTTTGAGGCAATCAGTGTTCAGTGACTTGCCTAGGGTCGCACAGCTAGTAATTGTATATGATAGGATTTGATCTCCCGTCTTTCTGATTCTAGGGCTGGTGCTCTATCCACTGTGCCGCTTAGCTGCCCCTTTGTTTTTAAGAGAAGTAATAATGGAAAAAAATGAAATCATATGAAAAGGAAAAAGATCAGAAAAAAAGAAAATAACATATCCTCTGGGGAATGGAACCCCTTCTGACCCCACCAGACATCATGGCATAGTAGAAAGATCACTGGACATAAGATCATAACACTGGGATTCAGGTGCTCACTATGACCATACACAAAATACTCTCTGAGCCTCACAAATACCCACCAATAGGGGCTCATGAGTAAGTAAAGGGTGGGGAGGGAGAAGGATATGGTTTCTTCTTTGATGTAATAACAGAAAACAAGGGGCAGTTAACAGAAGTAGTGAGTCATTAATATGTTAATGAACTGCAAAGACATATTAATATTCTGTCACCTCTTTGTGAAAGCGTCTCCTCGGCAGAAATAAAAAGATAGCAAACAGACTGTCTAGCCCAGTCATCCCTTTAGAAGGGTGGGGTTGTTTTTCTTGATGAAGGGAGAAGGGGTGATAGCATTGACTGGATGGAGATAGGGCACAGCACAATGGCCCTTAAAAAGCTGAACCCCCCAGTCCAGTCCAGGCAGGACCCAGCAATTGAGGAAGGAACTGCTCTTTGAGAAGGAATTACTCTTAGTGGGGAGCTCATTCCCTCAGCCCCTTCCCCCCCACACACACATCCCCCTGCCCCAGTCATTAGCTAGTTACCCAGCAGGTGACTCCATAACCAGCAAGTAGAAACATATTCTGGAAAGTCAGACACAGACACAGACAGAGATGTAGTGACTCAGTCTAATCCGAGGGTCAAGGATTCTCTGGCATTAAAGAAGAGACATCACTGGATTTCGGTGAGAACTAGTCTTGGCAGGAAGCTGACCTACGCAGGAAAGTAAATGCAGGATCTCAGTTAAAGCTATCTGCCCAGAAAAGACATTACAGACTCGCAGAGCACCTGTGAGGAAAGAAAGGGACATTGACACCCTATAGTATGGGTGGGGTGAATTTCCTTGGGCACATATATTCCTTCCATGTGTTCTTCCAGTCTACTGTATTCTAAATTTGAGCACACTTTTTCCAAACAAACTATGCATATTTGTAGGAGGTTAAACCCTTGACTTTATGGGAGGATGTTTTATAGCTACTGTTCGTAATCTATCACGTTAGTAAATGCTTTTACCTTGACCTAATTTTGCCTACTGGGTGACTATTGATGGGATACCCACCAATAGAGGCTCATGAGCTATAGTTTTTGGAGTACAGACTCACAAGGTACCCTAAAACCTGGGGGTAGCAGCTGCCTTCCTGGTACCCAACCTATAAATGCTGGTGCAAACTGAGATATTAGCCCAGAGGGGCAGCTATAAGTAAATGAAAGGGTTTAACTAAGTCTATTCTAAGGCTTCTCCTAACTCTGATATTCTGGGATTCTTTCTGTTTGCTTGTGTTTGATTAAATTGAAGAATATTATTCATTTCTGAACAGTCATAAAATCATAACTTTAAATGTGGTTGAACTCTAGCTTCTAATCCCTCTTCTCTCCTCCCACTGCCACCAATAGCTTCCTGGCAGACCTCTGATCTCTCATGTTCCTTATTTGTCATTTGCACAGCTACCAAAATAATATCCCTATTGTGTGGATCTGACCACATCCACTCACTACCTGACTTCTTCAGTGAGTCCTTACTACCTAAGAGACAAAATTAAGTTTTCTTAGCCTGACATCACCTCCATCAGCCTGGCTCCAAACTACTTTTCCAGCCTCATTTTGCACCACTCCCCTTTGTATACTCTATGTTCCCACCAAACTGGACCACCAGTTACTCCTCGATCTTGTTTTGTCTTTAGCCATCTTTATATGTTTGCTTAGGTTATCTGGTCCTCATATATGGAGCATATTCCTTTCTTATCTCTGCTGAAATCCTTCTCTTTGTGCCCAGCTCTGGTGCCAACTCTTCTATGAAACTTTCCCCAATCATATCATTTGAGAACTATATCTCTTTCTCAGATTTTCTTAGAGCATCCCGTCTAGATGTCTCTTTTGCCCCATTCATGTTCTACATTATATCACAGTTATTTGTACCAACACACCCTTAGTTATGTGGCAACTAGGTAGCACTGTGGATAGAGTGTCAGGGCTGGAGTCAAGAAAGACTCATCTGGCCTCAGAAATTTACTATGTGTGTGACCCTAGGCAAGTCACTTAATCCTGTTTGTCTCAGTCTCTTCCTCTGTAAAATGAAGTGGAGAAGGAAATGGCAAACCACTCCAGTATCTTTGCTGGGAAAACCCCGAACAGGAACATGAAGAGTCTAAAACAACTGAAAAATGACTGAACAACTACCCAAGATCACACAAGTAGTGATCATGGCAGGTGGGATTTGAACCCCAGACCTTGAACTTCAGTCACCTTTCCATCTTTTTTGTGTCATTATTTGTTGGTAACTGTGTTTCAGGCTGCCCACACCCACCATGGATTTCTCTATTGCCTCTTAGATAATCTCTTGAACTTGAGTTCTTTGGAGATTATAATACCCATGGCACACAGGACCATGAAATACTGCCATTATAAATAATTATAATGATCTAAATTATATAATTATTATAATATATAATGATATAAATTATATATATATAAATTATAATTTATATTATGATTATATTACTGGTGCTAACAGGAGGGCTTTTGTTTCCAGATGAGCATATTTAAAACAACTGTGCATTTTCCCCAAAGCAATCCAGTCAACTTTCCTACTCATTCAGCCAGTCAAAAGGCATTCAAAATGTACCTTCTATGCTCCAGGCACTATGCTGACCATTAGATGCTTTTCTGTGCATATCTAAGAGCATGATGTCAGAGGTCACATGTCATGGCTCCACTGACCTTGATTGCTAAAAGAATTTGTTATAAAAAGCTTTATGGGGTTTTCCATTTTTTCCTTTTATCCTTTTTCCAGTTTCATCCTTAAATACCAGAGCAATGATTTTGCTTCTCTGGTCTCTTGCCAAATTTTCTTCATACTTGTTTTTCTTACTCTTGATCTTACTCTTTTATGAGGTGATAGTGCTCAAAATCATCCATCATTCTTCTCCATAAAGTTTTGCAAACTTTAGTATTCCAAGCCCGTGTTGCCCTTGGCTGCCATATCTCTCCACTTGGCAAGGAGATAAAGCGTTGGCTGACTGAGGCAATTTCTAAGCTAAGTTTGGTCTCCTCATTATGACAATTGATTCACATTCAGCAAATGTCTTTAGAAATTTTTTTTATAATAACTTTTTTTTTTTTTGGTGTTAGGTAAAGCCTAACTCAGGCTACTCTAGTGGTTTCCAGTCTCAGAATTAGAATGAAATGATACTCGTAGAACATCTAGCAACAACAGCAGAAGCGACTAAAGTTAAGTTAATCATGGGATGGAAAGGATGTTCATTAATGATACAGAATTACTTCAGGTAGATGTAGCCACCACTTCCATCTCATACTGAAATACATCTAATCAAAATGGCATGTTGAGTCAGAGGGTGTGCTGATTTATACAAAAGTGGTACATCCGTCAAGTCTAAGGGGCCCCAACTCCCTGAGGGCTAGATCGGATTTTTGGTTTTTATTTTTTAATGCCCTAGATGCCTAAAAAGCAGTGTTAATAACTCAAGCCCTACTCCCCTGGACCAATCAGGTCCTAAGGATGAATTTCTGGCCTTTTAGGGAAAAACTAACTCAGGCTACATAGCAGGGACCTTAGTGGATGTTGCTCCTACCACACCTTTCCTCCATGCATTTCCCAAATCAATAACTTGGTTAAGTAGGTTGGGTTGGAGTTGATTTAACTACATGCCATGTCATTGTATTATTTTTATAATTCCAGCTTTGTATTAATTTTAATGCTTGCTATAAAAAGTCAGTGGTCTGCCTGTACACAGACAGCAAGTTAGCTAATTCAGGAATAACTCCTACATCAGTAGGGTATTGTTTCCTGTCTGTTAATATATAATCAATTTCCTTCTTTGTGATGTTATTTGGTGTTTATCATGTTTGATCTGTCCTGATTATTTTTTTTTAAGAAAGTGTAGCAGCAACCACACTGGCATGCCCAGGATGGTTGCTAGCACAGGTTCTTAGATCTGCTTTACTAGGAAAGATAGCTGTTTAAGAGGTCAACAATATTTTTAATTACATTCACCAGTTCAGGGGAAAAGTCAGCACCCTGAACTTTAGAGAAAATACAGAGAAAATATAAGCAGAGAAATAAAGACCAACAGATAGGGCTCTGACTGCCTTAATCAACTATATACTTTATATACATCCCTGGATCAAGAGAGCCTTTACATCTGAGTAGTGGAGGAGCTCTGAACATACAGCCACTCAGAATCTGGACAGGGAATCACAAGATCCTTCTCATAAGCAAGCCCCCAAAGCAAAACACCAATTTAGAGTATATACACACTTCTCAGAGCCAGAAGGCATCACCTCCTGACTCAGTGCCTAACTAGAAATTAGCAAAAGGTGTGAAAGCCTCCCTACAAACAAGCCTTCCCTAAGCAAGCTTCCCTTAATGGACTCCACCTGAGGCCTGTTAATGGAAGGCAAGATCTTACTGAAAAACAACATGACATACAGGCATGTGGCTTCTATATTCTGTATGAGTTTGGGGCCTTACTCCTTCCTTATGACTGAACCATGTATTTCTTTTCTTTTCTTTTTTTTTGGAGGGCAATTGGGGTTAAGTAACTTGTCCAAGGTCACACGGCTAGGTTTTTGTTTGTGTGTGCATTGTGTCTGAGGTTGGATCGGAACTCAGGTCCTTCTGACTCCAGGGCGCCACCTAGCCGACCCCTGAGTCATGTATTTCACCATTTTGGAAAAAAAAAAAGTCTCCCTATCTTGCCCCGGACATGCAGCTGCCACCTAAGGACCCATTCTTCATACTGATGGGCAACAAAGCATTTCCTAGGTTCATTTCTGACCAGGGCCACTTTTCCCTTCCTTATTCAGCCTGATGACTCTATACTCCCCATGCCTCACCATACTGAGTGCTAATCTAGCTGATTCCTGCCCAGAACTCCCAAGCCCAAGTGGTCAGCTTCCTGAAGTAGCAGAAATTGGAGGTATGCAGCACCATACCAAGCCCCACCTTATTTTTCAACATCCTCTATGTTTGCCTTTGCAATGACATCACAAGTATCTATCAGCCCAGATTTTATCAGTGTGACCCCCAAGGATGCTACAGCTTCTTGGAGTCACAGGTGAGAGTGCCAGGTAGATACCAAAGGCAGATGAGCAGCCTGGAAAAAGACTTGGCAAGCCCTAACACCAGAAGTGCCAGTTCTCCCTGAAAATACTGTATACACCAAATGACCAGTTATCGTAGGTAATCAACAGACCTCAAACCTGATGGTGAGTTAGGGGGAGGTCTACCCCAAGCAGGTGAAGATTTTCCAGCAGAATGGGTGCATAAGAACAATTTGTTCCCAGGCCTTCAAAGGTGACTGAAGCAAGCAGATGTTGTGGAGTGCTTAGAGCTTGGTCAAACATCTACAACACCAGGGTCATCTTCTGCATCCCAGGCCATGGCCAGTCATCTTGACTTTTGTCTTGCCACTACACTTTGATGATTCTGAAAGAGAGAGTGAGGTTGACAACTTTGTGCTACTCTGTCTCACTTAAATCCAATTCACATGGAAGTCAAAACTTTCCCTTATGATGTCACTGCTCCCCTTCAAAAAAACAAAAGATGAACAACAACAACCAAGTATCAAAGTTTATTTGATTTAATTTAGGGAGTCTTATAAATAGTTTATATAATTTCTTTATTTTATTTTTTAATTAACAAAAACTCATTTTCTCTCCCTCGGCCCCATTAAAAAGAAAGAGCAAAACCCTTGTAACAAGTGTATGCTCACTGAAGTAAAACAAATTTCTGCATTGTCCATGTCCAAAAATATTTGTCTCATTCTGTTCCCTCAATTCATCACCTCTCTTTCACAGGTGGTGTAGTTGACCATCAATCAGTCCCCTGGAATCATGGTTGATCATTGCATCGACAAGAGTTCTTTTTAAACATTGTTTGTCTTTACAAAACTTTACATAATTTCCTTGCCCTCTTGTCTTTGCAGCTAATGGTGCATAAACTTTAATTATTTTAATGATGGTCTTTTTGCAAATACTTATCATGAACATGCAGTACAAGAGATCAAATTCCCCATGAAGTGATATTTCTTGATGTCTTCATATGCAAAACAAAACCAATTTTTCTACCTCTTCTATTCATCTCTCCAAGGAGAACCTACTGGTCATTCTTCCATTTTTTCAGTGGCTTAAATCTTCACTCTGCCACTAACTTTGGGCAAATCACTTAATATTTCTGTAAAATTAGTGGGTTGAACAAGATGATTCTGAAGTGTCATTCTTCCCTACATTGATGATATGTTGTTGTTCAGTTGTGTCGGTCATGTCTGACTCTCTCTGACCCAATTTGGGGGTTTTCTTGGCAAAGATACTAGAATGGTTTGTCATTTTCTTCCCCAACTCATTTTACAGATGAGGAAACTGAGGCAAACAGGGTTAAGTGACTTTCCTAGGGTCACACAGCTAGTAAATATCTGAGGCTGGATTTGAACTCATGAAGTATTCCTCTTCCAAGCCTAGTGCTCTTTCCACTGCTTCACCTAGCTGCTTCAATATTATGATCCTATGACTAATTTAGGAGAAATTGAGTTGTTTCGACAGCTCTTGAATCAGTGAGAAGTGCTTACTTGTTCAGAGGACATTCCCCCGGGGTGCCTGAACATGATTTTGGTGACTAGGTATCTTTCGGAGAGAGATCGGCATGGTTCGTGTTTCTTACATAAGCTTTTTGTGAGGTGAGAAATTTAGAAAGTAGTGAAGAATAGCGTTGATGAGAGGAGGTTTCTGTTGCTGGTGCTGCATCACTAGACCTATGATTCCAGAAGAACTCTGTCCCTGCCCAGCAGTGATACCCTGAAAGTCTTACTTTCTGCAGTGGCTGGTCTCCTGCCTCCCACCAGAGGGTTTCATAGTGATTGCTATTAGGATCTGATACCATCTACTGGGGCCTAGGAAGAATTTTAGAAAGAGTAGGGAAAGCCTGCTGGGATCCCTGTTTATAATTGATGGGAATACTTGACAAACCTTTGGAAAAGAGATCCCTATTGGTAGGTCCTTTATTAAAAAAAAAAAAGCAAAGCAAAACTCTGTTAATATATTTATCTTTTTTTCTTTGACTTTTTGAAGTAGTCCTAAAATTTTGTGACTTCTGAGTTTGCAAGCTGGTAGGATAGAGCATCAGTCTCAGTGTATTGAGCAGGTACTGGCCATCCACCTTCCCAGCTTTCCTAGGTGGGGGTTATACACGTGAAAAAAATTCTCAAAACACACCTAGATCCTTCCTGTCATGACATAATCTCTGAAAACCTTCCTTATTTAAATGAGAATTGATTCTGTAAAGCAATTTGAAATTATAATTTTTTTAAATGATTAAAATTTCCATATCCTCTGACTCAGAGACTCTGCTCTCAGATACCCCAAGGAGGTCAAAGAGATAGAGTTTTTCATAGGCATCAAAATATTCATGGTATTTCTTTTGTGGTAGCAAAAAACTGGAAACATAGTACCTATTAATTAAGGAATGGCTAAACAAACTGTGGTACATGAATGTAAGAGAGTTATTTCTTTGCCAAAGTAATAACGAATATGAAGAGTTCTGAGAAGCATTGGAAGACTTATATGAAAAGATGTAGACTGAAGTAAGCAGAACAAGTAAAATTATGTTTGCAATGATCACGACATTATAAATGGGGGCGGGGGATGCAAACTGAATGCTGTATAATTAAAATTATCCATCTTGTTCCCAGAGAAATTTGCCTCCCTCCTTTGGCAGGGGCTAGAGACTGTGGGTGTGAAATATTTGCATATACTATCAGATTACACTGATGTGTTGGTAGGTGAACTGGTTTTTCCCCCCTCTTTGTTGTACTGAGCACTCTCTGGGTAGTGAAGGGAAAGGAAGGGGATTCACTGGAGTCAGCCCATACTGGCTTCTGCCCTGATTAGTAAATTTTCAGTGGGAGCATTTTCACCTCAGAAATCAACAAACCTTATAAAAATCAGGACTCTATTTATTGCTCTTTGTTGGTTATCTAGACTTAAGGAAAGTAATGGAGAGAATGCAGATTAAAATGAAAAGTATGTGGGACCTACATTTTTCTCTAGGAAAGCCAGTTGTTAAACATTTATTTAACAGCATACCCTTGGATAAATTCATAAATTAAAGTGACATAAAAGCAAAAGATATAAATTAATTTTTAAAAAATAAATTTTAAATAAATTTGAATTAATTTCAAAGATCTCTTTCAGTTGTTAATCTATGATTCTGTGAGCATTCTACATACTCTTTCTCCTTTTTCAGCACTTACCAACTCCTTAAACAACAACTAATAATGCTTCAAAGTTTAGGAAGTGCTTTCCTTATAACAACTCTGAGAAATAAGGGAGATCCAGAGGTTGTGATTTTTTCCAGTGTCACCACAGTAAAGGTTGGAATCTGTTTTGAAGCTAAAGTCTTCAGATTTTGAGTCTCCCTCTTTTTCTCTCATGCCAGTTTTCTGGATGAGGACAAGTTTTTTGTTGAATGGGTCTGTTTTGGGGGGGTGGAGCTATGCTTAGTGACCCCAAGGTTTTCTCTCTTCTCGTCTGAGATGCTGTCTTAGACTTGTCTAAGTGGTCTTCAGTCTTTTGTGGGAAGGTGGGGGAGACTTTCTCCTGACATGGTTATTTTTACCTAGCTACACCCACCTCTGCCAACTCCCAGGCTATAATTTTCCCCAGAAAACCCCCAAAGAAGACATGTAACCCATGTGGGGCATGTCAGAAGTTACATTTAGTGCTAGAGCTGGAAATGCTAATGTTCATGTGAACACAGAGTGGGAACAGCACACACCTCTCTTCCTCTTTCATTCTCTACTTTCTAGCCTCCCCAGGCAATTAGGCTTCTCTTTTTTCAGGACCCCGGAGGGGCAGAACCGTGAGACGTCCAGGTCACATGCACAGGTTGGTTTCATCTCTCTAAGGGTATTGCCTGGAGGTTTAAGGGAAGAGTAAATTGAAATCTGAACTACTGGACCTCAGACCTACCTCCACCATCACCTCTTGGGTAACCCTGCCTTCTGTCCCCTGTCCTTCTTATCCCCACACCTAAGACCAAGGCATCCTTTGAACAGGATGTTTTCAAAGCATTTAGCCCTGAGACAAAACAAAGAAGTCAAGAAGAGAAACTTCCAGAAACACAAACAGCAGGAGAGGTCTCTTGGGCCATTGAAAAGTGGTCATTTCTGCCCATGAGTGCCACTGTTTATTTCCAGTTTTGTATTCATTATCTCCTTCTATTGTTTGTGACTTTCATGCTCTTTTAGGCACTTTTTCTCCGATTTATAATATCATTCCCTGGCTGAGTATCATTAGAAATGACGGGAAAGCGAGGGCTTAGGGTGTTAGGTGGAGTTGTGTGGGTGGGGAGATGAACTAGGGAGAGAGAGAGAGAGAGAGAGAGAGAGAGAGAGTAGAGGGGATGCAAATTGCCCAGGGTACCTATTTACTGGAACACAAATAACCGGAATAATGTTTGTTAGCATTACCCAACCAAAACAGTATTTGGTGAGATCAACAGGCCTAGGAATTCTTTTCTAGAAAAATGGTAGCTCCCCACTCTCTCTAAACTATGAAAATACTCATATGTGAAAAGTTCTTTTTACACAACCATTTTTTGAGAAAAATGCCCCTTCTAGAGCAAATAGGTGTTATACAAATATATGAAAATTATATGATTTTTGTTACTTGGAGATGGTGACCCATCTATGACTAATATAGGTTCTGTATATTCACATAGGATGTCTGAATGTATAAATAATTTGCAGGAAGATATGGATGTACACGTCTGCAATCTTGCCCACCTTTTCCAAGGGGGACTAAGGTTCCAACTTTGAGGGGAGAAGGAGAAAGGGCCACAAGAATGGATGCTTTGATCTTCTCTATGAAGAAGGGTACCACAAAATGACTGATATGGAGATGACTACAGGACTACACAAGTATAACCTATATCGGGTTGCTTACCCTCTCAGGTAGGACAGAGGGGTAGATTTGGACCTCAGAATTTTTTTCTTTCTTTTTTGGTGTGTATATGTGTGTTGTTGTTGTTGTTGTTGTTTTTAGTGGGGGAGGCAAGGCATTTGGGATTAAGTGACTTGCCCAAGGTCATACAGCTAGTGTGTCTGAGGTTGGATTTGAACTCAGGTCCTCCTGACTTCAGGACCAATGCTCTATTCACTGTGCTACCTAGTTGTCTCTGGAACTCAGGACTTTTGAAAAAAAAGGTTAAAAGTTGTTTTAACATATAATTGGGGAAAAATATTAAAAAGGAAAGGAGTATAAGATCAGAGTTCAGAGTGCAGAGACCTATCTGCACCCCTCTCCTCCCAAATATTGCTGATATATGGGCATGATTTTTAGATACAAAAGCCACTAGCTTCCCTTAAAGGAGAAGGCTACTCACTACCTTGGCCCCTTCCTACCAAATTTAAGTTACACAACAGTCTATGATAATAGTGAATAAACTCATTTATTCAAGCAAATAGCAAGCAGAAATTGGGCAAGTTCTGCAGAGTAGATGGATACTCTGTAGCTAGATCCACAAAAGTGAATGAACTCTTTCGAAGGGAGCAAAATGAGATCTTGGCCCAAGCAAAAAAGGGTTCCAATATTACTCCCAAGGACACTCCCCTGAAGCTCTCCTGAGGCAAGCTAGAATAATTATCATAATAATAGCATTTATATTGCACTTTAGGATGTGCAAAGCACTTCGCAGTTAGAGGGATGCCTCAGAGATGTTGTGGACTAGGTTCTAGACCACTGAAATAAAGGAAGTATCTCAATAAAGTGAGTAACATGAATTTTTTTGGTTTCTCAGTGTATGTAAAAGTTATGTTTACACTATACTACAGTCCATTAAGTGTGCAATAGTATTGTGTCTAAGAAAACAATATCCATACTTTAATTTAAAAATATTTTATTAACTAAAATACTAACATCTGAGCCTTCAGTGAGTCATAATCTTTTTGCTGGTGGAAGGTCTTGCCTCGATGCTGATGGTTGCTGACTAATCAAGGTAGTGGTTGTTGAAGGTTGGGTGGCTATGGCAATTTCTTAAAATGAGATAATAATGAAGTTTGCCACATTGATGGACTCTTTCTTTCACAAAAGATTTTTCTGCAGTATGCACTGCTGTCTGATAGCATTTTACCCAAAGTGAAACTTCTTTCAAAAGTGGAGTCAATATTCTCAGATCCTGCCATTGTTTTTTCAGTTAAGTCTATGTAATATTTTTCAGTATTGTTGTGTCTTGGGGAATATGGAAGCCTGAGGAGAGGGGGAGAGATGAGTTAAGGCCGGTTGGTGGAGCAGTAAGAACACATACACTTATTGATTAAGTTTACCATTTTATATGGGTGTGGTTTGTGGTTCCCTAAAACAAGTGCAATAATAACATTAAAGATCAGTAATCAGGGGTGTCTAGGTGGCACAGTGAATAGAGCACTGGCCCTGGAGTCAGGAGGACCTGAGTTCAAATTCCACCTCAGACACTTAACACAAAAAAACTAGCCATGTGACCTTGAGCAAGTCACTTAACCCCAATTGCCCTGCCCTCCCCCTCCAAAAAGCAAAAAAAAAAAAAAAAAAAGATCAGTAATCACAGATCACCATATGACAATAACAAAAGAATGTGGAATATTCTGAGAATTACCAAAATGGGACCCAAAGACAACGTGAGCACATGCTGTTGGAAAAATGATTCCAACAAACTTTCTTGACGCAGAGTTGCCACAAATCTTCAATTGGTTTTAAAAAAAAAGCACAATATGTGCAAAGCACAATAAAATGAAGAACAACCCTGATAGGTCTTGTTGTTCAGTCATTTCTCAATTATGTCCAACTCTTGGTGGCCCTCTTTGGGGTGGTGCTGTTACTGTTCCCGTTTTACAGATGAGAAGACTAAAGCAGAGAGAAGTTAAACACCTAGCCTGGGGTCACACAGCATCACCAGTAAGCTTATAAAGCCAGATTTGAATTTAGGTCTTTCTAACTCAAGGCCTGCTGCACTGCCCAACTGCCTCATTTCCATTGCTGGAAATCAGGTCTGCGTTAAGGAACTGACTTTACCTACATATTTGCTTTTTCAAGGCTGACTGCCCAAATGCCACAATGGTGGGTCCCAAGGAGTCTGGTATCAGGTGAAGAATGCTTCTCCTCTTCCAAGCTCTTGTACCAAATCTGCCTCCAATGCAGTCATACAGAATCTTTTCCCCATCATCCCCGCCATTGAGAATCACGTTCTGCAAGAAGCATCCAGCCAAGAGCTGCTCTTCCTCCATTCAGCAGTGCTGAAATCAGGTTATATGAATAACTCTAGGCTAATCGCCTGAATCAGAGAATTAAATGTCACAAGTAGGATTTGAACCAGTTCTTGACTCTAAGCCCAGCATTCTATTTACTATGTCACTCCACCCCTTAATTTTTAAATTAGTTTATTTTTAAGTGGAGTGAAATGCATAACTTTCTATCTCTCTTTGATTAATTGGTGTGAGATTTAGCATTTCAATAGGAGCTTGACAAGGGCAATATTAATTTAAAGGAATACATTTTTAGTGGTAGAATTTTATCACTTGGGGATGTGGGTAGAGAAAAAATTTGCAGGGCAAGGGAGCCCATCCTGGTTATTCTTAAATTATCTAAAACAGACATTTAACCAATTCATTTAGGAATCTTAGGACTTAAAGCTGGACCTTTGTGGCCAAGTAATCCAACACAGCCAAAAGTAAGGTCATCTATAACATATCCAACAATGGTCATCCAGGAGAACTCACATTTTTTTAAATTTGTTTTTTCCAAATGTTTCTACTGGCGATTGCTTCCATTTGATGGGTAGTTTGCCGATACTTCTCTGTAGGACAAGTGAACACTGAAAGCCACTACCAGGCATAGCTCCCTATTGCTTCTAGGATCAATTATAAACTCCTCTGTTTGACTTTTAAAGGTCATATCAGGGCAGCTAGGTGGTGCAGTGAATAGAGCACCAGCCTTGGAGTCAGGAGGATGTAAGTTCAAATTTGGCCTCAGACACTTGACACTTACTAGCTGTGTGACCTTGGGCAAGTCACTTAACCCCAATTGCCCTTCCTTCCCTCCTCCAAAACAAAAAAACAACCAAATAGGTCATATCAGCTTGGACCCAATCTTCCTTTTCAGCCTCATTACATGTCATTATTTTTTTTTACCCATTCTGTAGAGCAGCCACACTGGTCTTCTTACTGTTCCATATACAACACACAGTGCTCACCTTTGTGCCTTCTTATTGGTCATCCTCCCAAGCCTGAACAAGCTCTCTCCTCATCTTTGCCTTATAGAATCCCTTACTTCCTTCAAAATTAACCCCGGGCACTCCGTTCTACATCATCTCTCCTGATCCTCCCAATTGCTAGTATACTTCCCCTAGGGTTGTGCTAATACATGTTTAATTATCAGCTTCTCCAAAAGGAACCAATTTGTTGTTTTTCCTCTCATTTTGGGCATGTCCAGCTCTTTGAGACACCATTTGGGGTTTTCTTGGCAGAGATACTGGAGTGGTGTTGCTATTTCCTTCTCCAGTTCATTTTTTACAGATGAGGAACTGAGGCAAACAGAGTTAAGTGACTTGCCCACAGTCACACAGCCAGGAAGTGTCTGAGGCCAGATTTTAACTCAGGAAGATGAATCTTGATGACATCAGACCTGGCACTTTAACCACTATGCCACCTACGATTCTGCCCCTAAATAAACCGATACATTCAATATATATATATTTATATACAAGTATATATTATATATTATAACATAATGTATAATACATCACCATATTTATCTTCAGTTCCAAAGTCTTTCCCTCCCTCTGGCCCTTTCCCACTCACTGAGAAGATAAGAAATACAATATCCATTATACATATGAAGTTTTACAAAATGTATTTCCACATTAGCCATGTTTTGAATTTTAAAAACAAGAAAAGTAAAGGGAAAAATGCTTTGATGTTGTCCCTTTCATTAGGTTGGGAAGAAGGGACTGTCTTTTGTCTTCCTTTGCACCTCCAGCCTTAGTACACAGTCTGGCACATAGTACACATTTAATAAATGCTCATTGACTGACTGACTGAAATCTCCACTCCTATGGCCTCATTAGCACAAGCTGTGGAACAGAGAGGGTATAGTGACCTGCCCAATGGATTAACAGTGGGATGTGGTAGATGGAGTGGAGCTTGCTCTTAGGAGAGGCATCCTAATGTCTCAGGGTCCCATAGTTCCCTCCTAGAAGGGATGGAATTTCATCCTCTAAAGGGTGAAGTTGCTATAATAACTGAAGGCATTTAACAGGAAGTCAAATGCTAAGATGGAGAAAACAAGGCCCATGGGGTGGCTAGGAGGCACTGTGAATAGACCCCCAGCCCTGGAGTAAGGAGGGCCTGAGTTCACATCTGGCCTCAGACATTTAACGCTTACTAGCTGTGTCCCCGATTGTC
>WOXC01008215.1:0-358325 GCA_011680675.1 Gymnobelideus leadbeateri | reverse complement strand
TAGCAATACGTAACTGAACGAAGCGCCCGGAGAGCCCCAGAGAAGATGCGCTGAGCTTTGGGTGGTTCAAATAGTTGTCTGTCCTCTGTTCAGCTATCCTTTCTTATGGCCCCCAAATCTTCCACTGCATTCAGATAATATAGTATATTTGGTCATTCCCCCATTAATAGGTAGATGCCTATTTTCCTTATGGTTCTTTGCAATTACAATAAGCACAGTATTAGTCCATGACTTAAAGCTATGCAATAGTGCTAAAGAATATTGGTTTAAAAAAGTATGGATCTTTGTTTCAGGGAGAAATTTGATGTTATCAAAAGGATTTTCTAATTTTCTAAAGAGAATCCAACCTCTTTTCTTCCTGCTGCTAAATTTTTAACACAATTCATTGTCCATTGGGAGAGTATAAATATTAGTCTGTGATGTAGTAACTTCTTAACTCTATAGGGATTATCCATCCAAATGATCATCATAATCTGGAGTATACTATTCCCTTATAAAACTTTGATAGTTAAGCTGAACTATTTTTTTATTATTGATCTTTTTACAAGACTTTGCAATGCTCTTGCTTTTAATACAAAAAGTGAAATAGCATTGATAAAGAAAAATATCTAGAAGACCCTACTAAATATAGATGATTCTTTATCATTTGCATTCCTTCCTTGACTACCTCTATGACAAGAGCCAACACATTTGACCTTCATATATTTTTCCTGTGGTATTCCATTGGTGACAATAGTGGCATGTGTAATATTATGTTATATATGGTGTCTTCTCCCCTTAGAATATAAACTTCCTTGAGGTACAGAATATCTTGCTTTTACATTTGTACTCTTGGGCTTAACACATAGTTAGCACTTTATAGTTTTTTTTTCAATTTCATTTATATGACATATCCTACCATGTCATGTCAATAACAAGCATTTATTAAGTGTTTACTATATACCAGGTACTATGGTAAACGCTTGGGAATACAAATTTCAGTTTAAAAAGAACAGTCTCTGCCCTCAAGGAGCTTATATTCTAAAAAGACAAAACATAAAAAAAAAACACTTGAAAATTCTGAAAGGAAGAGGGTTGGGTGGGAAGGAAACTGAGAGTTATGCAAGTAAAGTAAATAATGTATATTATTTTGTTTTTATTACAAGGAGTATATTGACCATTTCTTAGTATCAAGGCATCAGAGTAGCTTGCAACTATATAATTTTCATCAATATGCTAAAAAAAAAACACTAAAAGCAATAATTTCTCCTTATATGATATTATTTTTGGAGTGGCTTCATCATCTCCTACTTGATTAGGGTGGAGAATGAATTTAAAAGCAATATGACTTATCTAAAAAAGTGTTTCATTGACGAATAATCCTAATATTGGAATGTACTATGGACAAGTATGATGGTTCCAAATGTCGTTGAGTGTGAGAGTCCATTTTCAAAGCTTCAGAATCTTCCTATATAAAAGTAGACCGAGAACATGGGTGATCATCCTCATTTTACATAGAAAAAAATTAGGTTCAAAAAATAAATTGACTTACTGATGATCACATAACTAGTATATTGAGCAACATTAGAACCCATGTCTCTGGTCTCTTAACATACAAAAGCATGATCCTTTTATGAAAACTGGATTAAATCCTGCAAAACTAGTTTATATGCAGGTATAACTGTACATGAGCGTGTAGTGTTAAATAACTAGCAGTAATTGTTCATTTAAAAATGCATTTTCCTACATGTAGATGAGTTCCAAAGTCAATAATCTAATATGTGACATTGAACATATTTACTTAGTAACTGACTTACCCATAGAAACATGAAATGATGGTATTAGAAGGAGCTTTTGACCCTTCATCTTACAGATAAGAAAAAAAATAAGATCCAAAGAGAGGATGTCACCTTAAACAAAACATAGTACCTTAAACAAATAAGCCTGCTCAGATAAAGCCCTCAAGCGGCGGGGGATAAGAGCCATAGACTCATGGGATTTAGAGCTGGAAGAAACGTTGGAGATATAGACCAAATAAGAAAATCGAGAAAGATAAGTAGCAGAGGTTCTTTTTCTCCAAATGCAGTGTTCTTTCCATTACCAGTCTAATATATGGTTGTTGACTACAAATACAACATAGCTATCATGAGAATTAGCTGAAAAACAGAATAATTTTGATCTGAGTGAACTTTCTTCCTATTGCTCAGTTTATTTTAATGGCCCTTTCAAAATGTTTTTTTGTTGTTGTTGTTTACTTAATCAGTATTAATGGTTTTCTTTCTCTTTTCCTTGAGCATTTCAAATATGATTGAATACTGAAATGTTTAAAGTTATTGATTATGTAAACCTTTCAAAATAAGAAAGTTCACTTCTTACACACTTTTTTGAGTTTCTATGTTAACTTCTTGATCAAATGTTTCAAACATTCTTATTAAAAACATAGGAACTCATGATTTAATATGTTTGCATTTCATAGATGCTTGGAACTTTAAGAAACTTTAGAAGTCATTCTAGAGAACCCAGTATGAATTGTTAAACCATTATCATGAGTTTCAACTTCCTGGTGACTTTCAACAGGAATGATCACATTGAATATGCCAGCTGTGACATCATTTTTAAACTCCCTCTTACTGGTCAGGAATTGCAAAAGAAAAGGAACCTTTACTATAATACACCATGGTTTTCAGTATCAGTTTATCTTTTAGGTACAGATAATTGAGTGGGATGGAGGAAAAATGTATTTTTTTTGTTTTATTTACTTTCTTTTCTTTCTCTTTCCAAATTTCTACCTCTCTTTTGCTGCTCCTACATTCAGTACCAATTCAATAACAGAGTTGGGGTTGAGGGAGTCAGAATGGTCATCATGTGATCTGTGAAGACTTAAAGCCAACAGTGATACCATAAGAGATTGGTTATTTAGGTATGTGGGTTTTGCACAGTTTGACATAAACAGTAGCCCATCATAACCATGATAAACTTAATTGAGCTGAAAACACCCAATCATGCATCAAATCTCCATTCAGTTCTGTGATGTAATATGTAAAAGATGGAAAATAACTGACAGAGTATCAGAATAAGAAAAATCTCACCAGTACAATTTCATAAGGAGTAGATGGAAGATGAACTGGTAAATGAACTTCCCGGTGATTCTTTCACCTCTACCCATTACCAAATCAGAAAGGAAAGACATCCTGACCTGGATCAGAATACCCATCATGGTTCTAGTGTAGAGTCCCCCAGCTTTGAGACTGGCTCTTGGAAACTAATATGATCTCTCATACTTTGCCTGACTCTCTGGATCTGAGCTACTGTCTGCTCTGATGTCAGATACCAAATTAATCCTCCTAGTTTTGTTGGAACTCCTAGAATTCTAATCCACTGACCTTAGACACAAGTCTATTTCCTAAAGCCTTATCAGAATTATTATAGTTCTGAATGACAATCTCTGAAAGGGTATAATGTACTATACTACAGGGATCAGAAGATATAGTTACTGTGGCTATGTGTCTATATTTTTATTACTATTCATATATATGACTATGTACCTATCTACCTTCTATCATCATATATACATGCATATACACAGTTAGTAGTATATTGTTGAAATTACACTACCATATCAACACCAGAGTTCTAAAGTGAAACAATAGAAAAAAATATACTTATCCTACATATGCATATATGCACATTTATGTACCTGTGAATGTATGTGTATATACAAATCTGTCTCTGCACATATGCATATATACAAATAGACTCACATGTGCATGTGTATAAACATATATGTATAAATATACACAAACACGTATTTATAAACTTATATACCATATATACATTTGTGTATGTGTGTATATATATATGTATATATACATTTTCTTCCTTATTAAAAATAACTTTCATAATTCATTGGAGAAAAACGTTTTTTGTAGTCTCCTAAGAACATACAATGAATGTGTTACCCCTATTTTCTGGCAGTAGCATGAAGGCCACGTCCTTTTCTAATCTGTTTTGTGCTTTGAAATGAATGAGCAAAGTACTTTAAAAACCATGAGTTTTCCCTGCAACTGAGAAAAATCACCTCTATAAAATCTTATGGGAGCTTTTAAAGAAAGGTATAAGGAAAGACTAGCTCTGTGTAGATTGTTCTCTGACTCATATTTATCTCAAAACTCTGAGGATTTTCTAAAGGAATTGGCTCCATTATAAGCCTAAGATATTTTCTTTAGGTGAATTTCTTATATGCTTTTGAAATTCCTGATGGGACAATTCAATTAGTTACTGATTATGCAAGTGAATGGAGATGGTTATATTCATTTGTGTAAGTCAAAATAGAGGACATTTATGTTTCATTCCTGGGGGATGTAACTAATTCTATTTGCACAGTGAAGTAACTTTGGACAGACAAAAGTATGCGCCAGTTGCTATGACAGGTATATATTCAATATTCCACAACTCCTAATGCACTATTCCACGAATAAAGTAGTGTTGGCTTACAATTTCTGTTTTAGACTTCAAAGCTATTCCATGATCAAAGAAGATGAGTGGGAAATGTACAGAATGGTGGAATCTGTTGCAGAATTTCCCAGTTAAAGAAGGCACTAGATGATTTTTCCTTGCATAAAAATCAAAGCTTACTAGACTAAGAAAACTAACATATTCTCCTATGAGCTTCTCAGATTATATGAAATATGATCCTTGAAATTTAGAAAAAAATGATTGGAAGCTTTTGATCGCCATCCTTAAAATTTTTGAGTCATCATTTCACAACAATCTGAAAATTGTTTATGAATGTAATGATTTCAGACAAGTACAATATGTTAAAATTCAGTTATTATCCAATTATCCACAGTGTTTTCTTGAATTTCTCATTGTTCTTCTTAATAAGGCTTCACAATTTCGTGAGTTACAAATGAATATTCAAGGAAGCCTTCCATAATGAGAGTCAAACTGAAATTGGATCCCAGTCATCAAAAGTATTCTACAGCATTGTTATCTTAAATAATTCTATTAATTATAGCATAAAAATATATATGTATATATACATACATACATTGAAATATACATAAAATATGGAAAGAGATAAAACAACCATTTCTTGCTTTAACACAAAGCAAGATTTTTAGCACATTTATAGTAACTTTTAAAATAAAATTATTTTTTAATTAGGACTTACAGATTGTTCATTTAAATCCTGTGAGTCTTCCATGTGGTTTTATCACTTTTCTTTTCCCTCTCAAGTAGAAGTTGCTTTCCCTTCAAATTAAAAATGGAATTTCTAAAAAAGAGAGACAAAAAATAGAAAAGTCATTTTCCTGAATTTGATAATTCATTCCTAAAAATTTTCCATTTTGTCCCAATACATGAAATGTCAATAGGGAAACTTTTGGTTTTTAACAATGGAGTACCTGATAATAATAGTAGCTATGAAAACCAATCTAAGGGATTTAAAATTCTTGGTATCAGTAGAATCCATGGGAATGACCTTTAGAGCTATATATAGGATCTCAGAAGTGATTTTATAGATGAGGAAACTGAAGCCCAGAGAAGTTAAATGACTAACACATGCCAATGATTGGGAATCCCTTAGGTAGGGAAATGCTCCCACCTGAGGTGGGAGGAGATGGGGTTCAAAGAAAAGGCAAGTTCAAAGTTCAAAGAGAATCAAGTATAAACTGAAACATCCCAGGGTGGGTGCCCACCAGGATATCTCTATGGAGTGACATAATCATATGAGAGAAGGAAAAGTAATTACTGGAACAATGACTCAGGACCAGAAAGCCTGTGCAAATGAGGAAGCCAAAATTCAGGGAGAGATGGAAAGTTATAATTGTCAGTGTTACTTTTGTTATTTGTATAGCCTGCTTCTCTGTTTCTTGTGCATCAGTATGATCAGTGATGGATTCTGTGAATCTCCCTCCTGACTTAGCACCCTCAATGGACTGTTAGCTAATATTCTCTCCCTAGCCCCTAAGACCTAAGAGTGCTAGAGTAATTGACAGCATTAGTAGAAAGTCTCTAAAACATTGTTTACTAACTCAAACCTCATCTCTTTGGGACTATAACACTGCTGATACACTAGAATCAGACCCTTCTTCACCTCCATCATTCAAGGAAATTCCAAACCATGAATTTTTTCTAGTCATCTACATTTATCAGTGAACATTATGAGGTGAGTAATTTAGTGTAAAAATGAAACCACAAAAGCAAAGACTGGTAGAATAAAGAATTGGGTGTGGAATATGAGGGTTAACACCAAGATTCAGTGATTGATAGAAAAACATTCACAGTCATTTCTAGTAGTTTCTATAAAAGTCCATTAAAGCAGAGGTTATGTAAGGATACCCTTACCTAGTCCCTCATGAGCAAGGTGTCCCTGGAGGGGACATTTTAGTTGCATGTAGGGTGTATTTCAAGTTCAGTCTGGATTGTATCAAAATTTTAGAGTCAAGTCACTTACTATTAGAATTGTTGTCTGTGGAATGAATACATGAGAAAAACCAAACAAAAAAATTACAATAGGTGGAAATCATAGCTCATATAGAAGAATACGGGGCACCTTGGTGTCACAGTGGATAGGGGACTATCCCTGAAGTCAGAGGCGCCTGAGTTCAAATCTGATCTCAGACACTCCATAGCTATGTGACCCTGGGAAAGTCACTTAACTCCAATTACAAGGAGGAGGAGGAGAAAGAAGAGAAGAAGATGTGTTCTATGTGAATAAGTGAACTAATTTATACTAAAATTCTTTAGTGGGTAATACCCAGCCATCTTGATAATAGGAATAATAGGCAAGAATGCTATCTTAGAGATAATATTCCTGGGTTTAGTTTGCATATTTGACTATTAACTAGAGAGTGATATCTATAAAAACATAATTTAAAAATAATTTAACCAAAAGTTTGTTTTTTAATAGAGAAGCTTTACAGAAATGAAAAAAATTTCAACTCTCCAGTTTTGTTTTTGGTATTTGAAGTACTATTATATATATATATATATATATATATATATATATATATATATTACATGGCTCAGACGCTCAGACTTAGTGATCTGTTGACTATGTATATACATATATATGTGTATATATATATGTGTGTGTGTGTGTGTGTGTGTGTGTGTGTGTGTGTGTGGCAGATCTCATGATAGAACTCCCATCCTAGTAAAAGCACTATGATACCTGTTTCATATATTCAAAGTTGAGAAACTGACCTCAATAAGCCCATTTATTGTATAGTGAAACTTAGCTCCAAGAATCCCAAATATGAGTGAATAGATTTGCTCTTTGGCAAGGCTACATAGAAGTTGTGGGTAGTAGTAGGGTAGAAATAGGGTAGGGTGGGGATAGGGTGGGGTGGAGTGGAAAACTTAGGAATTCAGCTGCTGCTTCTATCCATTTTGATTAGGAAAAGACTTGCCAGCATTGAAGGACATTAGACCTCTCCATCTTCTCATCAGTGTCCTAGCATAATACCCCCAAAACAGCATTGGTTTTCATCTTCCCCAACATTGTCCTAAACAGCATCCCTAGATAAGATGATGGCAGAGTCTGCATCACTGGGAGTAAAAGACAGATTGGACTCACAGCCCTATAAGAATCCTTGGGAAGAGACTATGCATCATGCATAAGGAAAACTTCTTGAGCACTCCACAAATGAGAGAAACAGACTTCTAGCAGCAAGGAAATATTGTGTTACTGTGTCTACCCTTCAAGTTTGAACCTATTTTCCCTAGGACTCTGTATGTCCTGTAAGGACAATGAGTCACAGACTTTTAGAGGATCTTTCACTAAGTGTTTTTATTGTACCAGCTTAGAGAATGCCCCTTTCTAAAAAAAAAACAAAAAAAACCCTGCTTCAGTCTGGCTAACTAAATTGTTTTCAAGTGTTAATCTTAGGGTCAGAGGAGCACAGGCACTTGTGCCATTGTCAGAGAATTACTGCTGACCACTAGGGGATGCACCTAGAAATCTAAGGAATAGGTGTAGCTAGAGCAGTTCTAGAGCCTGACTCATCTGTGAGGATGAGAGTTCAGATAATGACCCCTTAGAATTTAGATAAGTTATGGTTTGATTCACTTCACTTTAAAGAAGCAGGAAAGTCTAATACTGTGCAAGGAACTCAATAATTATTTGGCAAGTTCTGGTATGTTCTTTTCTGAATTGGAAGCATTCGTAATTCAAAAGAAAATATTTAAGTGAGAATGAATTAAAGTAGATAACATCATTTTCTCTTATATAGACACTAACAAGCATTAATTACGTTATTTTCCATCATCACTGGAAATAAAGTGAGAAGTCATATCAAGAGATGCCCCACTATAGATAAATTAAAGGGGCCTAAATAACAGCCCTTGCCTTATGTGATGAGAGTGAAATCATGTACACATAAGTATAGCAAATGGAAGAAAGTCTTTGTAGAACTCTTTTAATGATTCTTATGTTAAACCCTGGAGCTTGACTCTAGGACCTAGAGTATAGGTCTAGGTCTAGGTTCTATAATTCTGCTCACTTTCTGAGATTATTTGTTTTACCAGTGCTGCCTCTATTTCTACCCAGACAATACTTTTCTTCTCCTTCAGGTCTACCAAGCATCCCATTATCTCCAGATTACTACAAATTACGTATTGATGTTTCCAAAAGAAGAATTGATTATCTTTATGACACATTTATTTATTATATATAAACCTCAGTGTTAGCTACTACTACTACTACTACCACCACTTTGACTACTATTACAACTACTACTATGACTACTACTATGATTATGACACGACTATGACTACTACTACTACTACCACTACTACTACTGCTGCTGCTGCTGCTGCTATTAATCAGTTTATTATATTATTATAATATATATATAATACTATTACTATTAAGAAATATAATGTACTATTATTCATAATTATTGTTGTGGTATCATTTTCATTTGCATACAACTCTTTATGACCACATTTTGTGTTCTTTTTTTCTTTGGCAAATATACTGGAGTGGTTTGCTATTTCCTTCTTCACCTCATTTGACATGTGAGGAACTGAGGCAAACATTGTTAAGTAACTTACTCAGGGTCACAAAGTCAGTAAGTGTCTGAGGCCATATTTTAACTTAAAACAATGGTCTTTCTCACTCTAATCCTAGTTCATTGTCCACTTTGCCACCTAGATGATCTTAATAATTATAATAATCACCACGAAGGTATTATAAGTACGGTGGGTATCACAATACATCAATATGCACATTTTTATAACAAAGCTATGTTTAAAAAAGATTTACTTTTCCTTTATGTCTATACTATACTATGTGAAAAGAATATGTATTTTATAAAACAAACAAACTAAAACACTGGGAAACAAGATGCCTTTCCAAAAAGACTATTATTATAGTTAATGTAGCTATTATTATAATGAATCATAATAATATTAATAATTTAGTTACATATAGTAATGCATTTAAATAACAATTATTAAAATGATTGTGTTGCCCAGAAGGTCATTTGTGTACTTTTGAATCACAAAAAAAAGGATTTATTGCTTTTTTTCAACCAGCATTTTCAGTATTGCATGCCAATTATAAAAATATTTGCAGTAGTGTCCCATGTTACTATGCATTGCTTTCCTCAAATTGTTAGCTATTTTATATTTAACCATTTTATGGTAAGAGTTGAGTTCTTTTCTCTGCCAAACATATTAATGTACTAAAATATTACAATTACAGTGATTTTCCATTATCAAACCAAGTTAAACTACCTGAATTAATTATAAGCAGAGTATTGTTTTACATCATAATTATGAAATGGTTGTTATACCATATCCTTCAATGTTTGGCTTTCCAAGGAGAGGGGGAAAATGTACTACCACACTTAGCAATCAGGAAAAGGCAGTGCTACTCCCTGATAAAGATGCAAAATTAAGGAATAATTTACCCCTTGATTTGTTATGAGAGAGTAATCTAATTTTCTAGTAATATAGTTAACTAAGCAACAATTCATCTATGTTAGGTGACTCTAAAGCAGAGAAAATTATTACTTTTACTTGTTCAAAACATAAAAATATTTCCCATAACTATTCAAAGTTGTCAACCAGAAGAAAAGCAACATTTCTTTTAGATTCATTAATGCTGACTAGGAAGCAGGCTCCAAACTCCCACAGAAAATCCTCAGGCAGGGTTAGGATGGGCAGATAATGTATCCAAGGACACATAATAATTTAAATATTTGCAGTTCTGGCAAATTCAACCTTTAAGACAGAAATCAAATCTATTTTTAGTAAAGAAATTAATGTATTTCATAACGGTTCATTCATGACTGCAATAAATAATAGCAAGAATAATAACTAAAATTTATAAAATATTATATATATACATATATATATTACTTTAAACATATTATCCTATGAAATGACTCATAAAAACCCTGTGATATAAATGCTATTATTAAAGTCATTTTCAGATGAAGAAAATGAGTCTGTGAGAGTTTAAATGACTTGTATAAGGGGCACACAGATAGTAAACATATACAGTAAAATTCAGAGTGGAACACCCTGTCCTCTTTACTATAATTTGGAGGAAGAAGGAAGGAAAACAGGCATGCAAGGAAAAAAAAATTAGTAGGCCTGGGCCATGAAGCCAAAATGACATAAGATGGCTAATAAAGATTTGGAACCTCAGCTTCCATTATTTCTGGTCTCCAAGTAATTAAACAGAATTCCTTCTCTGCTTCATCATATGTCTAAGATAAACATTGTATATAGAATTGTGGTATAATAGCAATAGTTACTTAGGATTTAGAAGTAGAAATGACCTTAGTAATTATGTAGGTATCACTTTCATTTTATAAATCATTTGGTGATTAATAGACTTTCCTCAAGATTACTTAGGCAGTAAATAGAAGAGTAAGGATTTGAACCCAATCCTCTGACTCCAATTCAAGTATTCTTTGTGTTACAGAATGGTTTTTGCTAAATTTTATGAGTTCCTTACATGGCCCTTTATGATCTCCATATGTTTTCCTATTACACTAGGATAGTATTTTGGTGAACCAAACTTAAATTCAGAAAAATTGTATAAGTACCTTCTATTTTTAAGGCATTGTGCCAAAGACATTATACCAGTTGAACATGAATCACTGGGGTAGCATTAACCCATTTCAACTCTCTCTGTCTCTATCTCTGTCTCTCTCTGATCTCTGTCTCTCTGTTCCTCTGTCTCTGTCTATCTGTCTCTGTCTGTCTACATATATATATATATATATATATATATATATACACACATATATATATACACATATATAACATGGTGCATATGTCTGTAAACACACACAAACACACACATGTACTTTGTGACCCTGGGAAATGAGATATCTTTCCAAAAAGCCTGCCATTATACTTTACAATGAAAATGACAGTAGTGGTTATCAGAAACGTCATTAATGTCCACCTGAATTACAACATTGTCAAAAAAACCAAACAAACCAAAAAACCATACTCTACTTCCTAAAAGGCAAATAACTGTAATTTTAGAGAAAAATGGCAATATTGTAACCAGTGATTTCTCCATAATCTTGTCCATTATTCGCTAAGTATAGCTACAAACAATGCTAAAAAAGGTCTTTCATCCTCACATTACCTCCACTCTCCCCATTTCTTTCTCCAATTCTATTGTCCTTCAACTCTAATTAATGAGGTTGGGAAGCTGGATCAGGCACTTTTTGGTTCCAACCATTAAGCAGTGGTGCCAAGGAACGAAGCCAAAGGTGAGGGCAAAGATTACCCATCTCCAATTCTATGACCAACTATTCAGAGAGGCAGAGATGGGCATTCTTTGACCATGCACCTGACTCTGTACCCTGACAGTGTCAAAGGAACACTGCCAGAATGTCCATGAAACAGAGCCACAATGAAAAGAAAGGAGCACCTGACCTGATTTCATTCTTCCCAATGGGGCCAAAGTGTTCTTTCATTAGTGACAAAACAGTGAGTTATTTTTGAAACCCAGTCATAAAGAAATAAAGTATATACTACAGTATTTTTATTAACCCTGAAACTCCTATGCTTAACATCAATACTAGAATTTTCATGCTGAACATTTGGACAGTTACCTCTTGTTGATTCTTAGATGGCTTTAGGTCTCTTGGTACTAAAAAATTCCTTGCGATTATAAAATATATAATGGTCATTTCTGGTAAGCTGATATAGCAGAGACTTTTTTTTATTACATTTGCATTTATTGAGTCCTAAAAGACAGCTATACTAAAAAAAATACAGAGAAAGATAAAGCTGGTTTCTTTTGGCAAGAAAATAATACCTCTTTAGCCAGAATAAATTTAGTCAGCCTTTGTATTAATGAGGTACTCTAATCAAATTTATTGTTTTTCCTTTGTTCAAATAGTCCCTTATGACCTGTGGAGTTATTATTGCTATTATTTTTATTACTCGTGTTAGAGGTTTTTTTTTTAATGCAGTCCAATGTTTTGTTTTATTTACCTTGCTTCCCTATGACATGAAAATTACCTAGTCTTTTCTGAGCAGGTAGTTTAACCTTAGAGATAAAATGCTTTTTTTGTCCTAGAACTTTTAAAAAATGGTAACCTAGGAAGCGCTTTTGAAGATGAACATATAGCTGTGTTTACTAACAACGCATACCTGACTATTTTATGCCACTCCCAAGTAGAATTGTCTTTAAGAATTTAAGAATTGCTCATAGAATTTTTTTTAAAGCAATTGGGGTTAAGTTACTTGCTCAAGGTTACACGGCTAGTCATTATTTATGTGTGGGTGCTCATTTTCTGAGGCCGGATTTGATCTCGGGTCATCCCAACTCCAAGGCCGGCGCTCTTACTCACTGCACCACCTAGCCACCCCTTTAGGGCAATTGGGGTTAAGTAACTTGCCCAAGGTTACAGGGCTAGGGCTAGGTTTTTGTTTGTGTGGATTAAGTGTCTGAGGCCGGCTCGGAACTCAGGTCCTTCTGACTCCAGGGCCGGTGCTCTATTCATTGCACCACCTAGCCACCCCTCGTTCATAGAATTTTGTATCCTTATTTTCCATATCCTAAGTCAGAAATAGATACACTTTTCTTAACTTTTCATTCTTTTTCTTACAGCTTTAAACAATGAAACAAATTCATTACTTTCTTTAGGAAATATTCATTCATTCCACATATGCAAAAAAGGGGGGAAAACTTATAACATTTGTTAATGTTAGTTGGTTGGTTGGTCACTGGTTACCATGCTAGATCCTTAAAGGAACACTGTATATAGTCACCAGAAGTAACTACCAGAGGGATGTCACAAACACCAATAACAATAACTATATATACACACATATATATGCATACATATGTGTGTATGTATATATACATACACACGTATATTTGTTCAATGTTTTATAATAAACATATTAGAGACTTAAGGAAGGTAAGTGGTACATAGACAAGAATGTGGACTTGGAATCAGGAAGACCAGAGTTTATAACACTGCCTCAAATACTTATTACTTCTATGACTCAGAGCAAGGCATTTCACTTCTTTAAGCCTCAGGTTCCTTATTTATAAAATGGGGCTAAACATTACATATTTCCTAGTATTAAGACTGATTGAGATAATATATGTAAAACACTTTGAAAACCTTAAAGTTCTATCTGAATATTATTATCATTATTATGTTTATAAAACAGAATGGCATATCAAGTCCAAGAAGATAACTACAACCTGATGAGATCAGAGAAAGCTTTACAGAGTGGATAATAATATTTGGGTTATACTTTTAAAAAGAGGAGAGGAACAAACAGGGTAGGAAATAATCAGTTTTGTGTTTCACTCTAGTCTATTAAGAATGAAACTAAATTTCTAAATCATTTAACACTATTTTTGAAAGGAAAAAAAAACCTTTAAAAGTAAATAGCCGACAAAATTAGATTTAAACTATGAATGAAGCTTCCAAAACCATTGCAGATTCTCAGGGTTTAAATAATTAACTTGTAATATGGTGCTGATATTAGTTCAGAATAATTAAAGATGGTTCTATCTTTTTCTCACAGTACATAACACCAAAGTCTATGACTAGTATTTCTCAGTGGCTAGAGTTCAGTTAAAACGCAGCCAGGGTCAGGTGCAATGCCCTTGTGAACTGGTTAATTTTCTCTGTTCCACAGTGCTACTCTGTATCTCTAATCCCAGTCAGTAATCTTACACATGCCTTTAGTCACAGCAGAGACGGGAATGAATCAGCAGAAATTGCTCACTACTGGAAAATCAAATGAAAATGAATGTGCTATTGATAATGAGATCAGTGGCATCATCTTGGTGTATTAGTATTTTGAGATAATATTCAATGACAATTTAAAAATCAGTGAGATATTAGGTATAGAAATCAAATAGGCCAACTCATCCAATTAAACATAAAGCATCTTGATGTGCTAGGCATTGTATGCTACAGTGCTAAGGACACACACACACAATACATATGTATAAACACACATCTATGCATACGTGCATATGTATGTATGTATGTTATGCATGTATGCATGTCTGTATAAATGAGTCCTTGTCCTCATGCTCTAGTGTAGAACAGGAGTGTCCCCTGTTCTAGTGGAGAATACAATGTATACATAAATAAATATACTACAAGAAAATCTGAGGGGAAAGGGAGGGTTAAAAGTTAGCAGTGTAGAGACCACAGAGTGCTTCACAGAGAAGATAATACCTGAGCTGGTGGCACCAGCTGGGTCTTCCTTGTATTTCTGAAATGGTGAATGTAATTATGTGGATAGAAGCCTTCCTTGCCTGACATTGTGTTGCATCTTTGAACTAGAGCGTTGCATCTTTGAACTAGATCTTAGCCTAACTTGAGGAGTCCTGCTGGTCAGCAAGCAACAACCAAAACAAGTGGAATAAGAAGGGAAAAGACTCATAGTATCACAGCAAAGAGTCGGAATGTCATTAAGCCATTTTACAGACGGGAAACTGAGACCAAGAGAGGTGAAGTGACTAGGGTCATACACCTTGTAAATATCTGAAAACTAGAACCTATTTCCCTACTGTTTATTGAGGGCTACAGCTTATTAAATTGTAGGTCAAACATTATCATGATATCATCACATTATAATTGGGGGCTGCTACATGATACAGTGGATAGAATGCCAGACCTGGAGTCAGGAAGACCTGAATTAAGATCCAATCTCAGATATTTACTAGTTGTATGACCCTGGGGCAGTTATTCTGTTTGCCTCGGTCTCCTCACTGTAAAATTGGCATAATAGCATCTACCTCCCAGGATTGTTGTGACGATTAAATAAGAAAACAATTGTAAAGTACTTTGCACAGTGTCTGACATATAATAAGTGCTGTATATATGCTACTATTGTCCTTGTTGCTATAATCTTATCAGGATCCATCTGATCACTTCTGTTGTTTTACTAATAATCTGGTTATACCAAATATCACTTGGGGTTAAAATACCTGTGCCTTTTGAGAATAGTAGCTTGAAGTTTTAGAGAATCAGATGTCAATGCGTTAAAAAAAAAGAAAGATTTCCTAACAATTATTGCTATGCAGAAGCAGAAGTGACTGTCTTGGAGGAAGTGGGCTCCCCTTTCAGTGAGGTAACCAGGCAGCAGTGGAATATCAGTCAGTGATATTGTCAGTGATATCATATAAGAGATTCTCAGTGAGATGTAAATCTTACTTAAATTATCTTTCTGTGATTAATTCTAACTCAGGGATTGTTATTCTACTGAAAAATATTTTGTTTAAATCAAACTTTTTTTAACCAAAATTCAACCTGGAAACATCTCAGGGGAGAGCTCTTCTCCCTTTTCCTCAAAAGGGAATCATAAAGTATAGCCTAGGAGGCTATTATTAGTATCCCACTCCATTGCATAATACAGGCAAGGAGCAGAAAGGGTCATATGTAAGGGTATATTTGATATTTGCTTTTTTGTTCTTTCTTTATGTTGATTATTAAGAAAATAAATGGGAATTATGAGAAATTTAGGATCTGAGCACAGCTTACAGAATCTTCAACTTATCTCCTGCTTCAACTCCTTGAATAGGACAGAATGGTTTTCACCAACCCAAAACATGTTTAAATTTTATTATAGAAAATATTTATAACTTTCATGGTAATAAGCCAGGAGATTATATATGTATGTACACACACATACACATGCATGTATGTATATGGGCATGCAAATATATACATATATGCATTGTGTATTTCAGAATCTTGAATTCTAATTGAATTTTAATAGACATATAGAAATATATTTCAGAGTTCAAATTACTTTGAATATAGACAAAACAGAATGTTTGAATTTCAAAACCACCTTCTAAAAAAAGAATACATGCATTTTTAAATATCAAATAGCTCTTATCAAATTTTATTTTTATAAACTAAGTGTTAAAACAAAACATTAACAACAAACATGTTGATAGGCAACCACCCTATTTATTAATTGCTCCCAGGGAAGATTAACCAACCTTTTTGTGGAAACCTATTCAGGTGTTTAACACCTTGTGTCTATGGGGAAGTTCTTACATCTAACCTAAATTCCTTACACTTCACTTCTTTTTCAGTCTTTACTGGAAATGAAAATTAGGCACTCATGACCCATTGTAATAATAAACTTCACAATTGTGAGAAACATCATTAGCTTTCACACCCAGATTTTCCAGGTGATATTATTTCAATCAATCCCTCCAAACAGTTTTATAGCATCTTTTCTAGGCCTTTACTGATTTAATTCTATCTGGAAGAGGTAGCTTTGCAGAGTGTCAAAAGCCCTGGATTTGGCTCTACTTCAGGACCTGGATTATAAACCTTACTCTCCCAATTAGGTCCTGTTTGCTTTAGGAAAGTAACTTTAACCTTTTTGGTTTCAGTTTTCTTATCTGTAGTAATGAACGGGTGAGACTAAATGCTCTTCAAGCTCTGAATCCTATGGCTCCATTTCCTATAAATTGAAAAGTCCCTCTCTTTGCATTTTAACAGCTCAGAATTGGACTATTTTTTTTTCACTTCACATTTCCTGAATAGCCACTGGCTGAGTGGCAACATCCTAGATCTCAGACAGAAGGACAGGAACTGAATTTGTGATTTCCCTGATATAGGGAAATCTCAAATAAGGAAACTTTCCCTACCAATGCTGGTTAGCACTTTCTCTGCAACTTAGATCTTAGAAAATTGACAGCACTAAGAAGGTAAGTGATTTTCCCTGAGTCATAATGCCAGAGTATATCAAGAAATAGGGCATGAACTCAGGTCTTCCTCATTCCAAGGCCAGCTCATTATCTACTACAAATGCTGCCAAAATGTTATGATCATTTTGTAGTCAGAAACAAGAAGAATTTTTTCAAATTATAATTAATATACTACTACATGGTGTCTATATTCTATTGTTTCTGAAGCTGAAAATCTTATTTCTCTTTAAATAATTGCTGACTCATTTCTGTTTCTAGTCAATTATGATTACTATACAATTTAATGCCATGGTTACCACTATTTACTTCATATTCATACAGTTAATTTTCCTTCCACTAATCCTTTCTAAATTTTATTCCATTTACTTCTGACCACTCCAACTTAGAAAGTTATGTCAAAATTTTGTCCACCAATATTATAATTGATCTTTTTTAACCTATCATGCACAAATTTAATAACATGCCTCTAATTATAGAATTGTTTGATTAAGACAATATATAATACAAGTACTGAGTTGCTTTCTCTCCTGCCTCAAAACATTTATAAAATATCTATTTTGTGAAAAATCACTTTTATCTTTTTTTTGTAAAGCCTGCATTCCTCCCACCACTTGATATGCACCAAGGCTCAGTCTTTGGTCTTCTGGTCCCTTTCTGCCCTCTCACCATCAAAGAATTTATTCATTTTCTTTTTCTTTTGTTTATTTTTAGTTTACAACATTCATTTCCAAAAGGTTTTTAGTTACAAAATTTCTCCCCATCTTTCCCCTACTCACCACCCCAAAATATCGATCTACTGAATACCCCAATCTACTCTCTCATATGCTCCCCCGTTCCCCTTCTGACTTTCTAATAGGACAAGATGGATTTCTATACCCCACCACCTATATATCTTATTTCCCAGTTGCATGTAAAAATAGTAATAATAATAAAAATTATTTTTAACATTTGATTTTAAACCTTTGATTTCCAGATTCATTCCCTTCTTCCCTCCTCATCCACCCCCACTGGGAAGATAAGGAATTTAATATAGGTTGTACATATGTAGTTATGCAAAATATTTCCATAGTAGATATATTGTGAAAGACTGACTATAATACCCTCCATCCTATTCTGCCCCGAACTAATTCTATTTTCTACTTTGAC
The DNA here is from genome assembly GCA_011680675.1 of Gymnobelideus leadbeateri. Taxonomy (NCBI): domain Eukaryota; kingdom Metazoa; phylum Chordata; class Mammalia; order Diprotodontia; family Petauridae; genus Gymnobelideus; species Gymnobelideus leadbeateri. The sequence goes on along the minus strand of WOXC01008215.1, from coordinate 340,009 downwards.
CCTATCCCTTTTCAAAAGTGTGTGCTTCTGACTACCCTCCCTACCCAATCTGCCCTCCCTTCTATCTTCCCCCCTCATATCCCCTTCGCCTCTACTTTCCTGGAGGGTAAGATACCCAATTTAGGTGCGGCTAGGTGGCGCAGTGAGTAAGAGCGCCGGCCTCAGAGTTGGGATGACCCGGGATCAAAACCGGCCTCAGAAAATGAGCACCCACACATAAATAATGACTAGCTGTGTAACCTTGAGCAAGTTACTTAATCCCAATTGCTTAAAAAAAAAGATACCCAATTTAGTGTGTATGTTATTCCCTCTTTAAGCCAAATTCAATGAGAGTAAGGTTGGCCCATTCCCTTTTGGCTTCCTGTTCTACCCCTACGTTGTAATAGTTTTCTCTTGCCTCTTTTATTTATTATTTTTTCTTGCTTCTTTTATATGGGATAATTTACCCGATTCTGTCACTCCCCATTTCCTCTCATTATTTTCCCCTCTCAGCTCTTAATTTTAATTTTTATATCTCATCCCTTCCTATTCAAGTGATCCTGTGCCCTCTGTCTATTTATACATGTACACAAATGTACACACACTCACGTATGTATTTTTATGCACATATACCCTCCTATATAAACATATTTATATGTATGTATATATGTTTATATATTTATACATACATACATCTATGTATATATACATAGATGTATGTATGTATATATACATACACATACATACATATATGTTTCCTTCAACTATCCTCATATGAAGAAATGTCTCAGGAGTTACAATTGTTCATTTTTCCACCTAGGCATACAAATAGCTCAATTTTAATAAGTTACTTATGATTTCTTTTCCCTGTTTACCTTCTCATGCTCCTCTTGCTTCTTACATCTGAAAGTCAAATTTTCTGTTCAGCTCTGGTTTTTTCATCAAGAATGCTTGAAAGTACTCTATTTCATTGGATGACCATATTTTCCCCTGAAACATTATATTGTTTTGCTGGGTAGGTGATTCTCGGTTTTAATCCTAGCTCCTCTGAACTCCAGAATTTCATATTCCAAGCCCTTCAATCCCTTGAGGTAGAAGCTGCTAGATCTTGTGTTATCCTGATTGTGTTCCCATAATACTCAAATTGTTTCTTCCTGGCTGCTTGTAATATTTTCTCCTTGACCTGGGAACTCTGGAATCTGGCAATGATATTCCTATGACTTGTCTTTTTGGGATCTTTTTCAAGACGTGATCAGTAAATTCCTTCAGTTTCTATTTTGCCCTCTGGTTCTAAAATATCAGGGCAATTTTCCTTGAGAATTTCTTGAAGAATGATTTCTAGGTTCTTTTTTTTGTAGCTTTCAGGTAGTCCAATAATTTTTAAATTATCTCTCCTGGATCTATTTTCCAGGTCAGTGGTTTTTCCAGTTAGATATTTCACATTGCCTTCTATTTTTTTTTATTTGTTTGGATCTGTTTTATAGTACCTTGATTTCTAATAAAGTCATTAGCTTCCATTTGCTCCAGTCAAATTTTGATGGAATGATTCTCTTCAGTGAGTTTTTGAAATTCCTTTTACATCTGTCAAATTCAGCTTTTTATGGCATTCTTCTCCTCACTGGCTTTTTGGGCCTCTTTTGCCATGTGAATTATACTATTTTTAAGCTGTTATTTTCTTTAGTCAGGTTGATGACTTGCTTTTAATTATTTTCTTGCATCATTTTCATTTCTTTTCCCAATTTTTCCTCCACTTCTCTTGCTTGATTTTCAAAATCCTTCTTGATCTCCTCCATGGCCTATAACCAGTTCATATTTTTCTTGGAAGCTTTTCATGCAGGAGCTCTTTCTTTGTTTTCTCCCTCCCATTCCATGCTTTGATCCTTTTTGTCCCCAAAAAAGGAATCTAAGGTTTGACTACTCTACTTGATTTGCTTCCTCTGCTTGCTTGTGTTGCCAGTTGATTACTTGACTTTTGAGCTCTTTGCCAAGGTAGAACAATGCTTCCAGAGAGGAGAGCTTTGTCCCAACTCAATGGGGGTTTTGCAGCTGCCAGAGATATTAAGAGGGTGCCCTCTCTGCAGCCCTCACATGCTCTGGACCACTGGCCACACAGCCCAGGACCTCCACCCAAGACAGTGATCCAGATCCAAGCAGGTTAAAACAAGATAAATTACCCTCTGAACGGTTTCTTGTTCCCCCTATGATCTGTAGGCCAGGAGCTTTGGGGGAAGCCCTTCAGGGAAGCAGCTGCTGAAACTCTTCCATCTCTCACCCTGGGGGCAGGGCCAGGGCCATGCCCTTTCTTTCCAACAGTTCTCAAATGACCTTTTATTTACTCTTTGGCATTTATGGTTTGAGGAGTCTGGAAACCACCACAGTTGCTGGTGATTCACTTTCCTGAAGTCTGGTTGAGGCCACCCTGAGGCCAAAACAAAGCAGCTCATCGGGGACACTCAGCTCCCAGTGTTTTGAGATGGACCCTTCCTATAGGCCTGCTGAGATGCCTTCAGTAGGAGATTAGTTTCTTGCTGTCACTTTGTGAGTTCTGTAGCTCTAAAATTTGTTTAGAGTCACATTTTCTAGGTATTTGAGGTGGTTGGGGGAGCTCACAGTATTTCCTGCTTCTATGCTGCCATCTTGGCTCTGCCCCTACCCCAGTTTATGCATTTTCATTTCTTCATTTATGACTTCTATACTAATGCCTTCCAAATCTTAACCTTGTCTTCCAAATCTTTATCTTCTCTCATCTGTGCTCCAATTTCCACATACATAATTGCTCAATGGACATTCTCATTTGGATGTCTTCCATCATCTCAAACTCAACACATCCCAGACTAAAATCGCAACCTCTCCAAAACAAAACAAACAATAGCTTCTTATTCCTCCCTTATCCATATTAATGCTATTATCATTTTCCTACTCATAAAGATTTGCAAACTCGGAGCCACCTTTAACTTGTTCTTTGCCATCACCCCCTATATTCAGTCAAGCTCTATTTCTTCATTTTTCCTTTGATAGTTTCTCATATCTACAACTATTTTCTTTTTTTCCTATTCTCAGTCACCTGCCTACCACATATTCTCATTACTACCTATGTATATTGTTACAATATGGTAAAAGATCTCATAACTACAGTCTCATTAGTCTCAGCTCTCTCCTGGATGTTAATATATAATTTGCCTTAAACACAATTTTTGTCATCTCGACACTATTTTAACATCTTCAAGCAGTCCCAATTGTTTTTATAACAAGCATGAACACCTTTGGCAGTCTTCTAAGGCCCTCCAAATATGTTGATACCTAATCTATGCAAACCTATTTCCTGATATACCTAAGTATACACCTTCTGCTTGAGGAATACTATTATCTTCCAGCTCTTTTCTGCCCTGGTAACTTCTCTCACATACTTCTCTTCACCTACGATATTGTCCTCCTTCTTTTGTACACATCTAAATCTTACCCATAATTCAAAAGAGATAATTAAAACCCATCTCACTGATAACAATGGCCTTCACTAAATTGTAGAACTACTGCACTATGGTACCTATGGCTGGTACCAAACAATTCCAAATTTAATATCTTGAAATGTTTGCTAATTAGTATTGTATAAGTCAAGTCAAGTTCCTATACTCTGCCACAGTCCTTCCATGTTTCTTTCCATTTCATGGAACTCACCTTGTACTGGAATTTCCTTCCTTCTTTCCTTCACCTCCACTATAACAGGCTCTGTGGCTGCTCCACAAATTTCCCTCTCCTCTAACTTTTAAAAATATTTATAGTACCATAGTATGATTAAAGTCCTATATTTATTTTGAATATATGTCCCATGACTAGTACTCAATAAGTTCTTACTGATTTTAATAGTTTCTACCAAACAGGCTAGCATCTACCCTTTTCTGTAATTCTGTATTTATAACAGCAACATCACATTAGTATAGCACTTTTAGTTTTAGCAAACATTTTTCCTCAAAGAAGGGCTGTGAATAAGGCAGCACAAATACTCATATCTTTCTTGACAGATGAGGAAGCCAAGATACAGCAGTACAATAAATGGCTTTCACATTTTGAATAGCTAACAAGTTGTGGAGCCAGTTTGCAAACTCAGACCTCTTGATGCCTTCCTTCACTTTGACCTGGGCTATGATTCATGTGATTTAAGTTCCATCTCTAATCCAAAAGATAAGTTCCCCTGAAAACTCATATCCTTTCTTATATTTTCTGCTTCCTCACCTTGCCCAGTGCAATATCAAACCATTTGAAAAATTCTTGTTAATCAGTTGGTTGAAGGCAACTTTTACACAAGCCCTACTCTTAATAAATAATTATGGGAAATACAGGTGAGCATTTTTTGGTTATAATGTTATGAAATCATGGAGGCGTTGGACCCATAGCAACTTCATCTTGTCAATTATCCACAGTCTCCCCATGGAGAAATACATCTAGGAAGAGAAGAGCTAGTCATCCTGGGGTCTAAGAATTATCTATGACTTGAATTAAAGAAGAAAATGCATCTGATACCTGATAAACAGAAAAACAGAAATGGGAAAAACTCAGAAACCAAGTTCTTCCAAGTAGTCAAAATACTCTCATTTTCCCTAATTCCCTTATAATTCTTCCTTTTTCATTGATGAATCTTACATCTTCCAAAATTGTTCTATTTGTTGTCTTAAGTAATTAGAGAGAAAAACAGAAAAGAGAGGCCTTCTGTAGCTGACCCTAAATCCATTTTTCCAAGAAACGGATTCCTCCTATCCACTACTATCATGAGGTCCAATTTATCAGATAAATGTGCTATTATGAAAAAAAAAAGTTTGTATGTCAGTGTCAAAACAGTTCCTTGACAGTATTGCTTTGCTCATGATTATGTTGGATCTCCAAGTTTCTTCATCTATAAAATAAGGCTAGTAGAACTCACAAGGATGATGTTATGAAAATAAATAAATTAAATTAATGTGTGCTCATCAGAAGGAAAAAGGGGAGAAGCATTTCTTAACCTTTAAGTGAAATTCAACTTATTACATTAGCCTACATCTCAGAGGCTGGGGTGTTTTAAAACCTCAGACAATAGGAGGAATCATGCCATTCCTCACTACCCTTTTAAAGTAGACTGGAGCAAAAGTATTTTCTCATCTTCTTTGTCCTCTTCCTCCTCAGTTCTGAATTGTGGCCTGTGTGGCCAGAAGAAAAAAAAAAGCAGTCTGAATATTTTAAAAGCAATATAACTACAGCAGTGGATATAAATTCTGGGCCCCAAAGCAAATATTCTGAAGGTCTCCCTTTTCCATTATTAATAGCAAAATAAACAGCTATCCAATGGAGAAGGGTCTATCCTATTTTGGACTCCAGTATAATGCAGGCTCTGCTAGTTTGATATTTATTTATATCAGTGAGCTACATACTTTACTTGAAAAAAATAACAAGCCTTAGCTTCTATTCTGACAACTTTAAAACTTTTTTACTTTCCTCCTGGCCTTAAGCTTTTTGTAACTTCTCAAGCAGAGAATATAATTAAGAATAATAAAACAGAGGATACTTTTTAGAGTTACTACACAGAAAGTAATTACAAAAATTTAAACATAATAGACTTAAAAAGTTATAGAATCACAATTCATATTGCTTTTCAAACCAATATTTTTCTCATAACCACATTGTAAAATGAATCACAGTTTCCCATAGAAGCAATGCTATAATTGCAGCTTATGGTCTTCACCAGGAACTGGTTATCATATAAATGTCTATAATTTAAAAAAATAGAAAATATGAATGTAATCTGAGCCCCCAAAGCCACTGTTATAACTCTCTCTTCATATTGGTGGAGATTGATTATTCAATGATCCACACATGCATGAAGAACAAGCATTGCTGAGAGCAAGAAAAGTGAGAGATTCTGGGTCTTCTAACTTCCAATTTTGAGGGGCAAGATTCATAATGCCAACCTCTCTTTAAGTCATTTAAGGGAGAAAAAGACTCTGTGAAGAAGTAGGAATGAGAGAAGCTGATAGGCTTTATTATGTCCTTATCCACAGCTTGCTATACTAGAGACTGAGGAATTTTCCCTCAGGGTGAGATGTGGCAGTCTCCCTCTTGATTGAGCTAAGATATCCAGCTCCCAATGGGAGAGCTCCCTCAATCTGTATTGTCTGGTATATAATGTTATATGTTTATTTTCTCTGATTTCTGTTTTGCTATGGATCTGGATGCATACTTTTTTTGTTATTTGATATCATGTTCATTGTGGAACTAGTATTTGGTGGGAAGCAAGCCAAAAGCTTGCTCCACCTTTTTTTTTTTTTTCATTAAGGAAAAAGTGATTAGAAATCTAAATTGAACCTTAAAGTTACTTCTCCCAGATTAACAACATTTAAGGGAGTGGATGGATATAATTCTAGTCCAATACCCACTCTTTCTGAGGAGAGCACAGTGGAAAAGCTTTGGGCCAGAAGAGTGGGAGGAGACACTATAGAGATCTATTCTTGTTTCCCTTTGAGCCACATCTCTGTCTCTGTCTCTCTCTGTTTCTCTGTCTCTGTCTCTGTGTGTGTATACACACACACACACAGAAATGATTTACATATAGAGATAGATTATAGACAGATGGCTAGATAGATATACTACACAAGGGACCCATGTATATCACAAGCAAGAGCCCTACTTTAGGATATGTAGCTAACATTAATTGGTACAGTTTTTTGGAACTTAGAATTTTTGACAGTTTTCTATGGCATTGTGGAGTTAAATGACTTGCCCACAGTTACACAGCCAGTATATGTCAGAAATGGTACTTGAGCACAGATTTTCCTAACTCCTGAGACCAGCTTTCTATTCAGGAAGCCATACTGTCTTAATGCCACCACAAAAATGATTTATCACTAATTCTTTATGCTTTCTTAGATTTTAAAACGGCTTTTTGTAGACAGCTTAGATGCTATAGATAATTTTAAAAAGTTGTGCAAGGAAGTTTGGACTGATGACTTCCTTTACTCTTAATACATTTGCCTAAAGCAAACTCCAAACCATGAATACAGATACACTTAAAAATTATATCATCTCTTGTTATATATATAGTCATTATAGTATTTGAATATTTGATGACCTCACTAAAGACTTTAATTATGAGGGCACACAGAGGAAAGTTTTCTTGAATCTGGCCCTCTTGGTCTTTTTTTTTCTTTTTTTACATTCCAGCACCTAACATCCAGGGCAGCTCCAAAGGTGGAAGAAAAATTTTTAAAAGGCAACCTGGAAAATGGGTACTGAAGTAAAGAGTTTTTTTTTTCCCCTGAGCCTTTTCACTAACTATACTATATTTTTTTCACATAAAGTAAGATTTTAGTCTTAAGTTAAAGTGAGGTGTTATGTATAAGAATAAAAGTAGTGTGTTCAGACATATTATATACATCAGTGTATTATACATACATACATATGTGTATATATATATATATATAACTTTCTTCTCCAACATATGCTTCTAAAAACATTTTTATAGTATTTTAAAGGTTTACAAAGTGTTTTACATAAATTATCTCATTTGATTCCCCCCAGTAACCAAAAAGGTAAATGTTAGTATTATTTCCACTTTACAGATGGAGAAATTGAGGCCAAGAGAGAATAACTAGCTTGCCTAAACTCATAAATATATAAGTCAAGATTTGAATCTAAGTCTTCCTAACCCCAAATTCAGTACTGCGTGCATTAGATTATGCTTCCTCTATGATTTCATAGTCTTTAAACCTAAATGTTTCCTTACATTTTAACTCCTAGTAAAGTATGGAAGAAAAATTTTGAATGGGGAATAATACAGGTCTCCTGTATTCACAGTATTCACATGAGCATTCATAGATTAAATATGTCTACCATTACAAAAGTCTATGTTATAAATGTAAATATATGCTCTTTCAAGTAACTGGATATTATTTTCTCATAGTGTAAGATCCATGAAAATGAGAATTATCCCCATATTGTTATATTAATCAAGTAATTTAAGTACACATCAGTTTCCTATTTTGTAAACCTCCCAGATTTGAGGCATTAAGAAGCTACAAAAAAGTCCTTTAAAGAGATGAATGGGAAAATAGAAATTCAGTTTTATTTTGATGCTGCTTTCAAGACACATTGGATCTTTAAAAAATTACTTAAAATTAGGAAAGATTAATAAGTAATATAGAAAGGTGAACAAAAGAGAGATAAAAGAGAGGAAGAAAGAGAAATAAGAGAAAAGAAAAAGAAACAGAAGAGAAGGAATGAAAAGAAAGAACTAAAGGAACCTAGTTTAATGAAACACCAGAGATTCAAGTAACATGAAATATACTTCATTTCCAACTCTGCCATTGTCGTACTATATAACTTTGGGGAAATATTTAACTTTACAGTACCATAGTTTCTCAAACTATAAAGGAGGTTATGTTACTTGCAATATAATTCTCTCCCAGGGACAAGATTTTTTTAAATTAATCTTTTCAAAAACACTTTTGTCTTCCTTGGTTAAAAGACAAATAATGAAACTATCATATATAAAAGACATCTTGTGTCAAACAACTTTCTAAATGGTATAAAGTTAGTTGGTTTTGACAATTATATCTGGAGTAAAAATATATATTTTATTCATTCTATTTGTCAAATGGTGAAATTATGATCCAAAGAAAAAGGGAATAAGTAAATATTCTGGCCTCTTAAAATATTGCCATCCTAGGCCTACCTAACTTGTTTTTTCCCCTAGACTGCTCCATATGTTTATATGGTATAGTTAGGAATGCTGGTATGGTTTTGAAGGCCTCTTGCGTATTCCTTGGGTTCTGGCATTCTAATGCACAGTACTCTTGTAACCATAAAAGTACTCATGAGTGCTTCTGGAAATATATAACAAATCCTTAATCAATTTAAGAGCTTTTTTAACTGCATACATGAAATTTCTTGGGAGGAAAATGTCGGCTAGTCTACATGTATATAGCACTTAAGTTACCAAGAGTATCTCATCTCAGAGGTACAGAGCAATTTCCCTGTAGTAATATAATTTTGTGTTTTGCATGCTTAAGTCCTATAGAGTCCCTTAGAATAACAGAAATTACTCAAAGGGGAAAAAAACTCACAAAATGATAGCCAGATTCTCCTAATGCCCTGGGAATGAGTTTATACTTGAAAAAGGAGGATTATTTTTAAGTCAGTAAAGAACAATTTATTATAATTAATTAGAATATTAGAGAAACAATTTTCTGAGTATTGGAATTTCCTGATATGTTGCTTTCTTATAATTTGGCTCTTTTTAATAAAAAATGAGTGAAGAGAAATATGGTTGAATATTCTTATTAATGATTTGCTTTTTAAGAATAATATACTTAATAAAAGCTGAAAAGTCAGAGACATGCTAGACTCATAAAAAATCTTTTCAATATCAGTTAAAAATATCATAAAAGTAATCAATAGCTAAAATATAGCAAATCACTGAGTAATTGAAATGATGAATGTTGGCCCTGAGAAGAAATAGACAAGCATTTGTTTTTGTGGAGGGTAAAAGACTACAGATAAAGAATATTGTGTATGCTGTTAGGTGTAGTGACTCTGTTCTATTTAATCATTTTTCTTTTAGAGAAAATGTCACAAGGAGGGGCTCATGATGGAGGCAGGGAGAACTGGCATAACTAGAAATGACTTATATAAAAATAAAAGACATCAACAGAATTTCTAAGGATTATTCTTTACCTTTAAATTCCCTTTATCCACTATCTATTCAGAGCTAACTAGCCTATTCACTGTTTACACAATTCCTTCTACCATGTTTTCCCACAGTGATCCCATATATCTGAAATGATCTGTCTTTGCTATAGCCCAAAGATCTTTAATTTTTTTAATATCATGGACCCCTTTGATAGTCTAATGAAGCATATGGACAACTCAGAATAATGTTTATTTTTTAAATGCACAAAATAAAATATTCAGGATTATAAAAGATAATAATTGTGTCGAAAGAAAGATGTAAATTTTTTTTCCCATACCGGGTCCCACTTAATGACTTTCTAAAATCTAGTTATGGACTGCTTTGGGGTTCAAAGGTCTGTGGACCTTATAAACTTTTACCTTACAAGACCTCTTAGAATCCCTGACTACTTAAAAGGCATGTTTCATCATAAGTAAATTAGAGGATCATGGAATATATTAACTATCAGATATATGGGTAAGAGAAGAATTTATGAATTAACAAGAGAGAGAGCACTATGAGATAAAAAATGGATACATTTGATTACATTAAATTGAAAGTTTTTACATAGATAAAACCAATGTGTCCAAGATTAGAAGGAAAGTGGAAAGGTGGGGGGGGTGGTAGAATTTTTATAGCCAGTTTCTTGGATAAAGATAATAGCTTAAATATCTATAGAACTGAGCCAATTTTATAAGATTATGAATCATTTCCCAATTGATAAATGTTCAAAGAATATGAACAGGCGGTTTTTTGATGAAGAAATGAAAGTTATATATAGTCTTGTAAAATTTTCTGAATCATTATTGATTAGAGAAATGCAAGTTAAAACAACTTTGAGGTACCATCTCATATCTACCATATTGGTTAAAATGATAGAAATGGGCAATGACAAATACTGGGGGGGATACCAAAAAGTTGGGACATTAATATACTTTTGGTAGAATTGTAAACTGATTCAACCATTTTGAAAAATAATTTGAAATTATGGACAAAGAGTTATAAAACTAGGTATACACTTTGAGTCAGTAATACTACTAATAGCTCTGTTACCCAATGTGATTAGGAAAAAAGGAAAAGAATCTATGTGTTCTAAAATATTTATAGCAGTTCTTTTTGTGTTGGCAAAGAATTAGAAAAGGGCAGTCTATCAATTGAGGGATACCTGATTAAGTTATGGTATATGACTGTTGTGGAATATTGTTGTGCTGTAAAACATGACGAGCAAATTGGTTTTAGAAAAACATGGAAAGACTTGCATGAAATGATACAGGGTGAAATGAGCAGAACCAAGATGTTGTATACAGTAATAGCAATATTATTCAGAGAGTAACTGTGAATGACTAAACTAGTATAAGTAATGTGGATGCTCAAATAAACTATGAAGGACTTGTGAAGGAAAATGTATAAGTTGTTAAAGGATGAGTTAGAAGATCCAGATGCTAGAGAATGAATAAAGGCACTATTGAGGCATTAAAGAAATACAGAGAAAGAATTGATATATGGAAGTATGTGTTGTATGGTTCTCCATATATATCTGGTCAGGAGGGAGTGAGGGAGAAAACTCAGAACTCAAAATATAACAAGGAAAAAACTCATAAAGATGAAGTCATATTCCCAGAAAGAAGATTAAATAAATAAACAAACAAATAAATAAAAATAAAAGCGCAATTCATGGGATGCCACCTTAAAGAGGCTTTCTCTATTCCCTCCAATTATTAGTTTCTTCTCTTTCTTGAAATTGCTTTTTTGTTCTACTTTGTATACTCTTTGTATTATTTATCCACCACTACCCTATGACATCCCTAGAAGAATACAAGTTCTTGAGGAAAGAAATTGTTCCTTTTTTTTTTTTTGGTTTTGTATCCCAAGTGCCCATTACAGTACCTTACACATTATAGTCACTAAATGTTTGTGCAACTAAATTAAATATAATCACAATTATCTCTGATCTTCAAGATTTTAAAATCTGTGGCTCCATTAAAATTGATGTTCCTTCAGAAAAGATTAAATATCTTCTATTACAACAAAGTGCTGCATACCAAAATTATCTATGTAGATAAAAAACATAAAATATTTGGGTGATAGGACTCAAATTATAAATGTAAAGAACATTTCCTTAACTAAATTCAGCAAGGTACAGTGTTAGGAAAAATAGACTACAAATATAAAGATATGAATTCTCATCTTTCCTTGGCCATATATTAATTGTGACCTCAATAAAGTTATTTTAATCTGTCTGAGCCCCACTTTCCTCATGTTTAACTAGAAAGAACTGTAATGAGCACGAGGCAAATGGATATTTTCCCCAGGGTACTGTCACAGGAAAGTGGGGATGAGGGATAGCTCCTGCAGCTGTTGTTCTCATGTCCCCCCCTTGCAGTCTTTGCTGAAGGACACCTCCAGGCCCATACCACCAGATTATTATCCTTAACGTCCCATTACCATGGGACCCAGTTGACCTTTTCCCCCAACCTTGTCAGGGTAAGGGTCAGGATCTCTGTGACTCCCTCCCATAACAACTGCCTGTGTGGTGAGACTGTTCCCTGCTGTTATCTACCTCTCCCCAAATTGTTTTATCCCCAGGTAAAAGAATTCCTGTGTTGAGCTTTGAAATTGGGATGCAAAAGCCCTACTTACTTGGCAGGAGTTTTGATGGTCATGTTCCCAAAAGCACCAGATCCAGTGTTTTGTTTTTTTTTTCAATTAAAAGTTAATCTACTCTCATCTTTTCCCTCAATATCCCAACAAAATTACCTGCTTGGAGTGGGGTAGGTAAAGAAAGGCTTAAAGAAACAACCAAAATATTAATTGTCAGACTTTCCTTATTCATTAGAAACAACAAAAGTAGGGGAAACAGTACACAGTGGAAAGAATGGATTTTACTTGGGTTCTATCCCCAATCAAAAGTCAATCAAATATATCACCTAACCACAACACCTGTCAGATTCTGACTTTCTGGCTATTCAGATTCAGATTTGGGCATTATAAATGGGATAGCCTAATTTCTAAGCATTTCCTTCAGTTGTATGATTCCATAAATTTTAAATCAAGTCAATAAGCAATGTATTAAGAGTTGAATATGTTTAAGCATTGTACTGGGTTCTGGGAGAAGGGGGACAAAGGGGCACAAATTAATCAATCCACAAGCATTAATTATGCACTTCCCACATTCACACATCATGCCTGTATATCAAACACACAGTGGGATATACAAAGACAGAAGTGAAATAGTCCCTACCTCAAATCCCTTATAATCCCTCAGGAGAGACAACATATATATACATACATACATGCATGCATGCATACATGCATATGTGTGTACATGTTATATATGCATGCGTGTATATGTATATAAAAATGGATACAAAGTAATTTGGAAGTGAGATACTAACATCTGAGAAGATTTTTAAAAAGGCTTGAGCTGAATTTTGGAGCAAACTAAGAATTTGGGGAGGCTGAAGTGAGGAAGGAGCGTATTCTAGATCTGGGGAACAGCTTATACAAAGGCACGGAGAGAGGAGATGAAAGCTAAAGGAGAAAAACAATTCTTGCCTTCCTTTGCTGCCCAACCTCTACCTCAATATAGGGAAATCATGAATTACATCACCAAAATGATTCATGCAGAAAAAAAGCACAATTTGTGTAACTATTTGAAACACTAATTTTAATTTCATGTTATTTTTGGATGTCTAAGTCAGTGTTTTTTGGCTAAATGACTAAGTTAGAGTGGCTTTTGAAGGGTCTTGTTCATCTTTTTGTGGGAAATGCCTAAAAACAAACCACTGGAAACTAAACAAAATTTTTTCCTTCCTCAGTGTGCCTGAAAAAAAAGGAACCCTTACTATCACTAAGAGCTCTACTGTATATTTAACAGACACATAAGGGATTTATGGTCCCCACACTTTCAAACACTGACACAAACAAATACAGTGTAAAAGGAGCTGCCTCTTACATCTGTAAATCTAGGGATTAAAAACACTCACACTGACATTAAGATGATATCAGCAGAAAGCATTTGAGGAGGGACCAATTTGTTTCTTAAGGAACTCAGATGAGAAACCAAAATCAAAAACCTCAAGTAGAAATATGTCTTTTAATTCTTCAGTTTATACAAACTCCTCCAATAAAATTCTACTCTGATGCCTCATCCTGACATGGAAGTGACCCTGGTTCCCCAAAGGCTATGTTAACTTGAGGCCAAACTGGAAAAGTTTTGAATACAGACTTGATGAGGGACTTTATGTCTCTTTACCTGTCATATATTGACCAGCCCAACAATGTCCAGAGAGTTAAATCACCAAATTGGCATTATATTTATGAAATTTAGGCCACAGCAATTCTCACAGTCCATCTACTAAATTGGAGATGATCTGGGATTCCCACCCATGGAGAAAACCCTTGTTCTCCTGAAATCAGATTCTTAAAGTGCTATAAATTTCTTAAGGATTACATAAGATAGAAGTGGCTGTAGAAGTACAATTCCTTACTTCCTAGTATCCATCATATGTTGGTAGATCTAAGTAACTTACAGAAGAGTGTGATCTGTGACTATGGAAGCCATCAACCAGATTATTTTTTAAATTTTATTTTATTTTTAATTTATGGAATAAAACAAGCATTTCCATAGCATAGTATAGTTTAAAAATGATTACACATGAAACTGCAAATATACTATGTGCAACTTGCTATTCCTTTTCAAAATACAACAAAGTTAACATGTAAATTTCTTTTTTCCCTTTTATTCTTCTCTCCCCTAGAGATAGCCACCATAGATACACACACACACACACACACACACACACACACCACACACAATTATTCTATTCATAATAGTCAAGATAATTTATTTGTTCAAAGTCTACATTCTAGAACATGGGGTAATATTTTTGGTATCATTGACCCTTTTGTCAATAAGATGATTTCTATGGACCCCTTTCCAGAAACATATGTCCATGTTCATAAAATAAAATACATAGGATTAGAAAAAAATTAATTAGCTTGAAGTACAGTGATCAAAATACATAAGAAAACAAAATTTTAGATTGCCTGAAATCTCTCTACAGAGTGTAGATTAAAGACTCATCTTTTAGAAGGAGAGATAAACAGAGAGATAAAAAAATTAATCTTTTATAAAGTACCATTGATGCAAAAATACCCTGTGAAATTTACATGTTCTTATTTGCCTCTTTTAGCATGTAAGTCCATTGAGGTCAGGAAAATATATCTTATTCATTTATTGAACATTAAGAAAGAAAGCTACCATATAATATCCCAAACTAGGAATATTCAAATTTAGGATTCCACTAGGAGAGGCCTGTAATTAAATTGCTTTGGGAGAATTCACTAATTTAGTAACAACTTAGATTTTAGTAGGGGCCTGAGATAGATGAATCTCTGTCCAGCACATCCCTCCAATGTCAGGTGAATTGCAAGCACAGGTATGTTGGAGTCAGGTCTACAAAGTACCTTTTCTGTGTACATGTACATGTATATACATATATATGTGGATATATATAGATGTATATGTACATGCCCATATTCCATATACACATAATCTCATTTGATCCTCCAAATAAGAAGGGAACAAGCATTTAAGTGCTGACTCTATGCTGGCCAGTGGACTATGTGCTTTACAATGATTTTGTTTCATCCTCACAATAAGTCTAATAGGCAGATACTATTATTATCTCAGTTTTACAGCTGGAAAACCAAGGGAGATATAAGTTATAATTTGCTCAGTGTAAGAGTTATTCTCATTTACAGATAATGAAGCTAAGGTAGACAGAAGTGAAATAACTTGCCCAGGGCAACACAGTTAGCAAGTATCTGAGGAAGGATTTGAACTGAGGTCTTCCTGATACCAGGTCTAGTTGTCTATTTGCTGTACCAGCTAGTATTTAGAGGACAGTATTACTGCACATCCTTAATACAAAGAAAAAATGCTTAGGCTGTAGTTACTTCCAGTAACAGCAAGTTTTGTGTTTATTTGTAAAACAAAATGTATAGACCAGGATCAACTAAAGAATACACTGAGATTAATTATAGCATTCTGTCATAGAATGACTACTCCATGCAAAATTAATTTTTTTTTAGTAATTAAAAACACAAATTAGGATTTGTGTTTGAAACTTTGAGCATGATTTTATACCAATGGGTACAGCTAGGTGTCACAGTGGATAGAGTCCTAGATCAGGAGTTAGGAAGATCTGAGATCAAATCTGGTATCAAATATTAATTTGAAGTCCTCCTCTCTAAAAATGGGGCTAATAAGAAATAAAATGGTAGGGAAATAGGGAGAGGGGAGAGGACAAAGGAGGTATCTTTAGAGGGGAAGGTGAGGAAATACATAAAATAGGATATAGAAGGGTGTTTAGATTTATGGGAATGGAAGGATAGAAGAGGGGTCCTTGGATTGGGGTAGGCAAATCATAGAAGGGCAAGGAAGTGGGTAGAAGTAAAGTAGAGGAGGCAGGAGGCATAGAGAGAAAGAGATATGCACATACATAAAAACAAAGATCAAAATTAGAAAAATTTTGAGAAACCATATATCTATATATGTATGTATATGGGCATGTATATATTTATAACTATAGAGAAACATATCTAAACTTTATTGTGGACTTCTGAGGGCTTGGAGGGAAGGGAAAAAGAGCAAAGTAAAAAAGTGCACAGCAGAGAACAAAAGAAAACTCACAAGGAAGCAAAGATGGACGATTCTCAACACGAGGAGTATTATTTATCATATAGGCTTTCTTGAAATGAAAATTTATTGTTGCATATTTTGAATCCTCTCATGTTCTGCTATACACAAGATATGCTTTTTTTCTTTGTAACTTTGTATTTAAGTTCCAATATTTAAGTTTATGATATGTTTTTGTTTCTTTTCTCTATTCTGTATTTGTGTTCTGGCATTTGAGTCAAAAATAAAATTAAAAAAAAAGAAAGGAAGGAAAAAATACATTGGAGAATTCAGAGTCTGGGTAGAGGTTATGGTGATCGAAATGAGAATATTGCCCATCACAGTGATGCTATAGGTGGTTAAAAATATGGCAAATATGAGACTTAAAATGGGGAAAAATATAGAATCTACACTCCAGGGTTTTTTTGAGTGTAAAAATGAGACAACATTTATAAAGTGTTTTATAAAATTTGATGTGCTATATAAAAGCTATTATTATTTTAAAAGTTCATTAAGTATTTTAGCATAAAATGAAAGGCCTTGTTTAAAAGAATTCCACATTATACTTAGAAAAAATGAAAATATGATGTGACACTGAATATTTCAATCCTGTGAAGACATAACATAAAACATAAAAGGTATATCGTTTCATATTACAGGGAACTTCATACAATTCTGACAATGCAGACCAATAAAAAAGTTCCCATAAAGTAAACATTTTCCTCTGGTGAAAGACAGATGATGGCTACTTTCTTTGAAATGAATCACTGAAATACCCTAGACAAAAGAACAGAAAAGGGATTGTGAATAGATTAGCGAACTCAGGTGACTCAAGCTTCTTTCCTACACAGAGAATTACCTCCTACATGCCATATTCCCCCACCCAAAGGAATCAGACATGAAATCTTATACAGTTGTCAAATGCCTTTTTGTGTCCTCCATCAACATATACCAGTATGATCTTGAAATATGTGTTCTGGGATGAAAATACTAAATGAAATATTCAAAGACTAAGTAAAATTTATTATGTATATATTTGTAAAAAGCAGTATGAGTCTACACACATGAGTGAAACTGAAAATATTTTCTTAAATGGCAATACGCTTTGGATATTCCCAAATAGAGAGTTATGTTAAACATCTAGGTACTAAGTAATGAGTTCCCTGACACTTCAGGCTTTCATGCATAGGTAAGGATAATCACCTGTGACACCATGGAAGGAATTCCTGAGTCCAATATATGCTTGAGTCTAAAATAATTCTAAAATTATATATAGTAGTTATAGGTGCAATAAAAATAAATCGATAGACAAAGGCATCCACACTATATTTATAGCTGTACCAAGGCAGTTCATCGTAAGCTACAAAATTTGTCCTCATAAGTGGGTGCAAAGTTAAACATACTTCCCTTCTATCTAACAGCCCTCTATTCTGCCTGATTCTCACATTAATGGATTTTCTTTCAAGGGACAGCATAAGTAATATTCACAACTGGTGTAGTAAATCTTATGTAGGACATACAGAAACCATAAAAAATTTGGGGGAAAATATACTGGACTGTATAGACCAATATTTGCATTGATATCAAGTCTATTATCACTTGAAATTTAGGCACATTTCACATTTACAATATACAGGACAGAAAATAGTTACAGTTACAAAGGAAGTCACCCATGTATGTTGAAAACCTTAGTTATAATCAAAGATTGAGAACCATCAATTATAATCAGAGATTACTAGATATTTTCATTTGAGAAACTCTATTAGGTTTGAACTCAAAGTTAAATTAATGATTAACCTAGTCCATATTTGTAATTTTACATGGGGGAATTAAAACCCATAAAAGTAATGTCATTTGTCAAAGGTCACACAGTAAATTAGTGGTGCAATGAAAAGTAGAACCCAGGTCTCCTGGTTTCCACTGTGGTTTTTGTTCTCCTTCATCTCCCTGCTTTCTTAGCATCATAGATCTAGATCTCGAGATGACCTTAGATGTCGTTTAGTTACTCTACCACCATCCCCATTTTACAAGTACCAAAACC
Organism: Gymnobelideus leadbeateri; assembly: GCA_011680675.1. NCBI lineage: Eukaryota > Metazoa > Chordata > Mammalia > Diprotodontia > Petauridae > Gymnobelideus > Gymnobelideus leadbeateri. Next base: position 321,616 of record WOXC01008215.1, on the reverse strand, counting down.
TAGTCCCAGAGAAGATGAGTGACATACCCAAGGTCATAGAGGTAGCAAGTGGCAGAGCTGAGATTCATCCTCAGGTCTTGTGATTCCAAATTCAGCATTCTTTCTACTGTGCCACATTATCTCAGAGGGTTTTGTTTTGTTTTGTTTTAATAAATGTAATACATTTTCATATTTCAATGAAAGAAAATCAGTCACTGACTAAATCTCTACCTTGAATATTTCAAGAAAAGCACTAGTGTTGGGATGGTTAGGTGGCGCAGTGAATAGAAGCATCAGCGCTGGAGTCAGGGGGACCTAGGTTCAGATCTGGCCTTAGACACTTAACACAAAAATTAGCCGTGTGACCTTGGGCAAGTCAACCCCAATTGCCCTCCAAAAAGCAAAAAAAAAAAAAAAAGAAAGAAAGAAAAGAAAAGAAAAGAAAAGCACTAGTGTCATACAGCCTTCCAGAAAGAGACAGATCAAAACTAGGACCACTTTGGAGCAACCACTTCCATTTGCAGTCCCTAAAAAAGTCTCACACTCAGATCTGAATAATCTTAGAAATCCAAAATTACATTAAGGCATTTTGAGTTATATCTGAGAATAGTCCAATAAGTCAGCACAATACTTGTCAATAGTTCCCTACAGCCCATGGGATAAAATTTAAAATTATTAAAATAACATAGAAGACCCTCTATAATCAGGTCCTAGCCTACCTAACCAGGTTTATCTCCACTTTACATGTACTTCACCTAAGCTAAAGAGGCAACAGGTTGTGCTTAGCACAATGCCTGGTATATAGTAAATGGCATATAAATGTTAGCTATCATCATCATCATCATCATCATCATCATCACTGAGCTGGGAATTATGCCTCATCTTCATGAGCTCAAATCTGGTCTCAGACTCATCCTAGCTATGTAATCCTGGGCAAGTCACCTAATCCTATTTGCCTCTGTTTCCTCATATATTGAGTGAGCTGGAGAAGAAAATGACAAATGCCTCTAGTATCTCTGCCAAGAAAACCCCATAAAGGGTGATAAAGAGTCAGACAGGACCAAAAAGACAGAAACAACAATCATCAAGGTTGTCGTTGTCCTCCTCCTCCTCCTCCTTTTCCTCCTCCTCCTCATTATCATCATCCTGGAGAAAGCATCAGATTTAGAGGCAGAATCTTAGAGTTGAAATTCTAATTTTGTTACTTGCCACTTTGCTAACTGTGGGGTCATATAAAAGTCATTTGAGGGGCGGCTAGGTGGCGCAGTGAGTAGAGCGTCGGCCCTGGAATCAGAAGGACCTGAGTTCGGATACAGCCTCAGACACTTAACGCACACACAAACAAAAACCTAGCCATGTGACCTTGGGCAAGTTACTTAACCCTGACTGCCCTCCAAAATAGCAAAAAAAAAAAAAATGTCATTTGACCTTTCTAAGACTTACTCCCTTCATCTATAAAATAAGAGAGTTGTATTGGGTAATCTCTAAAGTCTGACTCTAAATCATAATTTCCTAGTATGCTAGAACTTTTAGGGAACTTGTACCTTATTTATTCCAGTCCTTTCATTAATAAGCTAAATTTTCCCAGCAGTCCTACCCACCACATTCCTTGAATGACCTCCTTACCCAGTTGCATCACCTGGTCAAATCACAATAACACTCTTCCAATAAGTGAGACCCAAAGCAAAATGCTAACCTCAGTGTATATATACCCTTTTCTTTGAGTCAGAGGGTATCACAACCCTTATGACTCAGTGCCTAATTAGAAATTAACAAAAAGGTGTTAAAGCCTCCCCTAAGCTGGCTTCCCTTAATGGGCTCCACATGAGGCCCATTATTGGGTGGGGATGATCTTGAATCCGATTAACATTACAACACCTTAAATAAGATTTTTAGTACCACTTTCTTATCCACAGATGTATCATTTTATTTTGTAGCCATTTATGTATATGCCACCTCTCCTAATTAGGCTATGAGTTCCCTAAGAGGAGTAATCCTAATTTATTTACTTCTCTGTCCCAGACTACAGTGTTCTGTGAATGTTGGGGACCTAATGAATATTTATTGAATATTGAATGCTTTTTGCACCACATAATGACTAAGTAAACTATCTGGTTCCACCAAAGTTAATATGAAATCTGTAAAGCGAGTGACAGTTATATATTTTCTAAGTTCTAATGGTTTTCAAGCAAAACAGTCCCCACATAACCAGTGGAAAAGAAAGCTCATACCATAATGTTCTTTTCTGCACTTCTGTCAGCAACATCATCACCATGTTATGATGGGAAGATGACTGGATTAGGATCAAATGGACCCATATTCTTGTCATTAGATATCGATTTACGATGTAATATTAGGCAAGTTGCTTTATTTCTCAGGACCTGTTTCCTATGCAAACTAAGGGGTGGGGGATTGACTACACAGTCTGTAAAGTCCCTAGCAGTTTCTAAATTTCTATGATCCAAACATTCTAGGTCATTTTTCCTCCCTTGAAACAACTTCTTCACTTGCAAAATGAAGGATTAGACCTGATCATCTCTGGAGTCCTTTCTGGCTCTAATGGTCTAATAGTCAAGGATATATTAAACATCTACTATGTGAACAACTCTGTACCAGGGGAACTAAATAGTTTGGTGGTGGGGGTAGTGATGATGATGGTGGTGGGGGGGTGGTCGTGGTTTTTAATTCTACGAAGAAAGTAAAGGAGACCTAAATCCGATTTTTCTGTTCTTGGGTAAAATATAAAATAGGGGGAAAAAGTCAGAATCATAATCAGTGGATTTCCAACTAAGATATCACGAGTCTTCAAAAAATCTATATAAGTTTGATTCTTGGTTAGATTTATTAAAAGTAGTAACTCACTTTAATGAGTATGAAATTCAAAAGATAAGATGAAGGAAAAACGATTAACTAACATTGTATAAGATCTCAATAATTCTGAGATGTATCATGTAAATGACATTTTATTTCCCTTTTCAAAATGCTCAACCCATGAAATTAAAAATAAATAAATAATCAAACACAAGGAAATTCAGAGCCAGAGATGAAATGTAATATATAGATGTTGGTTCTATACAAGGACTTCCAAAATGTATATGTAATCTTACCTGGTAGACACAGAGCAATACTATATAGGGTAATATAGGATACTATATGAGCTTACGGATAACATTTCAAGCAATGCCAAATATTATCTCATTTGATCCTCAAAAAAACCCTGTGAGGTAGGTGCTAGTATTATCCTAATTTTGCATTTAAGGAAACTGAGGCAGGCAGAAGTTATGTGACTTGTTCAGGTTCACACAGTTAACAAGTATCTGAAGTCAGATTTGAACTCAGGTCTTCCTAATTTCAGACATAGAATACTATCTACTATGCCACCTAGTTCACCAAAACTTCCTGACATGAGCTTATACATATTAACAATTTAATTATAGCCATTTCCATAGAACTATTACATTTGGCAAAAAAAAAAGTGAAGCAAGAAGAGAAGTAGCAATAGTTCTTCATATGTTAATCTATAATAGGGTATATGAGATTAGACCAATGAAAGGATGTTATGTCCAAAATTCTAAATAGAGTATCAGCTTTGAGAAATATCAAGTACTAGATATCTAGAATGAATATTGTGATCAACATGAAGATTCATTTATCTAAACATATTTCTATGTGTGAATATTTGCATATGATATACATATATATTAAGCAGCTAGGTGGCATAGTGGATAGAACCAGGAATTTGGAGTCAGGAAGACCTGAGTTCAAATTCTGCCCCAGGTAACAATATGTGTGACCTTAGGTCACTTAACCTCGGCTTGCCTCAATTTCCTCAACTGTAAAATGGTGATAATAATAGCATGTACCACTCAGGGTTGTTGTGAGAAACAAATTAATTAGTATTTTAAAGTGCTTACCACAGTGCCTGACACATAGGCACTACATAAATGCTATATTATATATATAAACATATAATGTATAAGTATATATGATATATATATGATATATATATATATATATATACACATACGGCACTAATTTCACTAATATAAAATAAAACTGTGACAATTTTAACTCTTTAACAGTTTCTCCTGGTTTGGGGGTAACAGCACGCTAAAAACACAGGTAAATACACACAAAGCTCTTGCCCAGGATTTACATCATAAAATATTATGAAATAATTGGGGAGACTTTGACATTTATTAAGTATAACTCACTAGGCCAAAGAAATTGTATTAACTGTTTTCTTTTGAGGATTATTACTCTAAACATATCTAAAGAGGGTACTAATGATGATGTTTTATTTTCCTTTGAGAAAGAATGTCAAAGATCCATTTTTTGATGTTCTAAAAGGTAACTTTTCTTCCAAAAAATGGCTAAGCATGAATTACATATTATTCTCTATCTCTAAATTAGTTATGACTACTGAAGTCACTCTCTATTTAAGATCAATATGACTACTTAATAAAATAGCTCACAACCAGTGTCCAAAAGAAAAACAACCAGAAAAAACTAATACCCTATAAAATGCTTAACATTTGTAAAATGCATGATGCTCACAAAGAAAATATTCTTCTACATTTAAGTCTAATATAAAAGTCATAAGGTTATAGAGCCCTAATATTCCCAAAGTGAGCAAAACAACAACAATGGCATATCTTATTTTGAAATGTGCTTTTAAGTGGTACATTCTTCCTAGATAGGAAATTTTAAAAATAGGTCTGCTACCTTATCCTAATGAAGCTCTACTCTGAAACCATTGCTACATAATGATAATACCTGGCCTTTGACCAAAGTCTCCACAACAAAAACCTATCTCTAAAGGATAATACTCAATATCTCACCCAAAGAAAACACGGAATTTTTTTTTCCTATGTCTCAGAAATACAATCAAAAGCAATTCAACTTTTGTAGGTCCCTAAGTTTGTCAATTACACATTTAATATGCTACAGAATTTTAAATGTGAGAATAATTATGAATTTCTCAAACAGCAAAATGGTTTATGTCTTCAATATTACCATGTACTGAAATCTCAGGGGTGAGAAAAGGGCCAACCCAAAGTCTAGAGGTTTCAAATATCAAATGATTCCGGGTTCCAAGATCGATTATCACTCTTCAATGACATAAGAGGTGACAATAAGATTCATTAATGAAATGATTAAAGCAGTTCATAGGCACCTGTAAAAATGTGATTTTGATAACTTAAAATATGCCCTATTTTACAATGAAACAACCCTACTTAATTTCCCCTGATGTCATTGGAAGTCATTTACAATACTATATTTCTTTCATAGGAAAAAAATTTCATACAGATATGGTCAACTATCACAGGGAATAAAATAGAGAATAAAATTAAGTTTCACCCAAACCTGTATACATACATGCATGCTTGCATGCATAAATGCTATTTATGGTATGTTTGTATACCCACATATATACACAGACATGCGACTTCAGATTATATCTATAACCTAAATATTTATCAAGATTTTAGAATACTCAAAAAGTATCCAAAAGTTGCATTACTAATTTGGAATATGCTATTTTAATTATTTTCTTGTATGCAGGTCCAAACTAAATTTATAAAAATTCAAAATCAATAAGTTAAAACATACCTAAAATCAATAAGTTAAAACATACCTAACTACTGAATACAACACCAAACTTACTAAAATTAAATATGTTTTATAATAATTTATATTAACACACTGACCAATGGACAAAGCACTTGTGTGATCATTTCACTTCTTAGGTCAGTGAGAAAGCTTCAACAGTGAAACCTTGCAACTTCATCCAATGCCTACTAGTATCAGTTTCTTTCAACTAGTAACCATCGTAATAAAATCCTTCACTATGTTTCTGAATACAATTAGTTTAAGATTCTCCATAGGGAGGCATTTTAAGAGTTTAGGAAATGCAAGCACCCTATCCATTTGTAAGAGAACTTTTAAGAATATATTTTCAATTTGAGAGCAAGGCTTGTGATATATTTGTTCATCTTTTAGAGGAAGTATTCAAAATGTCTTCTACTTTTGTTAACACACTTTTCTATTTGTTTCTTAAAGCAGTGATGTGAAATATTTACTACCAGACAGTACCTAATTTTAGGTTTTAAGTGCTTTAGCAGCTCTATGAAATATGATCAGCAGCTGCAATGTAGAACTATGCTGAATAAACTCCTTAGAAAGGGAGACCTGTTTCACTCAAAGTTCATAACGTCCCTTCATTTACCTAACAGAAAAAAAAAAGATAATGAAAAACATAATAAATACTTCTAGTCTTAAATTACTTGACACTTCACTAAGTCTTGAAAAGGATTATCTCCCCTCTACTCGAATTTTGTATAAAAGGTGTGTGGTTTCAATGACTGAATCATATTTAATTTTATCATTGGAAAGATGGAATGTGAACTATCTGATGTACTCAACTTTCATAACAATACTTATGGTTATTACACCCCCTTTACTTTTCTAAGAAACATGGTTAATTTAATTCCACTGCATAAAATAAATAAAATAAAATGCCAAGCCACACAAATGTATTTTTAGAATTTAGCATCAATCATTTAGAGCTTGCAACAGAGATTAAAAACATGAAACTGGACACTGTATTTCCAGTGGCTGTGTACAATTTATTTACACCCAAAGTCTCAACATAAGTAAAAAGGGAACTATCTGACACAGAGAACTTACTCTGTGTGTGTGTGTGTGTGTGTGTGTGTGTGTGTGACACAAGAAGAAGTGTTTCATCTTGAGGAAAACAGGAACTTAAACGAAATTTCTTTAAAAGATAACATTTTCAAATATTCATTTATAGAAGTATAATTATGACTGAAAACGACAATTTTAACTAACTTTATAAAAATATTGTATTTTAAAAGCTTTAACTTCAAGTTAGAGTGAAGGTTACAATATATGAATGTTGCAAAATTGATATGGATAGCAAACACTTCAGAAAAATAAATTATATTCTTTCTTAAATACTATCCATTTTTATAAAACATGCAGAACGAACTAAATTTTAACAGATTTGATTTGTGTTTTATTATAATCATTGCATACAACAATTTTTGCATTTTACTAGATTCTGAGCATTAAAACAATATTTGCAGATAAATGGTTTTTAAACTATTTAAAATGTGTTAATGTTTAAAAATATTAATCACTGAAATGTAGCTTAAAATCAGAAGAAAATGAAAAGTTTATTAAAGATTAATATTACTGTATTAGTTGGAAAAGCTAAACTGAGATAAACTTTTTTGTACAGTAATTTGTAACAGTTGAAATGAGAATGATTAACTTAAATCTTTTCTATGGTATATAATCAACAATAAACATAGGGCAGTCATTTTTTTTTTGCTTTTTTCTCTTGCTGCCATAAAAAAAATAAATAAATAAAATAAGTCTCCTGGTTACACTTATCACTGTTTCTGGAATTTCAGTCTGCATAAAACTGCACATTTCCGTTTACCTTACTTTTCTATCGCTTACTTGGAATACTTCATTTTTACCTAAAACATAGATATAAATACTTAAGAACTCACTAATTCCTTAGAATCGTCTGTGGCAAATATTAAAGATTTGTTTCATATTTCCCTCTCTTTTATCTGGTTCTGATTACGGCGTTTGAGCGCTTAGGGCTTGAGATAACTTCCTACAAAAGTCAAGAATGTATTTGTTGTTGTTGTTGTTGTTGTTCAATATCAAGCATTATAAGAAAATCCTTTTTAGCGACCCCCTGAGTCGGGTGTGTTAAAAAACAACAGCACCAGCGCCCTCTAATATTTTCAGTCTCCTAAGTTCAAATGAAACTTCAGAAGCCTAGGACTGGCATTACGCAGTTGTGTTAAACGTTATTAAAGCTCCCACCTAAATCCCGCTGGAGTTTGACGCTGAAATTGACAAATACCTATGGAGAATGCAAACAGTTGTTGTCGATAAGAGTGCCATATTCTTGAAGATAAATTTCTCTCGATCAATTACATTCATCTCAGGGTGCGAGCCAAATAGAAGTAAGGGAAAAAGAAAACTGTTAAGTATGAGCCCTTAATGTGAAATCTAACCTGTTGGTTTTCTTAGGTATCAGATTTTGGAAGTGTCTGTAATGACAGCCAGAGAGGCAAATTAATGGCCAACAGCCCACTGGGTTTGAACACGGAGAATCCAGTTACCTCCTTACAGATCAAGTACACAACACACGCACAGAGAGGTCCTCCACGTGGAACTGTCTTGAAACCAAAACACATGTCTCTGCACTTCTATACTGCACCAGGCAAGAAGGGAACCTAAAACTTCTCTAGCTGCCCTCTGATTAGTATTCTTGAATGGTTTGAGTATCTTCTCCCACACTTTAGAGCGGAAGGAGGCAGAGAAAGAATGTATGAATGGAAGCAAACCTAAGGCAATCATTGAGAAATACAAACTTTCTTCCCTCAGGCAATGAGATAGGGAAAACGCAGGGAGAATCTACTCTGTAACAGTCTGCAAAAATTAAACTCTCTCTTACTGTTTTGCCCATCTGCTCTGCCTTGAGATTCCATCAGTAAACTCTCCTAATAACTCCAAGCTGTTCTGAGTTTTGTATACAAAGAAAGGATAATATTTAAGTGCTACTAAGTAAAGATTGTTGGATGCTGTAGGGCGCAGATTAAAGAACCATGCAAACTGTCAGCTTGCAAATACAACTAAACAACATCGAAAAAGAAAAAAGTATAGTCTCTTTAGAGAGCACTCTTGACTAGTACTGAAGACTTTGTTTCCAAGAACGGTTTCTCAATCCTGTAGTCATGCTGCGTTTGTTGTGGGGGCGCGGGGCGGGGGGGGGGAGTGGAGAACTGTAATTTTTCCACTACATCCATAGAGAGCCAGTGTAATTCTGACAACTCTAGGCTAATTTCACGGATCCTAGCAATCTCCACAAGCTGTTCGCTCCACGGCACATAAAAAATTATTAAATACGGAACACAGTGGTGGACGTGCTCATAAAAGTCATTGGAAACTTTTCGTGCCTCCAGTTGAAAAGGGAACTGCTGGATTTGTTCATGCACCCCAACAAACAAACAGAACCCAAGGTTCCTATATCTTTAGGCATAACTAAGGGTCATCATCTTTACGCCTGCACAGTTTAGGTGTATTCTCAAAATACAAATATAAAACAGACGGAGAAGGGTAGCAAAGCCGACGAAGGCTCATCGGTGAGAATTTATTATTACTATTATTATTATTGGACGGAGGAGACAAGGGCAGGTTAAGTAAAGGAGGAAGAAACAATGAACCGGCAGCGGGGGACCAAGGTTAGGGTTTCCAAAGAGTTTTCCCGACCCCCTGTAACAAGACTTCCAGGGAAGTGGCGAGACGCAAAGAATTCTGAGCAAGCGAGAGACATCACCTGAAGTGGAGCAGAAAGTTTGGCAGGGGAGAAGCAGCCCCGGTACCCACACCAGAGTTCAAAGTCCACAAAGTACGAGGAAAACAGGTTTCAGGCTGATCGCTCGGACCTAGTGCAAGAACCATCTCCTCCACCATTCACCCCCCGCCAAGTTGCTGATATCCAGCCTTCTCTCTCTCTCTCTCTCTCTCTCTCTCTCTCTCTCTCTCTCTCTCTCTCTCTCTCTCTCTCTCCCCTAGCCCCCGCTTCCCCCTTCCCTTTTTCCCTTCCCCCCTACCCCCACCCCACAGCAGCTTTCGGCCTGAGCTGGGCACATTTCCTCAGGGAGAGTTCAGGACTAATAACAAGCGAAGAACAATGACCCAAAAAGCAAAATTTCGCCGAACTTTTAGGGGAGTTAGGAAGATGGGATACTCACCCTGCTGGTGCACCAACAGCCGCAATTTTTAACTTTTTTTTTTTAAGCCTCTGATCCGTTTGTATAGAGTGTATGGGTATGTATTTATTTATTTATTCTCCTCCCTTCTTGATGTCGAAGTTTCCCCTCTCTGTTGTTCCTCTGGTGAAAGCAGGACATCCCCTTCGGCTACCCGCACCCCCCCCCAAATAACTAGAGTACACAAGTGGGAGAGAAGGGTGGGGGTCCGTGAGAGAAGTCTAGGCTCAGCGGGGGAAGAAGAAAGGAAGAGGGCCAAAACTTTTGAGTGACTTCCAAAACAAAACAAAAAAGCAAAGAGAAAGCCCCCACTCCGGTAGTTGTCAAACACTCGTTCTGTCCTGAAGAGAGGGGGCCCTTCCCCAGTTTCCAGGGCTATTAATCGTTTGGGGTGAGGGGGGAGGGAGGCACTGGGCGGGGGTGGTGTTTTCTGAGTTTAAAAAGAAGAGGAAGCCCTTGGGAGCGGTAAGCGGAGCGTGCCCTGGAGCAGGAGCTGCTTCGCACTTGTGCTAAGGGGGGAGCTGCGGCAGGCAGCGCCTGCCGAGGTGGTTGGGGCTGCTGTTGCCACTGCTGCTGCCGCTACTGCTGCCGCCGCCGCTGCTACTCCTGCAGCTGCCCCTGCCCCTGCTGTTGCCCCTACAGCCGCCACCGGCACTGCCGCTGCCGTCGCCACTGCTGCCACTGGGCGAGGAGGCTGCAGCCTCACAACAAAAGCTGCAAAAAAGGCAGGGGGAGATGTTGGAGACACAAGCTGCAGTCTAGGAGGTTACGGGGTAAAACCAAGTGGAGGAGACTGAATTCTGCTTATTTCAATTCAAGCTGCTGAACGCTGTCATTCCTGGCAGGCTGGAGTAGGGAGACTATGGGGTTGTGGTGTTGGGGACCTTGGGAGTAATCTGTGGCAAGGCTATAACCTACCTCCTAACTTTCTCCTTAACCCTGGCCAAAACTTTACTGCTACCTGAGGCAGCAAACTCCCACCCCTTCCAAGGGTATTGGAAGAACTCTTTTGGACCACGTTTCCCTTCCCCACCTGCTACTTGAGGAATTCTACAGGATCCTCCCCTCTCTCCTCTCCTCTTCTCTCTCTCTCTCTCTCTCTCTCTCTCTCTCTCTCTCTCTCTCTCTCTCTCTCTCTCTCTCCCCACCAACACAGGCACACACACACACATACACACACACACACACACACACACACACACACACACACACACACACACTTACTGGACTCTGCTCCATTCCCCTGTGCCAAAACTGTTGCTATTTTGCCCGTGAGTGTACGGGGCGGGGTGGGGGTGGGGGGTGTCTTTTTTTTCCTCTTGAAGGAAAAGGGAACGGACAGATAGAAGGATTTTTCTCCTGTCCAAACTGCTCCTCTCCACCCCAGTGCCACCCCCATGCTATTCATGAGCCTCTGACAGATAGCTATGTGACACGAATAAATGAAGGAGTAACCAGCTTTGGAATGTGCTATACCAGAAGGGATTGCGCCACTGCAACTCTGTGGGCAGGTATGGGAATCCTGGGCAGATGTCAAAGGTCAGTCCAGCCAAAATTGGATTCCAGATCCAGCTCACTCAGCTCAATGATTTTATAAGCATCTTGCTGAAGCAACAGTTTTTACTTGATACTTCTGGGAGTATCTACATATAGATAGAATTTATCAAAGCCTGTGCAAAGCCACAGAGGACAATTAGTAAATATGGTGTTTCCATCTCTTTTCAAAACTGATTATTTATTTTAATGAGTTTCTGCTATGAAAGCTACCATTAAAATTAAAATTCATCTATCTATCTATCTATCTATCTATCTATCTATCTATCATCTTTCTGACATTCACATAAGGAGGACAATAGAAGCCAAGAAATTGCCCTACCCCTTCTGATTAGGGCAGAGAGCTTTATTAAACAAATATTTAAACTTAAGAATTGAACTATGAATAGTAAAATTACTGAAACTGCTCATAATTTTTTTCCTGATCTGGACATTAGCTAGAGTTGCATTTTTAGATGAGTATGTTCTGGGCCACACTCCAAATCTGGCTTTCCCCCCTGCTTACTGGAAGTCTCTTTTCTTTGATTATCAGAAAGAGAAACTTTATGACTAGCAGGATTGTTTTCTCACCTAATTATACCTATATTAAAGAACACCAAATAGACAGCAACATTTAACTTTTTTTTTTTTAACTTAACATAGAAGCAGATAAATTAACTTTCCCCTGTGTTGGGTCTCTTACTACCAGTGCCTTTCCCTATAAAAGAAACAAATAGAACTTGAAACATACTTGAATCAACAAGTCATTGATATTAAAATAATTTATTCCATGTTCATGGCTTAGAAAAAATTTTTAAAGTACATACCCTTCAATATTCCCACCTTCCACCACCACCCCCTTTACTTTAAGAGTAAACTTACAGATTAACTATATGAAAAATTGTACATTATATGGAGATTAGTTTTGTTTGTATTTCACACACCGTTGTATTACTCATCTGGATACTTCCTCTTCATCTTTCTTAGATCCTAAGAACATTTTAAATAAATTAGATCAAGTATTGCTTTGCATCTAAACAACATGATTTGGATGGTGCTATAACCCATTGATGGCTTGGTGAAAAAATCATAAGATCCTAAGTCATTGAATTTAGAACTAGAAGTGACCTTAGAAGTCAGCTAGTCCAACTGCCTCATTTTATACATGAGGAAACTGAGGTCCAGAGAGTGACTTGCCAAATGAAACAGAGGTACTAATGGCAAATTGGGGATTTCAACTGAGGTTCTAAATCCAGATCCATTGCTCTTTCCTCTCTAACAGCTCTCTGTATAACCATCTCTCTGGACTTCTAGTAATGAGAAAGTCATTGTCATCCCCCACTCCCCCCACCCCCATAGTAATCCTTTTAGAGTTTTGGTTTTCTAGATTTTTTTAAAAAGTTATGTTTTCTTGTTAGGCGATTTATTCACAGCCTGTGGCTATTGCTTAATGCAGTAATCATTTTGATTACATTTTTCACAAAAGGGAAAAAAAACTTCCATTTTAGAGCTGTGATCCTGGATTATGATTCACAGATTAGAAACTAAATTTAGTTTGCATTCTAACTTCAAAATAACTAATGTCTTCACATGAATTTCATAAAACCCATAATTCAATATGCCTCTGAAATTGATTTGTCTAGAAAAGACCGTTTTTTCAGAAAGAGTATGTAGCTTTGTCATGTAAATACAAAACTGTATTAAATGTCTGTGTACCATTTTTGGGACTGAGAGGAAATAGTGTTTCAATTCTTCCCTTTTAAGTTCCATTAATTCTAGTTCTCACTTATGAGTAGGTGACATATTTCTGTATATTCCCAATTAATATCTTTCTTTACTTCTTCCCCCTATCTCTCATTTTCACTTTTACTATCTGTCCTTCATTTCTGCACATCCTGAATAATTCAAGTCCAGGTTACTTGGTCAGCATTGTAAATTGTAAATTTTTCCTGATATTTCCTATTTTTACTTTCCCTGAACACCAGTCTCAAATTCTTTATGTGATCATTATAGATTGCTGCTAATTTAAGTTAATGGTTTCTATTTCGAAATGTAACTAAAACATCCAAATCTCTTCAAATCTGGTTTCTAATTTTATCATGAAATAATAATATACTTTTATGTTGTCACCCAATATTTGATGATTGAACCCAAATCATTAAAATAAATCATCTTTAGAAAAATGAGTCATTGATATTAAAGTCTTTTAAAGAATAAAAATAATGTGAAAATATTATTAGTAGTATTAATAATAAATCACTTCATCTATGTCCTTCATATCTAATGAAAAGTTTTATTTATGAGTGACAAAAAAACATACATAAGTGCATTCTAGATATAAGCTAATTCCAACTACAAGTTGTCCTTAACCTTTGCATCTTAATTTGTTTTAAGATACCACAAGGTGCTATTTCCTTTGAATTACAAGGATGGGGGAACAGGATTCAGAATCTGGGGAAAATAAAAATCTATGGCTAGGTAAATATAAATAAATGATATATATGATATTATTAATTATTTTATGTGCTTTTGTTAAAAGCAAGTTTTGAGGAGCATGAATATCCATCCCACTTTCACATTGGAACTTCTGTCATATTAACTATATTTATCCAAACAAATACATTTGCAAAAATATAACTATTTAGTCCAGACACCCAAAAAATAATGGAAAATTTACAAGTAGAAAATAATTTTATACTAATATTAAAATATGTTCCAAATAATTCTTATAGTAGTTTCCCTGAAACATATAATAATAATAAATATATCATAAGTATTATTACTAGTGAAATAAAAACTTCCAGAAATTAATTCCATAATTTTCTTACTTTAGAATATAATATTGAATAGATACTCATAGTGAATTTGTTGGTATATGGATGACAGTCACACAGGATAGATAAGCATGGATAGGTTGTGATTCATATTGTAGGGAATACTTCCAGGAATGAAATTATAGATTAGTAAAAGTATCAAAGTAAACATGGTATAAACATGATATAATGATTTAATTTCAAGCTCTGTGTGAAAACATGAAAGCAGAAGAAATTAAAGTAGAACTCTAGTGAGATTATATGAATTAAGTGAGGTGTTTGTTTTTAGTTCAGGAGGCTGACACTTTAATTTTTTTTTTATGATTTCAGTTTTAAAGTACTCATAATAGAAATAAAGAAATCATTGAAGAGATATCAATTGCTCATTGTTAGTCTATGATAACATAATAAAATGACATTATCTAAATGAATTTACAGATTTAAGGCCACATTAATCAAACTACTAACAGATTACTTTGTAGAACTAGACACACTAATTAGAAAATTCATCTGGAAAAATAAACAGAAGATCAAGAATCTCAAAAGAAATGTTTAAGAAGTAAGAATAGAGGAAGCCTTTCACTACTAGATCTCAAAATATTCTTTAAATAAAGTCAGAACGATTTGGTGCTGATTAAAAAAGAAAAAAAAACTGATTAGTGCAAGAGTTTTGGTAAATAAAATTTAGAAGCAATCACACATGGTAGTTTTTGATAAAGTGAAGGATAACTACTGCTGGGGTAAATAATAGCATATTCAATAAAAAAAAAACTTCTGGTAAAACTAGATAGTGTGTGGTAGAAATCTGATTAAGAACACCTTCTTACACCATACCAAATAACAAATAACAAACATGGATAGGACATAAATATATGATGTAGTCATAAAAGGTCAATTATAAAGAAATTAAAGAAGAAAAGGTAAACCTTTCACAAGTATAAATGGAGTAGAGTTCTTAACTAAACATAGGATAGAGAGGCATAAAAAGAAAAAATGGAGAATTTTGACTACATCAAATTGAAAAACTCGTGCACAAATAAGACAAAGCAGATAAGGGAAACAACTGACAAAATGTATATGCATTAAATTTCTGATAAAGATCTGATATATAAGGAATTGATTCAAACATATAAGAACGAGAGTGATAGATTTCCAAATTGACATGAACAGGAAAAACTCTAAAAAGAAAAAAAAATGCAAACTGAAAACAACCATACAAAAAATTATTCATATCACTTATAAAAGAAATTCAAGTTAAAACACTTAGATTCCACCTTATATCTATCAGACTGTCCGATATGATACAAGGTGTTAATTGTCAGATGGTCTCTGGAGATGTGAATTCTGGACATTCATTTGGTGACCCAAAAAGTCACTAACCTATTTATACCATTTTTTTTTTTTTTTGCTTTTTGCAGGTCAGTTGGGGTTAAGCAACTTGCCCAAGGTCAGATAGCTAGTTGTTTTTTGTTTGTTTGTTTGTTTTTTTGGTTTGGGGTGTGTGTGTGTGTGTGTGTGTGTGTGTGTGTGTTAAGTGTCTGAGGCCAGATTTGAACTCAAGTCCTCCAGACTCCAGGGCCAGTGCTCTATTCACTGTGCCACCTAGCTGCCCCCTATTTATACCCAGTGGTAGCACCATTAGGCATATATCCCCAATAGATTAAAGACAAAGGTAAAGGAGTCATGCATGAAACAAATATTTATAGTAGCTCTTTTTATTGTAGAAACAAATTTAAAACAAAGTGAGTAACTACTAACTATGGAATGGGTAAACAAATCACATTAAAAGAATCATGACTGTCCGATTGAGAAAATTACTTCAAAATTTCTTCCACTCTTCACTGTAGTCAAGGTAGGACCTTGTGAGCATCTAATGATCTGGAGGACTTTGACCTTATCTTTTCATTAGTGTCTTAGCATTAGCACCCCTCCCCAAATCCACACTTAGGCAGATATACTGGACTTGGTTCTACAAGGAATCCAGAAAAGAAAGTACATTATGCTTAAGGGTAACTTCTTGATCACCACCTGAATTGGAGAAAAGGAGGACTTCTGGCAACCCAGAAGTATGTTACTCCTTTGCCTCGAGTGTTTTCTAAGCTTGAGCCCACTTTTCCCTGGACTCTTGTGTGTACTTATGAGAATGCATCACAGATGTTGGGAGGATGCTTTGTGTCAACTAATCTTAATATATGACTTTAGTAAATACTCCTTTCTGAAAGGTACTGAAGGTTAACTGACAGAATTGATTCTTGACTGAAAATCTTGGGGAGGTAGAAGGATTGGAGCCCTCACATTGGTGAGGGCTTTAGCTGACAGCATTAAAAAAAATACCTCCTTATGTCTCACAGGTACCCTAAATACCTTGAACAGGGAGATTTAGCAAAGTTCAAGGAATTCAGTCAGGGAGAGTGGGAATTAGTATAGGGATCTCCAGAATCCATATGAAGTACCATCAAGACAATACAATAACTACCATAATGTAAAAGAAAACAACTTTGAAATACTTTGTTATAAACTTTAATGGTTAGACTTTATAGATTTTAATTGTTATAAATGCAATGGCCAAGCATGACTTCAAAAGACTAATGAAGATGGAAAAGAAGGCTTAAAGCTGCAAAAGAAGATATACATGTTCTAAGAGGGCTAAGGTGTTAAGCGGTTTTACTTGACTATGCTTATTTGTTAAAAGGGAGGGTGGTTTATATTAATGAAAAAGATGTTGATTGGTAAAGAGAATAAATTTAAAAAAAAAGAAAAGAAAAGAACATCAATGAAACATGGCTAGAAACTTTGCTAAGCAAAGTTTATAAAGAAATGTTTTTTAAAATAGTCCCTGACTTCTGAAAACTTAATGTACATTTTTTCATGGCATGTGATGGAAATTCAGAGCTACTCACATATCAAACACCCCCCCCCCAGATATTTTCTGTATATTGTATTATGGAATGTTCATATTTGCTGTTATTTAAGTTCATAAGAAAAATAAAACTATTTTTTAAAAAAAAAGTTTTTTATAAAGAGAATCAATTACCATTGTTTCCCAGAAAAGTATACGTTTTTAAGCATGCCCTTCCCATGAAAATGGAAAGAGGCATCACATCCCCAATTCTATGGTATCTCAATATAAATTCTGTCTAGGATCAGTCTACTCAAAATATCCCATCTTATTGCTTCTATCATTGATAGTTTATTTTAAATAATCTAGTTTATATGCAAACAATTCAGACATTTCAAAAGTATAGAAGAATTGATTCATCTTAAATATAAATTTTAAATTTATTTCAGCTTGAACTAGACAGATGACAGTATCTAATGGCTGTGTGATCATGCAACATAATGCTACTTGTGCAAAATTATTAGAAATAACATGAAAGACTAAAAATACTCAATTAGTTGTGTGGTTGGAGGAGGAAAATTAATGGTAAAAGATTCTCTCCATGATCAGCATTTCTGAATGGTGAGATTTTTATAGTGACATATAGAATTTAGTAGCCTTCAGTATATACCTAAATTCTGACTGGTATGAATTATGAATGCCCTGCAATGTTAGCATTATTCAAATTCACAATGCACATTTCCATTATGCTGGAATTAAGCACCATATTTTAAATAATTATAAATTCAAATAGTTCAAATATAAATACATGGAACCATGTAACAGAATTTGTTATGCATACTAATAGGGGACTAGTTGGAATCGCAGACTGTTAGAGGTTACTTTAAAGCAATTAAAGATAATTAATTGGTCTAATTCACTACTTTTATAGATGGAGTAGAAACTGGGGTTCTAGAGGTATGAAGTGATTTGTTGAAGTGTTAAATAGAAAATTACTGGCAGAACGAAAACTAAAACCCAGGTCTTTTTTATGTTTAGAGTTTGTTTATTTGTTTCCCACCATACTTTTCATGTACATCACTTCATTTTACATTTAAGTTTCATAGAAATAAAGAGACACAAGCTTCCTTTAAAATCAAACAACCCAAACTATTTTATTTTATTTTATTGGTTTTTGGAGGGGGAAGAAGGGCAGTTGGGGTTAAGTGACTTGCCCAAGGTCACACAGCTAGTTTTTTTGTGTGTGTTACATGTCTGAATCTGGATTTGAACTTAGGTCCTCCTGACTTCAGGGCTGGTGCTCTATTCACTGCGCCACCTAACTGCCTGGATACTATTTTATTTTAATGTAATTCAAAATCAGCTTTAAGTGGAACACTGTGCTATCACTTTTTGTGAGGACAGATTTTAGGCTAAAAATGACCATATAATACTTTATTTGCTAAGAAGAAAATACAAAGAGCTGGAACTTTATAAAAATAATAACACTGGTCCCATAACAGAATCCCCAAAGTTACCGCCTTCCGCTTTTAGGGTCCCTATGAATTTCATTTGATAGGAATTTGGAGAAAAAAAAATGAACTTGTCCACAATCCTACAAATAAGCAGAATTTAAATGATTCTGAAATAAAATATTATTGAGATTTGGGGGTGTGGCAGTGTGAGAAATTTTGGGAGATCAATGAAAATGTATTAATATTTTATCTCATCTTTTGCTTTACAAACAATATTGTGTAGTCACTATATAGATAGAGTATATAGGTCTGAGACAAGATTGAATAAGAGTCCCCTAAATCCTATTGCTGCTGGGTTGGATTTTTTTAAACTCAATACACAGACACACTTTTGGAATAATTTTGAAAAAGCAGATAAAACTGAAATAGGTCTCTACTACTTTGTGAAACTGAAGAAATTCAATCTGCAAAAGACATGTTAGATTATTCTCATTTGTTCTACTTTCTATCACAAACTTCCTCATTCTTGACAGCATCTATAAAGAGGAGATACATATTCTTTGGAAGACGATGTCATAAAACCTCCTTTCAAATTTTCTCTTGAATTTTTTTCTAGTTAATTTTGTGTGTGTGTGTGTGTGTGTGTGTGTGTGTGTGTGTGTACCATACAATATACTTCTTTATCATTGGTGTTTACACTCAAACTTCAGATATTTATACACAGTTATCATGCCCACTTTTAGTCATCTGTTAGCCAGGCTATACAGATTTAGATCCTTTTAATCTTATTTCATTTCAGTTTGTCCTACCCCTTAATCATTCTTCTTGTTTGTCTCTGAACTACTTCCAGTTTTTGTACAATGCATTTTCTTGTGAAGAGGTATCCCAGATTAAGTATCATGTTCCAGGTGTGGTCTCATTAGCATATTAACAAAACAGGACTTCCCCTCCCTTCTTCTTCTTCTTTTATTTATTTATTTTTTTGCCTAATGTTTTGGGTGTTCTGCCAAGTACTTACTAACCCCTACTGCTTTCACATTCATGGCAACGTATATGTAATTTTCTGCCTATTTTGAACTACCAAATTCCTCCCTAATTTTCTCTCCTTTCATCTATTTTTCGTTATTTTTCTTGTCCCTCTATTTTTATTTTATTCATTCACATGACTAATAATCTCACTTTTGGTTTTTTGGATTTGTGTTAAATTTGTAACCACATAAGGTTTTAAAATAATAAAGTCTAAGACCTAAACTCTCCTTAAATTTTAACACTCAGTACTATACTCCTTAGGATAGATATGTAAACTTTCCTCAGTGAAAAAATACTCACTTCAAAAGTTCTATAAGAGACGAATCAGC
Source organism: Gymnobelideus leadbeateri (assembly GCA_011680675.1). Classification (NCBI taxonomy): domain Eukaryota; kingdom Metazoa; phylum Chordata; class Mammalia; order Diprotodontia; family Petauridae; genus Gymnobelideus; species Gymnobelideus leadbeateri. The sequence goes on along the minus strand of WOXC01008215.1, from coordinate 301,819 downwards.
ATGGAGAATATGGATAAGAAGTGAAAGAGAATATTCAAATTTGAGGTCTCCCTAACAAGGAAATACTATCATTCTCTGATTCAGGGGTGGAGAGATGAAAGATTCAATGATCTCAGTACAGTTCTTCAGATCTAATTAATATGGGGATTTATTTGCTTTTCAATTGTCAGCATAGGGAAAATTACAACAAACCACTTCAATTTCTGGTTTATGAACAGAAGTATAGTCTAATACCGTGTCACTCAACCTTAGAATGAAAGATTTCTGAAGTCTGATCTTTTCAATTTATTTTAGTGAGCATTTAGTAAGATTATAGGACATTCTGGCATTCCAAGAGATTCATATACTAAGCTGTCTTGTAACCATTCCATCCACTCTAGCTACCATTTTCTTTTCATTGTTAAATTTTTTAAAAGAAAATTTTAATTCTAATCCCTACATTTTACCACCACTCACTTGGTCTCTGGTTACCTCCTTTTGGACCCTACTGAATTTACTCTTTTGAATGCCATCAATCCAAATTTTTCTTAGTCTTTAAAATCATACTCAAGTCCCAAACCCATTCAATTGATCAAGAAGTCCTATTAATTAATCAATAAGGATTTAAATCAATAAGGATTTATTAATGGTTTACTATGGGTAAACCCTGTGCTAAATGGTGAGGACACAAGTACAAAGATTGAGACAATCCTTACTTTCAAGAAACTTGCATTTTAAAGAGGAAGACAATAAGTACATGCCTGAAAATACATAGTATACTTATAAAATAAATGAGTACAAATATCTGAATTATATAATATAAATCTGTGCTTATATATATTTGTACACAATCACAAGTACATATATAAGTATTTGTGTGCGTATATAAATGTATGTGTGTGTGTGTGTGTGTGTATGTGTATTAAATAGAAATTAGTTGGGGAAAGAGGGAAGTAGTAATTGGGGGAATCTGAAAAGGATTCATGCAGATAATAGTGTCTGGACTGCATCCTAAAAGAAAGGAGGGACTCAATGAGGAAGAATTAAGGAGGGAATACATTCCAGGAATGTGGGTCTGACAATGAAAAAACACACAGAGATGGGAAATGGAGTACCAAGTGTAAACTGGAGGCCATTTTTGCTGCCTTATGGTGTATGGGAAAGGGAATAATGTCCAAGGATGATGGAAAGACAAATTAGGACCAGGTTGTATTGGGCTTTAAAAGCTAAGCAGAGGGAGGGCAGAGTCAAGATGGTAGAGTAGAAGCACCAAATAGATGTGATCTCCCACTCCAATCACTTCTAATACATGTAAAAAAAATGACTCTAAACAAACTTTAGAGCTACAGATCCCACAAAGTGACAGAAAGAAACAATCTCCCATGGAAGGCAGGTTGGCAGGCCAACAGGAAAGGTCTATTGCACAGAGCTGGAAGACAAGCAGAGTCTCGGTGAGCCAAAAGATTCTGGCCCCAGGGTAGCCCCAACCAGTGGTGGCCATAGCAGACTTCAGTAGAGTGAATCACCAGCAGCTGTGTTGGTCTCCAGACTTCTCAATCCATAAATACCAAAGACAAAGTAAAAGATCAGTGCAGAACTCTGTTAGAACAGAAGAGGGGGAAAGGAAGAGTGTTGTCTGGCTCCAACCACTGGGGTGAGAAGCAGGGGGAGGCATGGCAGGTAGTCGATGGCTGCCTCAGGAGCTCCTAGCCTGCAGATTGTAAGGGGACCAAGCGACCATTCAGAGGGCAATTTCTCTTGCTTTAACCTGCTCGGATCTGGATCTCAGCCTTGGGTAGTGGTCCTGGGAGCCAGAGCTTCTGGGGACTATATAGAGGGCACTCAACTAATAGCTCCAGCAGCTGTGAATCACTGTGAATCACTGTCCCAGTGATTTGGGACAACACTCTCTCTCCATTCTGTAACCAGAGTTCTACCATGGCAAAGAGCTCAAAAGTCAATTAATTGGCTGGCAATATGAGCAAGGAGAGGAAGCACAGATGATAGAATTATTTTAGGGGGATAAAAAGGATCAAGGCATGGAGTGGAAAGAAGACAGCAAAGTCAGAACACCTGAATATGAAGCCTCCAAGAAAAAATATGAACTGGTTACAGGTCATGGAGGAGCTAAGAAGAATTTTGAAAATCAAGTAAGAGAAGTGGAGGGAAAATTGGGAAGACAAATGAGAATGATACAAGAAAATGATGAAAAGTGAGTCAAAAGCCTGCTACAGGAGACCCAAAAATTTACTGAAGAAAATAACACCTAACTCAAATGGCAAAAGAGGTGCAAAAAGCCAATGAAGAGAAGAATGCCTTAAAAAGCCAAATTTGCCAGATGTAAAAGGAATTTCAAAAATTCACTGAAGAGAATAACTACTTCAAAATTAAATCGGAGCAATTAGAAACTAATGAATTTATAAGCAATTGAGATACTATAAAACAGATCTAAACAAATGAAAAAAATATATAAGGCAATGTAAAATATCTCATTGGAAAAAAAAAAACACTGACCTGGAAAATAGATCCAGGAAAGATAATCTAAAAATTACTGGACTACCTGAAAGCTATGATAAAAAAAAGAGCCTAGATGCCTTCTTTCAAAAAATTATCAAGCAAAATTGCCCTGATATTCTAGAACCAGGGGCAAAACAGAAATTGAAAGAATTCACTAATCGCCTCTTGAAAAAGATCAAGAAAACGCCTAGGAATATTATAGCCAAATTCCAGAGTTCCCAGGACAAGGAGAAAATACTGCAAGCAGTCAAGAAGAAATAATTTGATTATTGTGAGAACACAATCAGCATAACACAAGACCTAGCAGCTTTTACATTAAGAAGGGCTAAGAATATGATATTCCAGAGGCAAAAGGAGCTAGGACTATAACCAAGAATCACCTACCCAGAAAAACTGAGTATAGTGCCACAAGAGAAATATGGTCATTCAATAAAATAGAGGATCTTCAAGTATTCTTGATGAAAAAACCAGAAAATTTGACTTTTAAATACAAAAAGCAAGAGAAACATGAGAAGGCAAACAGGAAAAATAAATAATAAGGAACTTATTAAAGTTGAACTATTTACATTCCTACATGGAAAAACAATAATTGTAACTCATAAGACTTTTCTCAGCATGAGGATCATTGAAAGGAATACACACACACACACACACACACACACACATACATATATATAGGAGGGTGTATGTGTATATAAATATACATGTGAGTGTGGGCACATGTATGTACATGTATATATAGACAAATGGCACAGGATGAATTGAATATGAAGGGATGATATCTAAAAAAATTATGATATGAGACAGGAATTTATTGGGAGGAGAAAGGGAAAGAGAGATTAGGGTAAATTATCTCATATAAAAGAGGCAAGAGAAAATTATTACAATGGAGGAGAAGAGCAGGAAGGTGAAAGGGAATGAGACAACTTTATTCTCATTGAATTTGGCTTAAGGAGGGAATAACATACACAACTCAATTGGGTATCTTACCCTAGAGGAAAATAGGGGGATAGGGGATAAGAGGGGGAATGATAGAAGGGGGGACAGATCGGGGGAGAGGATAGTTAAGAGCAAAAATTTTGGAAAAGGGATAGGGTCAAAGGAGAAAATAGAATAAGTGGGGGGCAGGATAGGATAGAGGGGAATATAGTTAGTCTTCCACAATATAACTACTATGGCAATGATTTGGATAACTATGCATGTACAACCTATATTGAATTACTTATCTTCCCAGTGGGGGTGGATGAGGAGGGAAGAGGGAAAAAAATCTGGAACTCAAAGTTTTAAAAACAAATATTTTTTTTAAAATTTTTGTTTTTTACATGCAACTGGGAAATAAGATATACAGGCTCTGGGATATAGAAATTCATCTTGCTTTACTAGAAAGTTAGGGGAGGGGTAATGGTGGAGGATATAAGATAGAACAGGTTGGGGGAAGGGGTATTCAGTAGGCTTGCTATTTTGGGGTGTGGGTAGGGGAAAGATGGGGAGAAAAGAATTGTAACTCAAAATGTTGTGGAAATGAATGTTGAAAACGAAAAATAAATAAATAATTTTTAAAAGCTAAGCAGAGGAGCTTGCAGTTGATCCAAGGGAGAATAAGGAACCCCTGAAATTACTTTCATAGGGGAGAGACACACTGAAGGAAAATCATTTTGGAAGCAGTGTATAGTATATACTGGAGTGTTGAGTGATTTGAGGCAGAGGAACCAATTAAGAGGTTGTTACAATAGTCTCGGTGATAGAGAAAACAAATCTTTGCAGCATGTTTCTTTAAGAAAGTTCTCATTTCCAAGATGATATATATCAAACTAATTCAAATAGATAAGCACAAGAACCATTCACCAATTGATAGATGGCCAAAGAATGTGAATGGGAAGTTTTCAAGGGAATATGTCCACACTTTCTATAGTCATGTGAAGTAATTCTTTAAATCACCAATAATTAGAAAAATATATACATACATTGATAAAATTCTTAAGTTCTATTGCACACCCAAAAACAGCATGGCAAAACTGACCAAAAAAAAGGAAAATGACAGATGATGGAGAGATTATAGGAAATATGATATGTTGATACACTGAGAGCTGTGAAATGATCCAGTCATTCTGGAAAGCCATGTGGAACTGCCACAAATGTTACTAAACTGTTCATACCATTTAAGCCAAAGACTATACCTCAAAGAGATCAAAGAAAGAAGGAAAAGACTAATATTACAAAAATATTTATAAATATTCTTTTCTTGGTGGTAAAGAACTGGAAATTTAGGAAGTAATAAAAATTAAGGGAAGGTTAAATAAATTACAGCAACTGAATGTAGTCAAATACTATTGTACCAGGAGAAATGATGAAAGTAATAGCTTCGGAAAAATCTGGAAATATTTGTATAAATTAAAGAAGATTGAAATGAACAGAACCAGGAGAAACAACTTAATGCAATAACAGCATTACAAGATCAACAATTTTGAAAAACTTAAGAAATCTGATCAATGAAATGGTCAACTATGATTTCAGAGGACCAATGAATGCTAGGCACCTTCCAAAAGAGAGACAATTTACTAATATGCAGAATGTGACACATTTTCAGACATGACTGCTTTGTAATTTTTTTGGTGTACTCTATTTACTTGTTACAAGGGTTTCATTTGTCATATTTCTATCAGTTTGTGGGAGGAGAATGGAAAATAAATGGTTGATAATTTTAAAAAATGTAATTTGGATTAAAAGTAACAATCTTGACAAGAGGACTTGAACTGAAGTGGTACCTGCATGAGTGGAGAAAAGGTGTCAGACATGAGAGATGTTGTGAAGGTAGGAATGATGAGATTTGGCAACTTATTGAATATGTAAAGTAAGAAGGAGTGAGGAATCTAGGATTGTCTGACATTATGACTCTGGGTGCCTGAAAGAATAGACATTTCTTTGACATAAATAGGAAATTTTGGAAGTGGGAAAAGTTTGAAGGGCAAGATAATGACTTCAGTTTTTTATATGAGAAGATTGAAATGTCTCAAGGAAATCCACTTTGAAAAATTCAGTAGATAACTGATAATATGGTAGTAAAGCTCAAGAGCAAAGATTAGAGAAGTATGTGTGAAATGGATGTATGTATGTGGATGCAAATATATGTACACATCATATGTGTGTACATACATGTACATCTTTCATAAGTATATGTGATATGCATATATACATATATGTGCATATATACACATGTAGTGTAGTGTATATATGTAGTATACACACATATATTAGTCTTCTGAAAAGAGATAATAGTTAAACTCATAATCTCATTAGGTTACTGAGAGAGTGAGTGTAGAGGGGGTAAAAAAGATGAGGGCCAAGAATGGAACATGGTGAACACCTACAGTGAAGGAGATTGATAAGAGTGAGGAACCAGACAAGGAAATTAAGAAGCTGTGATCTTACAGGAGAAGGTAGTATCATGAAAACTCTAAAGGGAGATGTTGTCTAGAAGAAAGTAGTTAACAGTTTCAAATGTAATAGGTTGAGAAGAATGAAGACTGAGAAGAGACTAGAAATTTATCAGTCAAGAGATCATTATGAACTTTGGGGACAACAATTTTAGCTGAGAAACCAGGTTGCAAAAGTTTGAGGAATAAGTGAGAGTAGAGGAAGTAAGGGCAGTAGAAAGCAAAATGGGAATAACAATAGTACCACCTACTAGGGATGTTGTAAGGATAAAATGAGATACTTGCAAAAGTGCCTTGCATATCTTGAAGCACTAATAAATATTAGCTGTTATTATTAGAGTTGCTCACAATCTTTCTGGTTTCCCAAACTATAATTCTCTTTCCTGGATACAATATCCCTGATGTTTTCATCAGAATATAAGCTCCTTAAGGTCAAGTGCTATCTAGATTTGTATTTGTATCCCCAAAGTTTAGCACAATAGCTGGTACATAATAAATGCTTAATACATTATTTTTATTCCTTCTGTCTTTCTATTAGATCACATTGCTGTCTGGAAAAGATATTCCCTCTATAACAGTGAAGATTAAAATATCAGTGTTTTGGCCTTTTTGTATATATAAATCTGGGTCAGTTGTTAGGTCAGTAGTACCAGTCATCATATTTCATCTAAAATAATACAATAGCTTCCATTTATATAATACTTACAAGTTTCAATGCACTTTATATGTATTATCTCATTTAGTCCTCACAACAATTTTTTGAGCTAGTTAATATTATTATCTTTATTTTATGGATGAAGAAATTGAAATCGAATGGTTAAGTGAAGGTTAACAGTAATCAGAAGGCATTAAGATCTTGGGCTACAGTAATAGATATATAGTATACAGAATGACAGAGGTTATAGTCTGATTGTACACCACCCTGCTCAGACCATACCATGATAAATGAATTCAACACATTTAGATAACTATGTTCAATTAGGAAGGATGTTAACAAGTTGGTGTGTAGTTAGAAGACAGAATTGTGAAAAGACTTCAAATCACCAAACAAGAATCAGTTGAAGGACCAGTGGAAGCCAGGATAATGAGAAGAAAACTTAGATGGGACATGATAGCTGTCCTCAGCTATTGTAAAGGCTATTGTATGTAAGAGTGATTATACTTATTTTATTTGGTCGATAGGTGAGAGCTAGGAGCGATATTGCAGGACATTGTAGAGGCAAATTTTCTCACCAAGGGGAAAAAACAAAAACAAAAACAAAACTCCTACCATTACAGATTTGCCAAAATGAACTGAGATAGCTCAATAAATATTAAGTTTTCCATTTTCAAAGCAGTAATTGGTATATCACAGGATGTAATACTACAGACTAGGTCGTTGTTTGGGTACAGGTTAAACTAGAATGACCTCAGATGTCCCTTCCAGTTTTAAGAATATGTGATAGCTATAATTTTTTTTTTTAATGATGCAAAGGACTTTGCAAATATGATTGTCTCAAAAGAATGATACTGATTGAGAGATAACATAATTTTCAAGGCTCACCCTACTACTTTTTGCGTCCCATTTCAAATTGGTTTACAAAAACAGAAGCTTTGTTCCTAGTCTCTTAACATTTTTTCTGGTTAAAAGTTGACAGCTATAAGCCAATTCATTAAACGAGGTTTCTTAATTGTATACTTAAGAATATTATCAGCTATTCATTGCTTCACCCTCATACAAAAGACAGGATGAATGAGGCCCTTAGCATGGATATCAAATTTCAGGGATAATCAGAAAGTGACCCACCCTTCTTAGTAATTTTGATGTATAGAGTTTGGCTGTCAACTCAGTGGCAAGTTACAACTGGCAAATCACGGTAAACCTGAAGTGCCAACTATACCTTTAAACGTGTTATAAAATGCCCAATCTTGAGCTTCTTGGAGCAACCATCTTATTGTGAAATAGATGTTACTGTTTTTCCTCGTTGCAACCAAAGATGGAAAGTATTATATTGTTGATAGTAATTTTCTTTTATTTGGTCTTCCATGTCATCAATATTAGGTAACAAAATTCTGTTCAATTCAACATCTTCAATGTCTGCTATGTTCAGGATACTGTGCTAAGTATTTGAAGAGATGCAAAGGTAAAACAGGACAGTTCTTACCTTCAAGGGACTTACTTTCAAGGCAGGGGTTAGGAATAAGACAAATACAGACATGACTCTAGATTATAAGAAAGTGTACAGAAAAGGTTCAAACAAAATGTGAGGAGGATGATTTGAAGGTAGAGAGTATCAGTGGTAACTTGAGGTGGGCAAAAGAGAGGAATTCAGAGAAAAAAGTTTGGATGCTCTTTAGCACTTAATCTGGGTCCTGAGGGAAGAGAAAAAAATGTATGGAAAGATATGTAAAGGGAGATGATTTCCAAGTCTTTATAATTGCATACAGACAGGAAAGATTGAAACTGGGGAATAGCTAATAGACTATTTTGGCTGGTGAATAAAGGGTAGTGGTTCATGACATAGGTGGAAAGAGAACCTGAAATTAAGTCATTTAGGGTTTAAGTATAAGACAAATAATGTGACTATTTTACCTGATGTGATTCTCTGGTTTAATTAACCAAGAAACATTACTCTTATACACTAATAAATTGTTATTTGGAATTGAGACATGATTTTGCATTGGTTTTAAGATTCCACTGACATTGGTTGGAATTCTAAGCTTAAATCATCTACATTATTAAGAACAGATTTTTTTTTACAGTGGACACTTGGAATTACAGTATTTTTTGTTTTCAATGAACACAATCTCAGAATTAGAAAGGACTTCAGAAATCTAGTCCAACACATTCTCCCACCCACCAAAAAATCCCCTTTGTAATATCTAATAAGTACTCAACCTTGCTTAAAGACCTACTGTGAGGAGGAATATACTACCTTCTTTTTTTAAACAAATGCTTTATTAACTTCTGTTTTACATCGTTCATTTCCGCCAGATTTTGGGTTACACTCATTTTCGCCCCATTATTCCCCTACCCAACCTCCCAGAATAGTAGTCCCACAAGATATCGCTTCCTCCAATCTGCTCTCTCCCATACCTTCTCCCAAACCCCCATCGACTTTTCCATTAGAGGAAGGTGAATCTTTGTGTCCCAATGCCTGCACATCTTATCTCCCTATTACAAGCAAAAGAGTATTAATAATAGTATTTATATATATTTGAAACATTTAATGTTACGACCTCGAATTTCAGATCCATTTCCTTCCTCCCTTGTCACCCATTCCTTCTTGGGAGATAAGTAATTCAGTATATGTTGTACATGTCTAGCTATGCAAAACATTATCACAGTAGATATATTGTACAAGGCTGCTTATAATTCCCTCCCACTCATCCCACCCCCCACCTGGTACATTCCCTACATGATCCTGTCCCTCTTCTATAGTGGGTACTTCCAACCTCCCCTCCCCCCAAGGATGCCCTCCCATCCATCATCCCTCCTCTCATCTACCTTCCCCCTATCCTGCTGCAGGTTGAGATATCCCATTTAGTATGTATGTCATTTTCTCCCTGAACCAACTTCAATGTGAATGTGGTTTTGCCTTTTTAGCCTTCCTTATTCTCCCCCTCCTTTGCAGCCACTTCCCCCTGCTTCTTCTACATGGGATAGTTTACCCTACCCTGTCTCTCCCCATCTCCTCTTGCCACTTTCCTCTCTCACCTCACAATTTCATCCCTTGAGTATTCTCCCTTCCCAACAAATTCAACTTACGCCCTCTATCCATATATAACTGTAACCATATACACACACATTCACATATATATTCATATGATCACACCCCCTTCTTCCATTATTTTCATAGTGAGAAAGATATCATCAGTCACAGTTATTGCTTTTCCATATAGGAATGAAAATAGTTCAACTTTGATAAGTTCCCCATGATCTCTCTTCCCCGATTACCTTCTCAGGCATCTCTTCCTTCCTGTGTCTGGATGTCAAATTTTCTATTCAATTCTGGTTTTTTCCTCAAGAATGCTTGAAAGTCCTCTATACCACTGAATGACCATATTTTCCCCTGAAACAAAATACTCAGTTTTGCTGGGTAGGTGACCCTTGGGTTCATTCCCAGTTCTTTTGCACTCTGGAATATCATATTCCATGCCCTTCAATCCCTCAGTGTAGAAGCTGCCAGGTCCTGGGCTATTCTGATTGTGTTTCCACAATATTGAAATAGTTTCTTCCTGGCTGCTTGTAGTATTTTCTCCTTGATCTGGGGATTCTGGAACCTGGCTATAATATTCCTGGGAGTTTTCTTTTTGGGATCTTTTTCAGGAGGTGATCGGTGGATTCTTTCAACCTCTATTTTGCCCTCTGGATCTAAAACATCAGGGCAGTTTTCCTTGAGAATTTCTTGAAGGGTGATTTCTAGGTTCTTTCTTTGATCATGGCTTTCAGGTAGTCCAATAATTTTTAAATTGTCTCTCCTGGATCTATTTTCCAGGTCAGTGGTTTTTCCCATGAGATATTTCACATTGCCTTCTAATCTTTCATTTGTTTGGATCTGCTTAACAGCATCTTGATTTCTCATAAAGTCATTAGCTTCCATTTGCTCCAGTCTAACTCTGAAGGAATGAATCTCCTCAGTGAACTTTTGAGATTCTTTTTCCATCTGGCAAATTCGACTTTTTAAGGCATTCTTCTCCTCATTGCCCTTTGGGCCTCCTTTGCCATTTGAGTTAGTCTATTTTTTAAGGTGTTGTTTTCCTCAGTCAGGCTGTTGACCCTCATTTCATACTTTTCCTGCATCCTTCTCATTTCTCTTTCCAATTTTTCCTCCACTTCTCTTATTTGATTTTTAAAGTCCTTCTTAAGGTCCTCTATGGCCTGCAACCCGCTCATGTTTTCCCCTGGGGCTTTTGGAGAAGGACTTCTGACCTCACAGTCCTTTTCCTGCTCTATGCCCCCAAAATAGGAGTCTAGGGTTGCATTTTTCTGTTTCCTTTGCCTTGGCATGTTGCCACTTAATTGCTTGACTTTTGGGCTTGTTGCCACACTATGGCTTTAAGGCCAGATAGAGGAATTTTCGTCCCGAACGTGTGGGGGGCAACTTCCGTTTCTGGCAAGCTGTAAACCCACCCACGACTTCCACCCTAGATCACAATCCAGATCCAGGGAGGTTAAAGCAAGAGCGATTACCCCCCAAGACTGATCGCTGGATCTCCCCACGATTTGTAGGCTGGGAGCCAGATCTGCCTCTGAAAACTACAAAATGGCGTGTCTCCTCAGAGGCTTCTAGTCCCCAGGGGAGGGAGCTGACGCATTCCCATGTCTATGTTGATAATTCTGGAGTCATCACGGCTCCTGGTGTTCTGGGGTTCCTCCAGCTGGCTGCTGGCCCTGCCGCCCTTGGGCTAAAACCTCGGCTCAGGCGGACCTGGGCTCTGCTCGGCTCCTGCGCTCTGCGCGCTGCCAGGTCCCAGACCTCTGCGCTGGTCTTTCCTGCAGGGCTGCTGGGCTGTCCTCAGCGGGAGGTTAGCTTCTCTGTGTCGTTCTGTGGGTGCTGGGCCTCCAGAAGTTGTTCAGAGTCCCCTTTTACATAGTTTGGGGGGAATCTGGGGGCAGAGAGGCTTGGACGAGCTGTTTCTACTCTGCCATCTTGGCTCCGCCCCAGGAATATACTACCTTTTGAGGAAACTTATACTACATTGGGATAGTTTCATTACAAGGAAATTCCCTCCTCCCTGACACACATATCTGATACCAAACATAAATTTTCCACTTGCAGCTTTCACCCATCATTCCCAGTTCTGCTCTCTATAGCCAAGCAGAACAAATCTGTTTTCTCTTTCTCATGATAACTCTTCAAATATTTGACTATGTCCATCATGTTCCCCTATATTTTCATTTTTTGATATTAAAGATTTTCAATTCCTTCAACCTCTCTTCTTATAATACAAACTCAAGGATTTTCACTATGCTAGTTAGCTTCCCCTAGACATTTTCTGAACATTTTCTGGCTTATCAAAAACTTTCTTAAGAGTGTTCACCAGAGAAAGAAGTTCCCCTGGCTTGTGGCAAAGTCCTACTGTGGGAACAAGCCCAAAAGGCAAGTAATTGAGTGGAAACATGCCTAGGCAAAGGAAACAAAATAAACAGAAAAATGCAACATTAGACTCCTATTTGGGGGGCAAAGAGGATCAAAGCATGGAACAGGAGGAGGTCTGTGAGGTCAGAACTTCTGCACCAAAAACCCCAAATGAAAATATAAGCTGGCTACAGGCCATAGAGGACCTTAAGAAGCAGATAAGAGAAGTGGGGAAAAATTAGAAAGAGAAATGAGAAAGATGCAAGAAAATTATGAAATGACAGTCAAAAGCCTGACTGAGGAAAATAACACCATAAAAAATAGACTAACGCAAATGGCAGAAGAGGCTCAGAAAGGCAATGAGGAGAACAATGCCTTAAAAAGTCGAATTTGCCAAATGGAAAAAGAATCTCAAAAGCTCACAGAGGAGAATCATTCCTTTAGAATTAGACTGCAGCAAATGGAAGCTAGTGACTTTATGAGAAATAAAGATGCTATTAAGCAGATCCAAACAAATGAAAGCATAGAAGGCAATGTGAAATATATCATGGGAAAAACCACTGAGCTGGAAAATAGATCCAGGAGAGACAATATAAAAATTATTGGACTACCTGAAAGCCATGATCAAAGACAGAATCTAGAAATCATCCTTCAAGAAATTCTCAAGGAAAATTGCCCCAATGTTTTAGAACCAGAGGGCAAAATAGAGGTTGAAAGAATCCACAGATCACGTCCTGAAAAAGATCCCCAAAAGAAAACTCCTAGGAATATTGTAGCCAAGTTCCAGAATTCCCAGATCAAGGAGACAATATTACAAGCAGCCAGGAAGAAACAATTTCAATATTGTAGAAACGCAATCAGGTTAACACAGGATCTGTCAGTTTCTACATTGAGGGGCATGGAATATGATATTCCACAGGTCAAAGGACCTGGGATTAAAACCAAGAATCACCTGCCCAGCAAAACTGAGTATCATGTTTCAGGGGAAAATTTGGTCATACAGTGGAATAGAGGACTTTCAAGCATTTTTGAGGAAAAAACTAGAGTTGAATAGAAAATTTGACATTCAGATGCAAGAAGCAAGAGATGCTTGAGAGGTCAACAGAGAAAAGAAATCACTATGAACTTATCAAAGTTGAACTTTTTACATTCCTACAGGGAAAAACAATAACTGTAACTGATGAAACTTTTCTCAGTATGAAAATAGTCATATATGGGCATATGGATACATATGTGAATGTGTGTATATATGTTTTCAAGTATACATACATAGAGGGCACAGGTCAAATTTAATAGGAAGGGATGATACTTAAAAGGTGAGGTTAAGAGGTGAGAGAGTAATGTGGTGAGGGGGAATGGGAAGAGACAATGGGGTGAACTGTCTCATGTAGAGGAGGCAGGGGAAGGTGGTTGCAGGGGAGGGGAAGAACAGGAAGGCAAAAAGGGAAAACCTTATTCTCATTGCATTTGGACCAGGGAGAGAATGACATGCATACTAGATAGGGTGTCCCACCCTATAGGAGTGTTGGGGGGAGGGGGATGTGGGAAGGTGGTGGCGGGGAGGGCAGGCTGGTGGGGAGGGATGTTGGAAGCACTCACTTTTGAAAAGGGACAGGATCAAGATGGAGAGTGGACAAGGTGGAAGGTGGGATGGGAGGGAGGGAAATATAGTCAGTATTTTACAATATATCTACTAGGTAATGTTTTGCATAGCTACACATGCACAGCATATACGGAGTTGCTTATCTTCCTTTTAAAATCAAAATTTAAATATATATATATATATATATATATATATATATATATATATAAATACTATGATTAATACTATTTTGCATATAATTGGGAGATAAGATGTGCAGGCAATGGGGCTCAGGGATTCACGTTGCCCTATTGGAAAAGTCAAAGGGGGTATGGGAAAAGAGATGGGGGAGAGCAGATTGGATTAGGGGATATCCTGTATGACTGTTATTATGTGGTGGTGGGTAGGGCAAAAATGGGGAAAAATTGTAACTCAAAATCTTATGGAAATGAATGATATAAACCAGAAGTTAATAAAGCATTTGGGGAAAAAAAGAGTGGTCTCCAGAACTGAAAATACTCCAAATGTATTCTGACAAAGACAGACTATAAAATAACTATCACCTCCTTGGACTTATTGTTGTTTGGCTGCATCTGAGTGTTTATGACCCCATTTTGGGCTTTTCTTGGCAGAGATACCAGAATGGTTTGACATTTCTTTCTCCAGCTCATTTTGCAGATGAGGAAACTGAGGCAAACAAGGTTAAATATCTAGCTCACAGTCACACAACTAGTAAGTATCTGATGTCAGATTTGAACTCAGTAAGATAAGTCTTCCTGACTCCAGCCCTAGTGCTCTATCCACACTTCACCACCTAAATACCCCAAGACCAATGTGAGCAATGCCTAACTATCACAATTGGCTGATGAAGAATGATGAACACCACTTCTGCTTCATTTGAGCTTTCAATTTACTAAACTCCCCAAATCTTTTTTTTTTCCCTAAATGAGCTTCTATCTTGCCATGCCTTCCTCATTTTGTACTTGCGATGGTGATGTTTCTCATCCCAATAGGACTACAGGATGTCCCTAAAATCTAGGAAATCTCATTAATTATGCATATTTGATATTTCAAACATTTCATTTAATTAGCATAAATGAGATTTCATAGGAAGACATAGGAGTCATAGAAGACACATAGGAAATCTCAGTAATTAATTAAATTAACCTCATTACTATGGAAAATAGTCCCCAATAGTTAATGAAAGCTTTTATTCCATATGAAATTGCCATGGCTAAAATTTATGCTAATAAAATGTTGAACATTTCATTTCATGAAAATATGCATAGTTAATGAGATTTCCTATGTGTTCAGTCTTTAAGGACACCCTGTATATTTATATACCTCTCTCTCTCTCTCTCTCTCTCTCTCTCTCTCTCTCTCTCTCTCTCTCTCTCCTGTAATCAACTAATCAACTGTTTGCTATCCCTTTCATCTTCCTGTATTATTAAATTTTACAAGTGTGCCATTTATCCATAATTCATCGATTCTCTCTAAAATACTTTTCCCATCCCCACCTCTTTCACCTTTTCAGTGCAAAGAACATTAGCCTTCTCATAAAGAAAAAGAAAACAAAAGAAGAACTAGGCAGATTTTCCTGCTATCCTTCATTCCTTATCATCAGCTCATGATGATCATCCCTTTGAAATTCTCCTGTCTAGCTCTTTAAAAAATGTTTGTTTTTGTCATTAGCTTTCTTCTCTGGCAAAGATTTTTATTCATTTTCTGTATGTCAAAGACTCCTCTGGCAGTCTGGTGAAGTCTATGGACACATTCCCAGAATAATTTTTAAATAATTGAAATAAATGCTAATTTTAATTACAAATTAGTGAAAATTAAAATATGATAGGGTATTTTTTTCCTGTCCAGGTTCATGGACCTTCTGAAATCTCTTCATGAATGGGGGTAGAATGGGTGTCTGTATGTGAGTTCCTTGGGAACAGGGACTGTCTCTCCACCCTGCACCAGCATCCCCCCCTTTACCACTACTCCCCACCTCCCCACTAGCCCTCTCCTGCCTTTTATTCCCAGAGTTTACCATAGTGTACCTGACACATAGTAGGTGCTTAACAAATGTTTGTGAACTTTTGGCTTAGTTTGACCACAGGTGAAACATTCCTGCTCTTTAGCTTCATTTCATTTTCAACTTTAGCACTGATGACATTATTCTTACTGGAGTTTTTTAAGCTGTATTCTAGAGATTAACTTATACTATACTTATACTACATAATAATACATATATAACATACTATATCATGTACTTATACTATATACTATAACAAACTATATTCTATAGATTGAATGCTTACAATTTTGTCATTTTAAGGTTAGCCATATAAGTTGTATTGAAAGAAAAATCAAGATTTAAATTAAATGGGTGTTTTCAACCTTTTATATTTGTGATAAATGCCCAAATGAAAATTCACAATTAAAATTGGTTTTCCCTTACCACCTAACAAACATAACTGATCATCAAGGCTCATATTCATTTCACAAATTAAACCCATAACATCACTGTTTATGCACTTTTGCTCAATCCTCAAACAATTCTTCATTGAGGGTTGCATTTCAAAACAAATGACAATTTGCTTTAGTTCCTTATTCATCTTGGTGTGACTTTGAAGTTTATGATTATATGAAAGAGTTTGCTTTTTATGACCAATATTTTTTGGTACCATATCTCATGAGTAATTAGTTAAAGAACTGATTCTCTAAGTTTAACAATGGTAGCTAAGATGTGGAATATAAATTTCATTTTGGGGAATATACTTGATGAAATGCATATTACATCCATCCGTCAATGTTTTGTTTCTTCGATTTCCTCAAACTGTTCAATTTAAATCTCTAAAACTACTTAACATGAAATCCTGACTTTTTCATGTAGCCAAAACATCTAGTTAATTAGAGGTACTTTTGTTTTTCAATGTTTTAAAAAGCTCACATGGTATAACTTACTCATGTTCACTGAAATTTTGCACAGATATTGCAATGTCCACATAATTTTTTTAAAATTTTTGTTGTGAGAGGAAGGTGAAGTTAATTTCTTGAAATCCTTGCTAGAAGGTCTTATTAAACTGGAAAGACTTTAAGAAGCTGGGTGATAGACTGTTGTCTGAATTTCTGCTCAGTCAAATGTGGAAGGTCATCATTAAACATTTGCCCACGAGGAAATGAATGTATTTAGATGTAGTAAATTTTGAAAACATTTGCTAAGGTTTATAGTAAATATTGGTTCATGGCAAATGTTGGAGAGACTGTGAGAAGATAAACATATGAATGTATTGATAAAAATGCCAATTTGTGAAATTTTTGAGCAAAATAATGTGAAATTACCCCCAAAGTCCTTAAACTATGTATACATTATGTACTCCAGAGAAGTCAAAGACAAAGGTAAAGGTCTTTCAATATGCAAAAATCTTTATAAAGTACTTTGTGTAATAGTAAACAAACAAAACAAAATGAAAGAGGAAACAAAATGATCATCCAGGTAGTAACGTCTGCAGAAAATGTGTTATGTGAGTAGAAAGGCATATTATTGCTCCAAAGTGCAAATATAAAGAAATCAGAGAAAATTGAAAAAGTATGAACTGATATATAATGATATAAACAAAAACAGACTACAAAAATACAAAGGAGATGAACATTTTAAGACTACAGTATTCTGATTGATGTGTGGAGAAATGATTGTGACTTCAGAAAACTAGTGATGAAACATGGCCTCCTAACCTCGTGGGAGAGAGGAAGTGGTTGCTTAGTGATGATGAATGATGCATATATTTTCAGATATAACCAATGTTTTGATTTGCTTTGTTTTACTTGAATATATTTATTTGTTATTAGGAAGAACTCTTTGGGGGGGTTAGGTTAAGCAATAATTAGCAGGTAGCGATCATGATATGAAAAGAGAAAAGACGAAATGAAAATTTCATCAATGAAAAAGGGCAGACATTTAAATGGATATGCAGATTTCAATTTTCATTTTGTAATTTTTTGAATCAGGTATGGATCACAGGGAAAGAAGTTGAGAATTGGAAGCAGCTTTGGAGGTCATCATAGTCTAACTGTCCTCATTTACAGATGAAGGAATTGATACCCAGTGTCAATTAGTTGGTAGTACAGGTAAGATTTGAACAAATAAAATTGGAGAGGCTCATTACTGGCAAAAGTTGATAATCCTATTTTATTCCACTGGACTTCTCAAACACTATATTTTAAAGCACTAAAGGTTTGTTGTTTGTTTTAGAAAAGAGTAGACAGAACACTGATAAAATTACTCAATAATGCCATAATGAAGTATATGATTTTTCTATTGCAGCAGGGCAGCTAAGTGGAGCAGTACAAAAGAGACGTTCTGGATCTCCATAATCTATGTATGTATTATATCCTTTCTTCAAATAACTCTAATATATTAGCAAGGTATGACCTCTTTCCCCCAAAAAGTGTTGCTTCTTCTGAAATAATTGTATTTGATTCAAGGCTAAGTGCTTATAGATTCTACCATCCTAACTATAAATATTTCTTATGTATAATGGTCATTTTGGCAATAAACCCATTAGCAACAGCACCTTGCCCACTTGTTATGATTTATTAAATATTTTGGTAACAATTCTGCAATTTCACTTGAGATTCTTTCAATATATTCTGGTAGATGTTACCTAGACCTAGTGATTTGTCTCCATCTAGTTAATTTTTTAAGATGAAGAATACCTTGTGTTTTTACCACCTTTTCATCTAGTAACTCAGGCAGGAGAAAGTCACCGAAGCTGGTTGAAGAGAGGAGTGACATGGTCAGACTTATGCTTTAGGACATTCTTCTCAAGGAAAAATTAAGCTAACGGTTTGAATCGAGCTTAGTCTGAAGAAAAGATTTAGGTGTAACATATAAGTTGCCTTCAAATATTTGAAAGGATGTCATATGTAACCAGAATTAATATTATTTTTACATGGTGGCAAAGAGCAGAACTAGGAGGAAGGAAAGCAATTGAGGAAAGGCAATCGTTTTTTTAATTTCAGAGAATGGTAAGCTTCCTAATTATTATGAGGATATAGTAAATGTTCTTCAAGGAAAGGGTGAATAAATTCATAAGAATGTTGCAGATGGGATTCTTAGACAAACTAGATAATTTCTAAGTTTCTGTCCAAATTTCAGACTATGAGTTTTCCTCAGAAAATCCCAGATTAGAGAACTTTTCTTGTGTGATTATCTGCCTTTGGTTTGTCATCAGACCTTTAGGGATCCCATTAATTCTCAGGTTAGCTTCCTCTTTTTGGTGGACTTAAAGAGACTTTTATTATTTACTTTTGGCCTTTTGAAAAAAACAGTATTCAAATTCATTTAGAAATCTTCACTTATCTTTTCACTAATTCCCTTTGATTTCCAATTATTTTCTTACCCATATGCTCACAAATGAATCCAATCTTTGTTAAGATTCATCTTTGTATGTCCTTTCAAATATATGCATGGTACCACTCTGGAGGTAGGGTGAGAACCTCAGAGACTCTTTTACCTAATATTTTATACTATCAAAATTGATTTAAATTAGAATTAAGGGCAATGGTGGTTGTTGGAGGGGAATTAGACAGTGGGAGAGTATGACTGCTAATGTGAAAAAGCAGAAAGGGCTGCCTAGGGGCGGCTAGGTGTCCCAGTGAGTAAGAGTGCCCGCCCAGAGTTGGAACAACCCAGGATCGGATCCCGCCTCAGAAAATGAGCACCCACACATAAATAATGACTGGCTGTGTAACCTTGAGCAAGTTACTTAGCCCTAATTGCTTTAAAAATAATAATAATTAAAAAAATAATAAATAAATAAATACATAAATACATAAAGGGCTGCCTGTTCTTAGGAATAGAAATGGAGTTTGGGCAGTAGGGGTTAAAATGATAAATTGTTAGCTGTTTTCATGATTATAGGCTATTAAACTTGCAAGAGTCATTGAAGGTTATCTACTCTAATCTACTACACAATTCAGGAAGTTCTTCTACAACATCTGCTAGAGATGCTCATCCAGGTTCTATTTGGACTCTTCACATGGAAGCTGCTTCCATCTCTCTCTCATTCCAGTATTAATTGTTATACCAAGTCCTAAACCAATCATTAATTAGGACCATCCAGTTTCCATAGTATAAAGAAGCCCTACCTTACATTTCCCATACTCCAACCACAGAGCCAATACGAACTGCTTGATATGTGCACATCCAGAATGTTTTTCTTTATACATAAGAGAATGTGCATATACATTCTGTGGTCAAATGACTTGTCAAGCATTTATCATTTAAAATTGATCTCAATAATCATTGTTAAATGTCAATTTATATACACTGGGGAAACAAAGATAAAGTAAATAATCCCTGTCCTCATGGAGCTTACATTCTATTGGGAGGAAATCACATGTACATAGACATTTAAATGCAAATATATGCAAATTAATTTCCAGGAGAGGGCACCAGGCAGGGAATGGGGTGAGATTAGGATAAGCATACCATAGATGTAGACATTTTAGGAAAACTTTGAAGAGAGCTAGGATTTTTATCAACTAAAAGTAAGGAGGCTGTGCCTTCTAGGCACAGGGTACTGTTCATGTAAGGGCTCAGGAGACATAATGTCATTTACTGACACTGGTAAGCAGGTGATTTTCAATGGAACATAAGATTATTTGAAGGAAAAACATGCAATTTCTGGAAAGGTTGGTAGAACTAAAATTATTAAAGATTTTAAAAGCTAAATGGAGGAATTTGTATACTATCCTAGATGCAGGAGGAAGTCACTGGAACTAGTTGAACAGAGGGGTGACATGGTCAGACTTATGCTTTAGGAATTTCAATTTAGTAGCTCTATGGATAATGGATTTTAAAAGAAAGAGACAGAAGAACAGGACACCAACTGAAAAGCTATTGCATTGGTGCAGGCAAAAGTGAATGATGTTCTGAATTGATGTGGTGACTGAGTGTAACACTAAGAGATATAAAAGTAGAGAAAAGGGGTAAATGTGAATGTGGATATATAAACTCAACAAGATTTGGCAGCTGATTATATATGAAAAGTGAGGGAGATGGAAAAGTCTAGGATGATTCAAAGGTTGCAAAATGACATGAACATGAGGATGATAATGCTGACAATAGAAATATGGAAGTTAGAAAGAGAGAAGGTTTATCACTCTCTATAGATAATTCTTTCTCCTATTGAAGCTTGCATGCCTTTTATATTGTTGTAAAAATCTATTTGGAAGAAATTAACTTAAAATATAAATAATGCTCCCCAAGTTAAGTTATTCATTAATTGGCATTAGGTCTGGGAATAATAATAATAAAAATAATAGCAATCATTACAAAATACCCCCAATGTTCCAATCAACAAATCTCTGTTAAGACAGTTTCTTTCAATGGTGCTTTCATTTTACTGCTAAATCTGCTATCTAAATATGCTGATTTTGCTGCACAATGTAGTTTTGGTTCCTACAAATTATTATTCCTGGAATGTTAAATCAGTGTTAAGAAATTAATCCCACTAGCATACTTTCAACACTTTATTAGTTATACATGCAGTAAGCAGTATAAGTTAGTTATGAGCCTCTTTGATAGGGTACTGTAAAGCCCTTTAGTCTTTTAAAGAGTACTAGCTAGTATTGGGTAACTTTAATTGTAGGTTTCAAATGTCAGTCTCCTTCAGGAGCCCAGCTGGAGACTGATAGGTGTCCCTTGGGAGTAAATATTTTGGATTATTTGAAGTCATTTGGAATGAAATAATTTGTAATACTTAGTGACAGATTTCCCTTAAATATATATTCAAAGTAAAGTCATACTTTAAGGAATTATATTTAAAATTATCAGAAAAATATGAAGAAGAAACCTCTCTAGTGGAAATGTGTTAATTAAATAAACAGAAATGAATGTTTTTAATAGAGAATTTTCCACATTCAGAATTAGAGTTTGTATTTGTTTTTTGTTAGATGAAACATTTCGTGATCCCCTACATGTTGCTACTCCATACCTAAAATTTTTAGGTGTTTAGCTTTAGACAGCCAGCAAACTGTAAGCTCCTATAGGGCACAGGCCAATGTTGATTATACACAGACCCTGGCCCATTTGTGTAGTCTACTTGGTTGGTTGTCTGAGGACACTCCCTCACCTTCCCTTGGAATAATGCAGGCTACCTTAGAGGCAACAAGAGAACTTCCCCAAGACCCTCTAGGTTAAGTGACCTTAAAAAGAATCATAACAACTCTGCATGGGATGGCAGGGAGTGGGGTTGGAAGAATATCTCTTCATTGCTCTGTGGAGGTCAAATAAGGACAAAGACAAGAGTATTTTTCTCCTGATAGTTATAATGTTTAAGTCCAAATTATTATTTTGTTTTTCCTTTGACTATAAAGCAGGCTTATATAAACTAGTTTTAATTGAATACTTATTAATAGGAGTCGTATAACATTGAATATGCCAAATCCCCACCCCAAAAAGAAGGGGGACAGAAGTAGAGTATGCATATCCATGAATCCCCATACACCATGGAGAGGAAGGATAGCCCTGCTACCTTTTTTATGTATTATATTATTATTTCAGACAACTAGTCTATATTTTTTCATAGAGTATAGAGAACTGTAAAAAGGTGTAGATGATATATGCAAAGTAAACTATTTACCTCCATCAACTTTCCTCAAAGTTCTAAAAAGGTGTTAGTTCCATCATAGTTTCAAATTCCCCCATTACCTATGTTCTCTCATGCCCCCCAACTTCTAACCCTGTCTATATTAATACCAGAATAAATGTTTCAGGCTTTATTTCTTCCCTTTTCTCACTTCTAAGGTCCTTTGAGGCCATTTGACAGCTTCCTCTCCTCCATTTTTTTCTTAAATCACAAGGGGAAATTTTGCACTGGGTACTTTATTTCTTTCTGACAGTTATTGATGGTAAGATAACCTAATAATTCATGAGGAGGAGAGTAAACCTGAAAGCAATGTCTATGTTATAAAAGACCATCCATTACAATGAGAAATAAATGACGTTCTTTAACTGTGTCTGACAGCCTGGTTGATTCAGCAAGCAGCCAATGAAAGAAACATTTGAGAAGTGACAGTATAAATATAAAAATAGAAACTGTGTAAGAGCATAGACTATTATAAAGGTTTTATGATGACAAATTTGAAATAACTACATATAAGTGACAATGTTGCTGGCAGATTATGTAGGCCTTTGAAACAGATAGTGTTTTAAAAAACTTAACGGTGACATCATATAATTTTTATATATCCTTAATTCCCTGTATTTTGAATTTTTTTGAGGGAGATAGTACATAACAGGGGTAGGGAACCTGCAGCCTCGAGGCCAAATGTGGCCTTTTAGGTCCTTTGGTGCAGCCTTTTGAATGGTTCCAAGTTTTTATAACAAATCCTTTTATTAAGGGAATTTGTTCTGTGAAGTTTGGATTTAGTTAAAGGGCTGTACTTGATGAGATATATATATATATATATATACATACATACATACATATATACACATATATATGTATGTATATATACACATATATATGTATATACACATATATATATACATATATGTATGTATGTATATATATGGCAGATAATCTCATGTCAGAGAATCTTTCAGGCAATATCGGTTATATCAAATACAATATTTTTTATAATCAACAAACAATAAACATAATGGGATCTTGATTTTTCTGAATCTTTTAGTCCAATTGTATTAATATGGGATGGGTATATAATACAAATAATATTATTTATTAATTATATAGAAATTAGTCTACTATAGAATAGCTTTATTTTTTAGACTAGGACTCTTACCTTTCCCCAGCTGATTGTGCAATGGCCACTCATGGGCCAAATATCACTGCTGATTGGCAGAGGAGTTTCAGCCCATTCTGTTTCCAACTTGGACTGGTTTGCCCTCCTTAAGCAACCTCACTCTTAGGGTTGAGGCATAGTCTCTGACCTTTGTGGGAAAATCCAATTGACATAGCACAATGAAGCTGAAAACCCCTAGCTCAAGTAGTACCCCAGCCTTAGCCACCCCAGTAACAGAAATTACATGTGTATACCACCATGCCTGGCTGTAGATTATCTTTTGCAAAAGCCTTCCTGCTCCCTTTTTTATACTGTCATCAAGGATGCCCCTGGGAGTATAAAAACAATTATTATTCTCAAGGCACTGATAGCCAAGTGGATAGAGTTCTGGGGCTGAAGTCTGGAAGACATGACCTCAAATCCAGCCACAGATGTTAACTTGTTGTGTGACCTAGAGCAAGTCACTTAACCTCTATTTGTTTCAATTTCCTCAACTGTAAAATGGGAATAAAAAATTGCACTTACCTCACATCATTATTGTAAGGAGCAAATGAGAAACTACACATGTTTTTTAAAGCACTTAGTACAGTACTTAGCACATAGGAGGGTCTATATAAATATTTACTCCTTCCTTTCATAAAAAATTACTATAGAAAGAAGGCATGAGTTTGGTAATTGTTGGTATTATCTTTGTTACATTGAATACTAATAATAAAGTTCAAGACATTGTCCATGACTTTTTTTTTTTAAAGCAATTGGGGTTAAGTAACTTGCTCAAGGTTACATGGCTAGTCATTATTTATGTTTGGGTGCTCATTTTCTGAGGCCGGATTTGATCTCGGGTCATCCCAACTCCGAGGCCAGCGCTCTTACTCACTGCGCCACCTAGCCACCCCTTTAGGGCAAGTGGGGTTAAGTAACTTGCCCAAGGTTACACGGCTAGGTTTTTGTTTGTGTGGATTAAGTGTCTGAGGCCGGCTCCGAACTCAGGTCCTTCTGTCTCCAGGGCTGGCGCTCTATTCACTGCGCCATCTAGCCGCCCCTTGTCCATGACTTTTTGAGAAATCTTGAGAATCAATCACCACAATACCCTCAACATTGTGTTGTCCTGAGCCCAGACCTCTCTCCCCTCCTCTCCCTTTCCTTCCCTTCCTCTCTCTCTTTCTCCTTGTGTATACATGTACATGAAATAACAATACTTTAACAAAAAGGAAATGACTCCTTAGTGATATGGGAATTATTCCAAAAAAGACTGTGTGTAGTTAAACAAAGTTGTTAAAGCAAAGTTAGTCCAAAACTAGAAGTATAAAAGTGAAGAAAAGATCATGTCTGCATTGAGAACTCCTACCTGACCCAAAGTAACTATCAAAACAGAAAAAATGGGAAATAGAAAAAAATAATGGACATTGACATAGACACTCACCATTTCCTAAGGGAATTAAATTAACATAGTTTAATTATCATGATGAGGATACCCAAAAAAGTTTACAAACTGTTTCAATCAACACACACTTATGTAAAGAGAAACATTACCTCCAGGATAACTCAAGTTTCTAATAAATGCTGTTGTAAAATATTGCAGCAAAAGATGAGAGAAGACACCTCATCTAATGATGGGATTTCAATATGTTACATCCTTCTGTGAGTGTAAGATGGAGAACTGTCTAGGCTGGAATGTGGGTACTGCTTCCTGGCAATTGTATTGTTTCTGTTACTCTAGCCTCTAAGATTCTATCTCCATTGACCAGAACAGTCCAGAATTGAAATGCAAACTACCAACAAAAAGTGTAAGGAATGTTTCTGCCAGGGTGAGAAAAGAATCACCTACCCAGCAAAACTGAATATCATGTTTCAGGGGAAAATATGGGCATTTAGTGGAATAGAGAACTTTCAAGTATTCTTGATGAAAAAAGCAGAGTTGAATAGAAATTTTTATATTCAGATACAAGAAACAAGAGATGCTTGAGAAGGTAAACAGGAAAAAGAAATCATAAGGAACTTATCAAAGTTGAACAATTTACATTCCTACATGGAAAAATGATAATTGTAACTGATGAAACTTTTCTCAGTATGAAAATAGTTGAAGGGTATATGGGCATATGAATAATATGTGAATGTGTGTATGTATGTTTACAGGTATACATAGATAGAGGGCATAGGTCGAATTTAATAGGAAGGGATGATACTTAAAAGGTGAAATTAAGAGGTGAGAGAGGAATATAACGAGAGGAGATGGGGAGAGACAGAATGGGGTAAGCTATCTCATATAGAAGAGGCAAGGGAAAATGGTTACAATGGAGGGGAAGAACAAGAAGGAAAAAAGGCAAAACCTTATTCTCATTGAATTTAGCTCAGGGAGAGAATGACATACATACTAAATAGGATATCTCACCCTACAGGAGAGAAGGGGGGAAGAGGATGAGAGGGGGGATGATGGAAGGGAGGGGCTGGGGGCAAAGGGAAGTTGGAAGCACACACTTTTGAAAAGGGACAGGATCAAAGTAGAGAATAGAACAAGTGGGAGGCAGTATAGGAGGGAGAGAAATATAGTCAGTCTTTTACAATATATCTACTATGGTAATGTTTTGCATAGCTTCACATGTACAACATATACTGAATTGCTCATCTTCCTAGTAAGGTTGGGTGACAAGGGAGGAAGGGAATGAATCTGGAATTCAGAGTTTTAAAATCAAATGTTTAAAATATATAAATACTATTATTCATACTATTTTATTTGTAATTGGGAAATAAAATATACAGGCATTTGGGGCATAGAGTTTCACCATGCCCTACTGGAAAAGTTGAACATGGGACAATATATGGAAGAGAGCAGATTAGAGGAGGGGTTATCCTGTGGGACTGCTATTCTGGGGTGGTGGGTAGGGGAAAAACAGGGGGAAAAATTGTAACTCAAAATCAGGCATAAATGAATAATGTAAACCAGAAGTTAATAAAGCATTGGAATAAAAAAAGAAGTTTTCTGTGTAGTCTAAAAACCTCTCATCCATCAATCAACAAGCATTTATTAAGTTCCTACTATCTACTAGTCACTGTGCTAAGCTTTTGATCTCTCATTCCTTATTTCTTAGCCACATATGCTGAAATGTTGATGCTTTTTTTAAACCATCCTTATTTATGCCTACTTTTACATCAATTTCTCTGAGTATCAAAGCATATGTTGATGAAATTTGAAGGATCTTATTAACAGGCATTCCTCTCCCCAAGCTGCTTCCTCTTTCCAAACTCCCTTGTTACTATAAATGCTATCAGCATGCTTCTAGTCACCCATGGTACACAGCCTTAGTGTTATCCTCATATTGGTTATCCTCATATTCATCCCATATTAGTAGCCAAACTTATCTTCACAATATTTCTTGAATATGTATCCCTCCTCTTCTCTCCTCCAATCATTACCTTACCATAATACCCTATTCACCACTAGCAATACTCACTAGTAATAGCCTTGTAATTGACCTCCCAGCCTGATGGGATTCCCCACCTCTACAAAATCCTCCACACAACCAAGATCACAAATATGATCACGTCAATTCTCATCCCTCTATAAATAAATTCCAGTAGCTCCCGATGATCTCAATTCATGTTAAAAGTCCTGAATTGTCCATTTAAAGCTCTTCACAACTTGCTCCCTTTCTGCCTTTCCAGTCTCTTTACATATGTCACCACTCTGTACAATCTATAATTAGCAGTCAACTTGCTACTCCTCATGTACAACATTCCCATTTCAAAGCTTTTGCGCTGACTCCTCTTCCCAAATCTATGTTCTTCCTTTTCACTTTTGCCCTTTGGAGTCTTTGGTGTTCTTTAAGTTTTCATTAAAACATACCCTTCTTCCAGAGGCCTTTCCTGATCCCTTCAGCTGCTAGTTCCTTCCTGGTGAAGGTCACGTTGTATCTACTCTTCATGTGTCTTTTATAGACTTTTTAATGTACCTGTTGTCTCCCTTGATAGAATGTAAGTCTCTTGAGGGTAGGGATTAATTTATTTTTGTGTTAGTATTCCCAATACATAGCATCTGGCACATAATAAATAGTTGTTGAGTAATTCTTCATAGAATTCCTCTATTTCTTCATCATTTGCAAAAGATTCTGATATATAAGTTGCAATTCTCCTGGTAATATATTTGTATATATCTTGCATAGATTAAATGATTAATGAATGATTGTAGAATTGTGTTGATTTATAATAAATTTTTGTCTAAATAAAAATGTTGCAAAAATTAAAACTATAACTCAGTGCATTTGGAATGACTATGGTTTCCTATACCAACTGTGAAATTCTCTTAGAGTTAGGACAGATTGGAGAAAAATTTGGTGGCTCATAAAAATGCTTGTGGGCTAATACATTTTTGAACCTTTCTGTAAGGATATGATTTTGGTTTTTATGAACACATTGTTGTATCACATTACTCTAGTGGTATACATGTCAGCAAGAGATGACAGTTAAGATTTTGGATATTTGTTCTATTCCAATTCCACTTTTTTAGTTCATAGCTCCATAATTTTATTTTCAGTTTGGTTATGATATTTGATGTCAACTGAGTAGAACCTTGACTCTGAACCAGGTTCTTATCTTTTACTTAATTTAATACAGGGAGACTTAAAAAGATTTAGTGAAGTTTTTAGATACTGTGTGTAACAAAAGACACAACTGTGCAAGCTAAATGATGGATATTATTACTGAGGTAAGATATACTCCTTTGGATGCAAGATGAGACACAGTCAGTACCTTTTATGTCTCTTGTCTAGTAATGGGTCTCAAGAAACAGGAGTAAGACTCTCAACTGAAGTTTGAGTGGAGATAGTGGTTGAAGTGACAAGGACAGTTTGATCTGACTGCCATATAGTGTCTCTCCCTCAGGGTGACTTTTTGTCTCATCTTTAGTGGCTCACCTGACTAAAGGGAGTTATGGTTGAGGAAATTACTCAAAAATTTAGCCTTCACCATTTTACCCATGGGAAAAATATTAACATTTATGTAAGTATCTGGGAATTGAACTAAACTTCTTCTATTAATTCCAAATTGAGGACCATCCCTTATTATTCACTATTTATCACAATTAATCATTGATCATTTTCTTGCTCTTCTGTGCCTATGCATGTACATATATGCATATACATAAATGTATATAAACACACAAAAACATAAGTATATATACATACATATATATAATATGTTCAGATATATCTACATATATCTATTCATTTTTATATTCTTCCTATTCCATTACTTTCTGTGATGTCAAAAGCATAGGATTATGTGGTGAGGAATTCCTTCCACCAATGCAGACTTGCACATTCTCTACAACTTATAGTCATACAAAAACATACACAAGTATATACTCATGTATGCATATAATATAGATGGACTACTGTTCATACCATTATATTAGAGAGAAAAATAGAGGTATGTCTATGTATGTTGAACATAAAAATTGCACAAAGGAAAACCCAGTTGAGCAATAGTATTACTATTGTTTAGTTTTCCCCTATGTAAAATTTTAATACATTTTTGTGTATGCAGACATTTCTGACAGGCTACAATCTTATTAGAAAACTAACTTATTTTGTATTTTGACATATAAAGCTAGAAAGTTTGAGATGAAATAATTCATACTACTAAATCTACCACACTTTATTATTGTTGCCAAAGAATGCCTAATATTATTCATCAAGTTCCCATTTATTTCACAATGATATAAGAGTGCATTAGTTTTCTTCATTGAGACCATGTACCATAGATTTGGTCCCATGCATGAATACCATGATTTGTTTAAAACTCTTGTTTAAATATGGCTGTAAAATGTTAGGTTATAAAGCCCTAAAGTAAAATGAATAATTGGATCATCTAACCAGAATTTGTTCTTTTGTACTCCTTTATGTTCATTTGAAAGAAAGGCCTAAATTGAGACATAAATGAAAAGTTATGATATGTTAGTCATAATTAGTGGACTTTATTTCTGCTGACTGAATAGAAAAAAAGCCTAATAATGTTTTTTTTCCTCAAGTTCAATTATATCCTGTAAGTTCTGATCCATATTATTTGAACTTTCCCCCCCTAAAGTATATACCCCAAATATACACAGTTGTAGAAACACTTGCTTCTATCTTATTCTTTATATAGCCACTAACTTTTTTTTTTAATTTGTGCAAAGACCACAGTTCCCACAGTAGTTTTCAGTCTCCATGGATTCCTTTACTTTGCTCTGTCAAGGATAGCAGAGATGGCTTTAAACCAAGATCTCAGAGGTGAAAGTAAACTAAAGCTATTCAACCTATCATTTCCTTTCTGAGAGATCATTTCCTCTTGGCACCAAAGGCTTTGCTTTTGTCTTTCAACAAAAGTGTTGCTTAATCTCTATGCACAGTCTCAAAACATAATGGACCATGGGTTTTTAATAATTCCTGCCTCTCTGCTCCCTACAGACATTTTCCTATTTTTTTAAATAAAAAGTCCCCACTACTTACAGTTTAAAAACAGAAACACATCATCAAATGAAACTGGACAGTTTAAATATACACAGTAAAGGCAGATTACTGGTTTATTTGTTTAGCCAGCTCATGTTTCTTGGGAAAGGGTTAGACTACCTTTCATGGGATAACCTGGCCCTAGCACTTAGAAGCATTGTTATATTACCGTCCTGTGTGAACCTGCAAATAGGTATCCATTTGCAATCAACAGAAACCCAGAATAGATCTCGAAATGTGACCTAAATGTTTCAACAACACCTGATTTGGCATCATTTTAACTATTTGATTATTTTGCATTGGCCATCAGTGCAATATTCCTTTCAGTGACTAGTTACAGTTAATCTTTCTTTCTAATATAAGAACCACCTTCTGTCTCTCCAATATTCACAGAGGACTGTGCCCTCTGATTTGGGTAATGATAACTCCAACTGTCCGTTTCTCTAATAAGCTTACTATAACATGTTATACTGATACCAAAAAAGAGGCTATTCTGTCTAAATGTGGTCATGGAAATAATATGGAAATAGGAGACCTACATTTTTATCCCAGTGTTTTCATTGACACTTGGTCAGTGCCTCCAAAAAGCTATTTATCTATTTATTTTACAATTAATCTTCCTCACTTGTAAAATGGAGATCCTAATTGTAATTTGATTCTACAAATATTAAAAGCCTGCTCTATGGAAAGCATTATACTAGATGTTTGGAATACAAGCATAACAATGAGCCAGAAAAGGAGTGGGAAACCTGGGGCCTTGAGGCCACATGTGACCCTCTAGGTCCTTGAGTGTAACCCTTTGACTGAATCCAAATTTCACAGAACAAATCCCCTTAATAAAAGGATTTGTTCTGTAAAACTTGGACTCATTCAAGGCCACATTCAAGGACTTGGAAGGTCACAGGTGGCCTTGAGGCTGCGGGTTCCCCATCCCTGACTCAGATCCTACCCTCAGGTAGTTTGAATTCTAGAGAAGAATATGTGTACACATGTACACAGATAAGGGTAATATAATCAATCAGCAAACATTTATTAAGTGCCTACCTCGTGCAAAGCACATACACCAGATATCAGGGATACAAATCCAGTGAATGAAGCAATCCTTATTTACAAGTTCACACACATGGCACTATGGGAGTAATAAAGCATATGAGGGAGGCAGAAGAAATGCAGAAAATGTGCCCTGGGGGAAAAATTGAGGGAAAAGAACTTCAGTCAGCACTGAAGACATAGGAGAGGGAAATCTCCAAGGAGATGGGATAGTGGTGAAGATCAGCTAAGTAATACTTGTAAATTATTAGCAATATTGATGTAAAAGATAGCAAAATTTAGAGCTAGGAGGGACCATGATGTTTGAGCAGTGCAACCCATACCACAAAGGAATCTCTGCTAGAACATATTCCACAATTAGTTGTTTATCATTTGTATAAATGAGGGGTGACCCACTAACTACAGAGGAAGCCTATTCAACTTATGGTCAGCTCTTAATTGTTTAAAAGTTTTCCTCATATCAAACCTAAATTTGTCACTTTGCAAACAACCAGCCATTGTTCCTGTTCCAGCATTCTGGGGCCTAGCTTAACCCTTTTTTGATTTGTTGACCCTTCAAATACTTTAGGACAACTGTCATGTTTCCCCTAAATCTTCTCTCCAGGTTCAGTATCACCAGTTCTTGTCTTCATATGACATGGGCCTTAACTGCCCAGTTTTTCTTCTCTGGATGCTCCATAGACCATCATTTTCATTCCTAAACTATGGTTCTCAGAACTGAACACAATAGCAAAGAAGTAGAAATTGCAGTGATGTTTATCAATTGGGCAATAGCTGAACAACTTGTGGTATAAAATTGTGATGGAATGCTACTGAGCTATAAGAAATGATGAGCTCGATAATCTTAGAAAAACATGGAGAAACTTGCACAAAATAATGAAGAGCAAAATGAACATTGTATACTATATACCACACATTGTAATAGTTATTCTGACTATTTTAAATACCCAAATTAACTACAAAGGACATATGAAGAAAGATACTACCTGTATATAAAGAACTTATAAATAGAAGTATGTATAGAATAATTACATACATATATTTATACATATACACACATATACATACACATCTATGTGTGTATATACATACCTATATAATATGTATATATGGTTGTGTATATACACACACACATACACACATTTGTGTCTAATGGTAGCCATCTCTAGGGTGGGGGAGGAAGAGAAGAAAAAAAAGGAAAAAATAAGTTTACAGGATAACTTTATTATATATTTAAAAGGAATAGCAATTTGTGTAAAGTAGATTTGCAGATTTACAGTTTCACATATAATCATCTCTTTTATAATTATGTGTTATGTAAATGCTTATTTTATTCCATAAATTAAAAAAAAAAGAAGTAAACACTCCATTTCAGCCATACCCTGACCAAGGCAGATAGTGAATATCCTAAGTATAAAACTTTAAATCTTATATCTATTGAAGACTGTCTTCTTCTTTTCTGCCCCTCAATCTAGCCTGTCAAATACTTTTTTGGATTCAGACTGCCATATGTTGTGTTAGCTACCCTTCCTAGCTAGCTTTGGGTAATCAGAAAATTTGAGAACAATATCATCTAGGACTTTATATAAGTTATTGGTTAAAATGTTAAACAACATAAGGTTGATTTTTAAGTGTGTCTTCTGTTTTCCAAAAATTCAGGAGGATTTTTCAAAAATTGTTTTTAGCAAATGAGATAACAGCATGGCACAGTGCAAAATGTTGAATGTGGTGTCAAAATACATGAGTTTAAATCTCCCTCCTCTCATTTACACTCTGTATGACTTTGAGCAAGTCACTTAACCTCTTTGGGTCTCATTTTTAACCCAAGTGAGATCAACTAAACGGCCTCTGAGGTCCTTTCTACCTCTAAACCAATGGTCCCATGGTCCTTTGTTTCTGGGAAGGGTTGCCTTTTAAAGAATATGCTATCAAGTACTGTATAACATATTTACTTAGTGATTTCAATTCTCAAGGAATTCTTTATATTTTAGCAAAATATAAAACTTTCAAAAATGGGATTCACTTCAAATTGAACACAGAAGGAAAGGGAGAGCCATTGGCTAGGGTGACACAGAACGGGATCTTGTTTCTCTTAACATTAAAGTATGAAATGAGTTTAACTAAGAAATGAATCTAAGGTTGTACTAGTAAATGAAAAATGATTCCTGTATAGCAAATCACTAAATAGCCAATTTGCCTGAGGGGAATCAATGTTAATTGTGAAAAGAACTGAAAAGGACAGATTGGTTCTTCTATTACTGAGCCAAGATTTCTACTAACTTTACGTAGAAGTTATGAATTAGGAACGGAGAATAAGAAGATAAGAAAAGCAATATGGAAATGCTATCACTTTTGGTATAGACAGTGACATGAACATACTCAATAATACAATGGCCAAGCCAAAAATGTGTTTAAATTCTCTATCTATGGGAAATTAATAACAATTACAAAGAAAACCAAAAATTAGGTCCGTATTTCTACCCTGCCCCATGTGCAGAAAAGGCATTCCCACTGTCATTCAACATTGTAGAATAAGAAGCAATTTCTTCACTCTTTAACCCTCTCTTTTTGGTAGGAATTAAATAATGAAGGTAAAGGACTCCTAGACTCCTTTGCTCTCAAAAACATCTTCTTTAAGATATATTTCTCTTCAAATTTTCTTTTCTGACCCTGTTAACATATCTAGACTCTTTGAATGGGAAGTTCAAATTTGCCATTCTAGGTTTGCTACATAGAAAATAATAATGTAATAAAAATGTGATTAAATGTAATAAAATTTCAAACAGCTAGGTGGCAGAGTAGATAGTTCAAGTCCTGCTTCAGATATTTTACTTTCTGTATGAATTTGGGAAAGTCATTTGACTTTTCTAAAACTCAGCTTCTTCATTTGTGAAATGGAGATGAGGACTTTTCTCCCAGAGTGTTCGTGATGATCAAAAGATAACATACATAATGCACTTTGCAAACCTTAAATCACCATGTGAATTCTAATTCTTTTTATTTTACAGGAAAATAAAAATAAAACCTAAACAATTATTTAGTTCTGAAGTACTGGATTAATATTGCAAAACACGAAAGTCAACCTTTTCTCCACATTCCTTCTGTCTTGACCTTCTCATCCATGTGAATAAAGAACACTTACTTTGTCAGCTCACATTATTTGTTCACCTATTGGCTGAAATTAGTGGCCAACTGAAAATGAAGTTAGGAAAAACATGAGCCTTGGTCTTATCACATTAGCAAGCAATTTTTAAAACTGTTTTAACCTTGTAGTACATGGTCAGTCATCACCATATGCACCACTAACTCAAAAGAGAGATACTTGTTCTCTTGCCAAATCATGTCACTTTAAATGTACACAAATATCAATACTGCAGTGAAATTTAGGACCCAAATCTGACAAGGTGTGACCATATGCATGGTAATGAAATTTCATCTGTACTCTTACAAATTCCCTCTAAGTAAGGATGTCTATTTGGGAATAAATGGGGCCTATTTAAAAGTTAAAAATCCCATTCAGGACAGCGATGAAAAAATAAACGGAACTTGGGGAGAAAAAAAAAACCTAGCGGCACTTCTATATGTATTTGTTACTCAGTCCAACTCACTGGTAATGTTTTCCAGGGACTAAGTTTTTTAATCCATTATGCATGAGCAAACAAAGTTTCACTGTGCTATATATTAAGTTAAAACCCTTTAAAACAAATACTATATAGTGAAAACTCAACACAATATGACTCCATTTAACATTTTCCTGCCTATACTATTCATTTTTTAAAATCCTGGACAAGAGCCCAAAGAGGATCAGATAACACTGAAAAACCTCCAGCTCCCTGGAAAACATTATAGAGACGTTCCAGTGTATTTGATTTTTTTAATGACATTTGTCAAACTGTTGGCCATGTATTAAAGCATGCACTTTGTGAATATGCCACCATATTTTACTGCAGGTCATATGTCTTAGGAACATTTACACTATCAACAGTGTCAAGTAAAATATTCTCCCACCACACAACCCAGCAGTCTTCAACCATGTGAAACAATGGCATGAATATGAACAATCTTGGGTAGCTGAAATACTTAGTGATGATTTCAAAGATCTATAATTTTAACCATATCAAAATGTGAAGCAATTTAGGTTAGATTAAGACATTAAAATGTAGCCAATAAAATCATCAAAGTATTTTCTAAATGTTAATATTGTTTTTCAGTCATGTCTGACTCTTTAGGTTGTCTTGGCAAAGATTTTGGAGTGGTTTGCCATTTCCTTCTCCAGATCACTTTACAGATGAGGAAACTGAGGCAAACAGAATTAAATGACTTGCCCAGGGTCACACAGCTAGAAAGTGTCTGAGGTCAGATTTGAACTCAGAAAGATGGATTTTCCTGACTACAAAGCACTCTATCCATTGTACTGCCTAGCTGATTGTAGGCACAGTGTTCTATCCACTGGGACATATAACATCTTCTGATTTTCTAAATATTATGCTCTAAAATGACTTTAAAAAAAATATCCAGGTTTAATCTTTTTTTTTCTTTTTTAAACAAATGCTTTATTAACTTCTGTTTTACATCATTCATTTCCGCCAGATTTTGAATTACAATCATTTTCCCCCCGTTATTCCCCTAGCCAACCTCCCAAAATAGCAGTCCTACAAGATATCGCTTCCTCCAATCTGCTCTCTCCCATACCTTCTCCCATACCCCCTTTGACTTTTCCATTAGAGGAAGGTGAATCTTTGTGTCCCAATGCCTGCACATCTTATCTCCCAATTATAAGCAAAAGAGTATTAATAATAGTATTTATATATATTTGAAACATTTAATGTTAAGACCTCAAATTTCAGATCCATTTCCTTCCTCCCTTGTCACCCATTCCCTCTGGGGAGATAAGTAATTCAGTATATGTTGTACATGTCTAGCTATGCAAAACATTATCATAGTAGATATATTGTACAAGGCTGCTTATAATTCCCTCCCACTCATCCCACTCCCCCACCTGGTACATTCCCTACATGATCCTGTCCCTTTTCTATAGTGGGTACTTCCAACCTCCCCTCCCCCCAAGGATGCCCTCCCATCCAGCATCCCTCCTCTCATCCCCCTTCCCCCTATTCTGCTGCAGGTTGAGATATCCCATTTAGTATGTATGCCATTCTCTCCCTGAACCAAATTCAATGAGAATGTGGTTTTGTCTTTTTTGCCTTCCTATTCTCCCCCTCCCTTGCAACCACTTCCCCTTGCTTCTTCTACATGAGATAGTTTACCCTACCCTGTCTCTCCCCATCTCCTCTTGCCACTTTCCTCTCTCACCTCATAATTTCATCCCTTGAGTATTCTCCCTTCCCAACAAATTCAACCTATGCCCTCTATCCATATATAACTGTAACCATCTACACACATTCACATATGTATTCATATGACCACACACCCTTCTTCCATTATTTTCATAGTGAGAAAGATATCATCAGTCAAAGTTATTGCTTTTCCATATAGGAATGTAAATAGTTCAACTTTGATAAGTTCCTTTTGATTTCTTTTCCATGATTACCTTCTCAGGCATCTCTTCCTTCTTGGGTCTGGATGTCATATTTTCTATTCAATTCTGTTTTTTTTTTCCTCAAGAATGCTTGAAAGTCCTCTATTCCACTGAATGACCATATTTTCCCCTGAAACAAAACACTCAATTTTGCTGGGTAGGTGACCCTTGGGTTCATTCCCAGTTCTTTTGCCCTCTGGAATATCGTTTTCCATGCCCTTTGATCCCTCAGTGTAGAAGCTGCCAGATCCTGGGCTATTCTGATTGTGTTTCCACAATATTGAAATTGTTTCTTCCTGGCTGTTTGTAGTATTTTCTCCTTGATCTGGGGATTCTCGAACCTGGCTATAATATTCCTGGGAGTTTTCTTTTTGGGATCTTTTTCAGGAGGTGATCTGTGGATTCTTTCAACCTCTATTTTGCCCTCTGGATCTAAAACATCAGGGCAGTTTTCCTTGAGAATTTCTTGAAGGGTGATTTCTAGGTTCTTTCTTTGATCATGGCTTTCAGGTAGTCCAATACTTTTTAAATTGTCTCTCCTGGATCTATTTTCCAGGTCAGTGGTTTTTCCCATGAGATATTTCACATTGCCTTCTAATCTTTCATTTGTTTGGATCTACTTAACAGCATCTTGATTTCTCATAAAGTCATTAGCTTCCATTTGCTCCAGTCTAACTCTGAAGGAATGAATCTCCTCAGTGAACTTTTGAGATTCTTTTTCCATCTGGCAAATTCGACTTTTTAAGGCATTCTTCTCCTCATTGCCCCTTTGGGCCTCCTTTGCCATTTGAGTTAGTCTATTTTTTAAGGTGTTGTTTTCCTCAGTCAGGCTGTTGACCCTCATTTCATACTTTTCCTGCATCCTTCTCATTTCTCTTTCCAATTTTTCCTCCACTTCTCTTATTTGATTTTTAAAGTCCTTCTTAAGGTCCTCTATGGCCTGCAACCCGCTCATGTTTTCCCCTGGGCCTTTTGGAGCAGGACTTCTGACCTCACAGTCCTTTTCCCGCTCTATGTCCCCAAAATAGGAGTCTAGGGTGGCATTTTTCTGTTTCCTTTGCCTTGGCATGTTGCCACTTAATTACTTGACTTTTGGGCTTGTTGCCACACTATGGCTTTAAGGCCAGATAGGTGAATTTTCGTCCTGAACGTGTGGGGGGGACAACTTCTGTGTCTGGCAAGCTGGAAACCCACCCATGACCTCCACCCCAGATCACAATCCAGATCCAGGTAGGTTAAAGCAAGAGCGATTACCCCCAAGACTGATTGCTGGATCTCCCTACAATTAGCATGCCGGGAGCTGGAGCTGCCTCTGAAAACTACAAAATGGCGTGTCTCCTCAGTGGCTTCTAGCCCCCAGGGGAGGGAGCTGACGCATTCCCCAAATACTGGTCCCAAAGTCCATAGGACACTAACCTCTTTCTTTGTCCTAGGCATGTCTATGTTGATAATTCTGTAGTCGCCACAGCTGCTGGTGTTCTGGGGTTCCTCCAGCTGGCTGCTGGCCCTGCCGCCCTGGGGCTAAAACCTCGGCTCACGTGGACCTGGGCTCAGCTAGGCTGGGCTCCCTGCACTCTGAGCGCTGTGTGCTGCCAGCTCCCAGAGTGCTGTGCTGGTCCTTCCTACAGGGCTGCTGGGCTCTCCTCAGTGGGAGGTTAGCTTCTCTGTGTCGTTCTGTGGGTGCTGGGGCTCCAGAAGTTGTTCAGAGTCCCCTTTTACACAGTTTGGGGGGAATCTGGGGGCAGAGTGGCTTGGATGAGTTGTTTCTACTCCGCCATCTTTGGCTCCGCCCCCCAGGCTTATTCTTAATGGATTCAATTATATATAATCATAATTATATCTAGCATTTTTATATCACCTTAGTATTTTACAAACATGATTTAATTTGATCCTTATAGCCTTGGGTTTTAGGTGCTATTATCATGCCTATCTTATAGATAAAGGAAACTGAAGCAAATAGAAGTTAACTGACTTGTTCAGGGTCACAGAGCTAGTCAGTATCAGAGGCCATTTTTGAACTCAGGTTTTCCTCACACCAGGTTCACCTAAGTGAATCAAAACCTATGCAAAGTCCATAGGAAAGGAGACTAAGCTTATAGTATCTTTTTAAAATTATCATATTGATACATAAGTATAATTTCCTTCTCTGTAACTTTCTTGCCAACACATTTAGATATGCTATGGTTCACATGTGAAAATGAATCTATTTTCCAAAAGGCAGGAATTCAAATAAAGACTTCTATTGGAAAAAAAAGATCTTTCTCCACTTGACTATGAGCTACTGTAACCCTCAAAGGCTGACCTAGTGGATCTCTAAGCTAGCTGCTGCTATAACACTTCACTAACTCAGGTTAGCTGAGATTCCTTGGCATAGGGTGGGGGCAGGGCAGGAGGGCACTGGAAAGCACTGGAAATGTCATCCCTTCCCCAGTTAGGACTTAACTTTCTGAACATTTCCTGTTTCCTTCATTCCTCTCCATGTTAATCATAAGGTTTAGTAAAAAAAAAAACAAACTTTTTCCTCACAAAAGGTCAGGAACTCTCTGCATTAAAAAATAATTATTATTTATGGCCTATGTCTGGATTCTATACACTCAGTTTTATATAAGTTGTTTTGAGTTTTGTTTTTTTTTTCACATAAGAAGAAATTTGGAATGTGTTTGGAAAATGAGGCAACCTTTCTGTAAGCTTCCAGGTAATGCCACAATGAGGATATCCACATAACTATGAAGTTCTTCCTTTTTAAGATCTCCAAAACATGAATTTTCACAGCTTTCCTTAGTAACTTCTTCCAAATGTTTAACAATCCTTGGAGGAAGTCTTCCTCTTCACTAACTTAAATCCCCTCTATAGGCACCCAGGTCCATTTTCTCCTTATTTTCATGGAGATGAACAGCAGCAAGTCCTTATCCTCTATGTAGGAGTTTGCCCTGTATTATTATCACCATTATTAAAATGCCATTTAGTTCACTTTTCTCTAAACTCTATAATCCCATTGCCTTTAATCTTTTCAAATGTCTTATTTTCACATCATTTAACCATCTTAATGGTTCTCTTCTAAAACTTCATCAAACTTTCCATGTCTGTGGTTAGCTAGAGATTCTCAAATTGGATGTGACACTCAAAGTTCAGTAGGCCCAATGCATAGTCTAATAGGAAATCTCCCTCATGGTTACCACAGACTGTGCTCATATTCACATAATCTTTCTTCTCAGTTCACTTGTTGAGTTCTTTTTCTAACATGTTTGGATATAGCCTAAGCATTTTCATTTTGCATTTATGAAGTTTGCCTTTCATTTCACTTCCTGGTATAACAAGGAGTGCACCAGACTTGAATGGAATCAAAGGTCCAGGGATCCAATTCAGGCTCTGCCATCTATTTGCTGTATGGCCAAGGCTCAGCCACACTGCTGGGAGCCTTAGTTTCCTTAAGTATAAAATGGAACTAATAATAATTCTAATAATTAACTGAAGGCTACTATAAGGACAAATCAACAACCATTTATTAAACCCCTACTGTGTGCCAAGCACTAGGGATATAAAGAAACTTAAAAGATCACCCCTGACCTCAAGAAACATTATAGTCTAATGAAGAAAACAAGTAATTATAAAAATATACACAGAATAAGTACATAATGAATAAATGCAAATGTATAGAAAGTAGTTACAGACAAGGTAGTTTGGGATGGCATACACTAGGAACAAATGAGATAATGGAAATTGTATGTAAACATGCCTTTTTATTAATTGCAACATAAAGTTATCATAGAACATCATTCCTTTTATTTTGGACCACTTCTCCAAATTTGTAAGAATTCTCATTTAAATTTGTCTTCAAAAGTATATGCATTGAGGAAAACCAATACAATCCATTGGAATAGAGATCAGACACAAATCTATATGATTAGCTATTGTGAGGGTCAGAGCCAGAATCAACGATTATCAATACACTGATTTTCATCACAGGAGGATGAATGAGCAACTTAAAAAGGGAGTAGAAAGAAGGTGATCAAAAGTTGTTAACAGAAGAACAAATAATAAGAATGACTAGAACCAACAACATGAGCAGTGCTCTGTCTTACCCACTAAGCAGCTCTACTTTTATGTCCAGACACTTAGCTGACCAGCTCGTTTTGTATCTATGTGTTACTCAGGATAACAATTTCCAGAAAATGTACCACTACCCCCGACAATTTAAGTTACCCCATCTTCCTCTGAAACAGATACCAGGGTGATGTTTTTTTTTCTTTTCTAGCTTTATAGTATGATGGAAAATTATTCAGTAAGTCACTCATTCTTCTGGAGTATCTGGGGCAAATGCCCTCAATTCTATAAACAACAGCAGGAAATAAAAGGGTAATAGCTAGTCTCTATGTTGGGTAATTAGAAGTCTTTCCCCTCACACTAGTGTTAACAGGTATTTTACATAGCAAAAATATTTACCTTCAAATACAAATGAGTTTAAATGTATAATTTGGGAAAATATTTTATGTACTCTATTATAGTAAAATCCATAAATTTATGAAACAATTGACTAAATTTATTTTAACATAGGTTACTTATCAAAAAGTTATTAAATTATTACAGAAACACTTAACACTATAATATGGGTCAGGCAAATCTAGTGACACTTTTAATGGAATTCAACTAGAACATGAATTAGATTAATATTCAAATGGGAGTCACTCTTGAAAACATCTATATGAAAGCAGAGTTCATAGGATCATAGAATTATAGATTTAAATCTGGAAGAAACTGTAGAGGTCATATAATTTAACTCCCTCATTTAACAGATGGAGAATCTGAGGACAATAGAATTGTTTCTCCAAGATCCTTCAGAAGAAAATTTGGTTCTGATAGAAGGGCAGGGGGGCATAGTGGTTTTTGTGTAAGATGGCCTGAATTCAAATCCCAGTTCTGCCGTTTACCCCTTATTTCACCTTAATTAATTTCACCCCTCAGATTCCTCATTTTTGAAATGAGAATTATGAACTAAATAGTCTCTAATGTCCCTTCTAATTATGGTCCCATGATGAAGAACTGCAAAGTTGCATAGGATCTATTCTTCTTTGTCCATGAAGTATAGAACAATTTAATAAATTCAAATGCTGTGATTCCCAAGCATTCTGTCATCTGATAATCCTAAATAAATATTTTAATAGAAATTTATCTTTAATTGTAATTTTATTGGAATTCACCTTGAGATATTTATGTAAGAAAAACTCTCACCACTGAAATTACAATAGAGAAAAAATAAATGGGTTCTGTTCTTCAAGAGTTATGCTTTTTCCCCTTCTATTGTTTTTTTTTTTTTTAATACATCTGTTGTCAATGGGCAGTGGCATAATAAACTGAGACCTAGACATGGATCTGGGTTTGAATTTTGCCTAGGGTATTATTAGCAGTGTTACTTTGGACAAGTCTCTCAAGCTCCTTTGGCCTTGGTTTTCTCTTTTGTTAAATGAGGGGATGAGACTCAATGACCTCAAAGGACTCTTCGAGCTCTACATCTGCGGTTTGGTAAGTATAGATTTTCCTACATCTCAACAATAGACAGTAACTTTTGAAAAAAAGAGGATAGGCAAAAATTCAAGATACTACATACTATCAAGATGAAATAAAATAAGCCATTAAAACTTTTTAATTGTTTATTTTTTCTCTTCTGGAATTTCTTAATATTCTATCATGAGGCCAAATGATAGTATTAATTTGGTGAAAAAAAGAAAATTCAAACCAATGGTTTAGTATGTTGTAAGCAAAGTAAGCACCTAATTAGTTGAGTTTTCTACTCAACAAGTTGTTTTGGCATCATGTAAGCACTGTTGAAAATAAATATTTAAGAATAGGCCAACGTTCACTGCCAGTCCCCACTCAGAAATTTGCAACACATTTTGAGCTTCATCAGCACAGAGTGGGTGATGTGGGTGGCATGTTCCACTTGCTGGAATATTCTGACGTTTTAAATGTGCCATAGTTCAAGTGTTGAAAGATATTATAAAGCACTTACGTGTATTCAGCTTGTCAGATTGCTCAATTAGCCTCACATTTATAACCTCAAGATTTTGACAAAGATGAGTGATTCATGCAAGATCAGGCTATTGGACAACAAATGGTTTTATTGTAAGTAGGCTTTAGAGGAAGCATAGAAGGAAATATGATTTAAAGGAAACAAAAATTTAAAATAAGAGAAATTACATATATATTATATATACATATATATATGAACACATATGTAATGCTTTTGTTCCCTTTCTTTTTAAAAGTATCAGAAAGCTTAAAGGAAGCTTTTTTTTTAATTCTATGACCTTTTCACCTTTTTATTTCTGAATCATGGTGTAAGAAATGGCTTTGAGGGAGGAGCTGCTGTGATTCTACTTTCTGATACTTTTCCCCAATACAAAATAGTAACATTTGACATAAAATAGCTGTGTTCACTTTTTGTATTTTCATCCTTTGAATTTTCCACAAACATTTTCAATGTAGTTGCTTTCATAGAATAACTTATGCAAAGCTTTTATAAAGTATGGTGAATCTAGATTATGGTACATTCTGCAAGAAAAGGATATGTTCCCTAGGGATTATTAAAAGCCAAAAATATAGAAAATAAAATCAGGATTTAACTTTTTCGTTCAGTGGGGTTAGAAAATCATTGGAGTGTTCAGAATTCTAAATTAATCATATTCACGAATGTGTGTTTTGCATAAATTTTTGCTTCTTAAGATTTCCACAAGAAAGAATTACTCCATGAGTTTCTAAAAGCAGTTTGGACCCAAAAAGTGATTTTGCTTACTCAGAGAGACCTGTGTGTGAGGCAAGATGAATTCCATTACTTTCCTTGCTTAAAATACACATACGTAGTCATTTATGAAAATGATTACTTTCATGTGTATGTGTATGTCTCAAAATTAGGACCTATACTACACTAAGTCTCATCTAAGCAAGAACAAACAAATGGGAACAAATACTCAACAGCAAAAGACACATAATGTGTTTTAAAATATTCTTTAAAAACAAACCAAGCAACTGACTGAGAATAAAATTTTAAGGAACTTTCATTAGGGGAGCATTTATACTAGACTGTTTCTTGCACTTATTTAAATTATTCCCAGTCCAAGGTTAAGATCAATTTACTAAATTTTCTC
This sequence comes from Gymnobelideus leadbeateri, assembly GCA_011680675.1. Classification (NCBI taxonomy): domain Eukaryota; kingdom Metazoa; phylum Chordata; class Mammalia; order Diprotodontia; family Petauridae; genus Gymnobelideus; species Gymnobelideus leadbeateri. The sequence goes on along the minus strand of WOXC01008215.1, from coordinate 258,228 downwards.
AATGTCTAATGCCATGAAGTTAAGAAACATTTCAATCCTATACGAAGTCAACTGCATTACAAGTAGTCACTGAATTCAATAAGAATCAAGCAAATAATTCCCCCTCAGAAAACAAATAACCATTTATAAATAATACCTTAAATGTGCTCCGAGAAGCTCCAGGAATTTCACATAGATCATCTCAATTATTTAGAACATCCTGTCCGATAGGGTAGAACAGGTACTATCATTTATCATCAATAGGTGATAAGTTTATAGTTAGGTTGATAAACTTTGCTAGAGGTTGGATGTCGATTAACAAATTTACTTTCCTTGCAGTCCTTGCAATCCTGCCACTAACGTCTTGCTGGGGAAATGCATTGAGGCTAAGTACTTCTGGTCCAGCTTTCTATGTGTCCAGGACACTATCTGAGAGAGTCAGGCACCTGATCACATAGCTCATAGTTCCAGAGGTCTGATCTAGCTGAACTGAAGTCTGACACTATCTGTGAACGCTCAGATTTAAGTTAGTGCTGACCACTTGCAAAAGGGTGCCCATTCCCTGTTAGCTCTTCATCAGCTTAGAGAAATTCGTAGTGACACACTTAATCTGTACATGGTCAGATTTTTCAAACTCTTTTGTTTCCATTTTGTAGATGGGGCTCTATGAGACACCAGGAAATTAAGTCACTTTTCCCAGACAACACACTAAGTTAGCAGCAGATGAGGAGAGAACACAATCCTCTTAATTCAACATGATATTCCCTATAAGACAGCTGTCTAATTACTAATGACAAAATAACATGTGAATAAAAATCAACTACCCAAAGAAATCATATTGCACATCAGTTTTAACTAAGATCCACATGGCAAAAAATCTAACAAATAAAGTATTATTGTAAAAGGAAAGTAATCCATTATAATCCTAGGAATTTGGAAGTCACTCTGCAAATTTTAAGTTTAATATTAGGGATCATTATTTTTAATGTGCATCTAGAAGTTCAGAAATGTCATTCTAAGACAAGCATAGATATTATCTCATCATAATACATTACTCAATAGAATCAAGTATAAGAATATATTCCCATGGACTTTTCAGTAGGATGTTAATATATGTTTCCAGAGTCAGTCATGGCAATTCAGGACTAGGCCACAGATAGACATTGAACTTTAAACAGGGTGAAAAGAAAGGAATAAACATTTACTAAGCACTTACTATGTGCCAGGCACTACACTCAGAACTTTAAAAATATGTTTTCATTTGAAAAATCATTTTTTTTCCTTTTAATTAACAAATTTAGAATCCTAGAGCAAAAGAAATACTAAAGGTAAAAAGGATTTTAGGGATAATTCAGCCCAATCCTCTCACTTTATAGATGAGGAAAATGTGTCCCAGGGAAGTGAAATGAAGCCACATGGCAAGCCCATGGCAAGACCCTAGAAACCCACATTTCCTAGTTAATAATCTAGTGTGCTTTTCATGACAGCATATTATCCACTTCTGTCTGTCTGTGTCTCTGTGTGTATGTCTGTCTCTGTTTCTGTCTCTCTTCTCTTTCCTTTCTCTCTCTCTCTCTCTTTCTCTCTCTTTCTCTTTCTTTCTCTCCTCTCTCTCTTCCTCTTCTCTCTTTCTTTTTACCCTTCACTTGAGAAGGTAATAGGAACTCTATACATTAGAGTCTGAGAAAAGTCCTAGTAAAGTGAGAAAAATAAGAAGTAACATTTATATAATATTTTAAAAGTTTTTTGTTTAGCCTCTCTTACATACTGACTATGTTACCCTAGGCAAGTCACTTGATTTCTTAGGAAGTGACACATCTAGTATGTGTCAGTCACTGTGCTAAGAACTTTATAAATATTCTCTCGTTTGATCCTCACAACAAACTTGGGAGGTAGGTGTTATTATTATTCCTATTTCACAACTGAGAAAACTGAGGCAAACAGAGGTTAAGTCACTTCTTAAAGGTCACTTAGCTAGTAAGGCTGCATTTGAACTCAGATCTTCCTGCAGGCCCTATTCTATAGTCATTGTTTCAAGTGTGCTCTAAGCCATTCTCTAAGACCAAATGGCAGAGAAGGTGCTGACCTGAATTGGTACAGGATGTGTTCCCTCAACTAAGGGAACCAATTAAATCACAGGCCCAGTCTCTATTATTTATCATTAAATGAGAGCAAAGTACTTTATACTCATTTATCTCATTTGAGTCTCACTATAAACCTCTGGCAGCTAATAATACTGCGGATAGAGTTCTGGACCTGCATTCAGGGAGACATGAATTCACATTTAGCCTCAGACACTTACTAGCTGTGTGACCCTGGGCAGGTCACTTAATTCTATTTGCCTCAGTTTCCTCATCTTAGAAGGAAATTTAAAAAATCACTCCAGGTCTTTGTAAACAAAACAAAACAAAACCCAAATGGGGTCATGAAGAGTCAGACACAACTTAGCAATAAAAAATCTATGAGGTAGGGACTATAATACTCCCATTTTAAAGATAAGGAAACTAAAGCAAAGATGTCAAGTCACTTCTCCATAGCCATATGGTTGGCAAATATTTTCTTATAAAAGACAGGGAATTAAAGAAAGAAAAAGAGAAAGGAAAGGAAAGTAAGGGGAAGAAAAGATAACAGAGGCAAAATCATGGTCCAGTAATGCTGGCTTTCTCAGAGAAAGAAAACTTGTGACTGTTTGTGTATGCACGAGTGTGTGTGTGTGTGTGTGTGTGTGTGTGTGTGTGTGTATACAGGCTGTGCATATGAAACTGAGACACTTACTCTGGTTACACATTTTGTCGACTACTAAAATTTTTAGGTAAATAAAAGCACAAAGACAATCAGTGCTGATGAAACAGATGACTTTGCAACTAGGAAGATTTGGGTTCAAGTCCCACTTCTGACACCTACTGACTTAGGACCCCATAACACTCGATAGATAGCTCAGTACCTGAGACATCACTTTAAGAATGCATAGGTAGAGGGAATCCCCTTTACCAATAAAACTATAATATCCAGTCCCTATCCATATCACCTAATACTAGGAACAGGACATTTGTCTTCTACATGGGACTTTCCTTGCCTTTCTCTAGATGTTTCCCCCTATGCTGAATTCTGGCTTGGTGAGTCTCTTGGCAAGGAGGTACCTAAGATAGTCTTATCAAAAGCAAGAGCTGTCATAATTATGATCATCAGGATCATCCACATTAATTGCATCTTCGAACTGTGACAAGGCCTAAAATAGCAAGAGCTGCTGGTGATCCAAAAACCGCTCGAGGCAGCATGTCCGAGCGAGTATTTGGCTGAGAGCACATGAAGCTTAAAAAAGGAACATAACCCTTTAGGCCCATGCAAGTAATTAAGCTCTTTGTAGAAATGTCAGCCCATAAGTAGGAAAAGATCTTTCAATTGTTGACACACAATTTTCCTCTAATTAGGGAGAACTGATTTTAATTTTTCCCCCTGTTTTTTCCTCAAGTAAGACCAGATGGGCTTGCATTCAGAGGCAGCTGCTTAGCTTAAAAAAAAAAAAAGGAAGGAGGAACTTCTTGCCAAGTCAGACCCCATGATTCTTATAGAGATGGGGGTGAGCAAATGCCAATCAGCTTAACAGCATTTAAAGATACGTAAGGAACTTTGCCTTGGAGCTGTGCTGACGACGTAAAACTAGAAGACGTTTCCAGAAGTGTCTGTCAAACAAAGTATAAAAATAATCAGAGACTGATGGCACAAGCTACTGACGCCTAGTTTGTCCAAATGAGACACACTCTGCTCACTTCATTTCATTGTTGCATTTCTTAACACATAAATAATACTATGACAGTTTCCCCCAAAACAAATGGAGGAAAATACCCACTGCAGGGAATTTTAATAGAATTTATAGTTTCATTTTTGTATAATTATTTATATTTAATATTCAACATTCATTTCTATAAGATTTTGAACTTTAAATTTTCTCCCCCTTCCTCTTTTCCTCCCTCCCTAAGAGAGCATTCAATCTGATACAGGCTCTACTTATACATTCATATTAAACATATTTTTTTGCATTTTGTATGTCTCATTTTTTGCATGTTGTAAAGAAGAATTGGAATTAATGGGGGGATTCAAGAGAAAGAAGAAAAGAAGAGCAAATAGCATGCTTCCATCTGCACGAGGACTCCGAAGTTCTTTCTCTGGATGTGGACAGCATATATAGCATGAGTCTTTGGGAATTGTCTTCGATCCTTGGGTTGCTAAACACAGAAAACAGCTAAACAGAGTCTATCAAAGGCAGTCATTGCATAATGTCGCTAATACTCTGTACAATGTTTTCCTGGTTCTGCTCATTTTACTCAATATTTATTCATTTAACTCCTTCCAGGTCTTATTGAAATCTGCCTGCTCATCATTTCTTATAGCACAATATTATTCCATCACATTAATATACAACTTTTTCAGCCATTCCCCAATTGATGTACATCCCTTCAATTTCTAATTCTTGGCCATCACACAAACAACTGCTATAAATATTTTTATTTTATATATTGGTCCTTTTCCTATTTTTATGATTCTTTGGGATGCAGCTCTAAAAGTAGTATTGCTGGGTCAAAGGGTATACACAGTTATATAGCCCTTTTGGCATAGTTCCAAATTACTCTCCAGAATGGTGGCATCAGTTCACAACTACACCAGCAATGCATTCGTGTTCCAATTTCCTCACATCTTCTCCAACATTTATAATTTTCCTGTTTTGTCATGTTAGCCAATCTGATGTGTGTGATGTGGCACCTCTGAGTTGTTTTGATTTGCATTTCTCTACTCAAAAGTGATTTAGAGCACTTCTTCATATGCTTATACATTGCTTTGATTTCTTCCTCTGAAAACTGCCCATTCATATCTTCTGACCATTTATCAATTTTGGAATGACTTATATTCTTATAAATTTGACTTAGTTTTCTATATATGTTAGAAATAAGGCCTTCATCACAGACACCGACTATAAAATTCTTTCCCAGCTTTCTGCTTCCCTTCTAATCTTGGATAATTTGGCTTTGTTTGTGCAAAAACGTCTCAATTTAATGTGATCAAAGTCATCCATTTTGCATTTCATAATGTTCTCTACCTGTTGTTTGCTCAAAAACTCTTCCCTTCTTCATAGATCTGAAAGGTAAGCTCTTCCTTGCTCTCCTAGTTTACTTTATAGTATCAGTCTTCATATCTAAACATGTACTCATTTTGATTTTATCTTGGTATAGGTATAAGAGTTTGGTCTACGCCTAGTTTCTGCCATTCTATTTTCTAATTCTCCCAGCAGTTTTTGTTAAATAATGAGTTCTTAACCCAGAAGCTGGAGTCTTTGGATTTATCAAATAGCAGATTATTATAGTAATTGATTATTGTGTCTTGCATACCTAACCTATTTCACTGATCCACCACTCTATTTCTTAACCAATACCAACTAGTTTTAGTGATTGCTACTTTAAATTACAATTTATGATCTGGTAGAAATAGGCCACTTTCCTTTACATTTCCTTTCATCAATTCTCTTTGATATTCTGGACCTTTTGTTCTTCTAGGGGAATTTTGTTATTGTTTTTTCTAGCTCTATAGGATAGTTTTTGGTAGTTTGATTGGTATGGCACCAAATAAGTAATTTAATATGAGTAGAATTGTTATGTATACTAGATTAGCTCATCCTACCCATGATCAGGTGATATTTTCAATTGTTTAGATATGATTTTATTTGTTTAAAATGTGTTTTGTAATTGTATTAATATAGGTCCTACATTTGTTTTGGCAGGTAGACTTCCAAATATTTTATAATGTTTACAGTAACTTTAAATGAAATTTCTCTTTTCATTTCTTGCTATGGGGTTTTGTCAGTAATATATAAAAATGCCAATGATTTGCATGGGTTTGTTTTATATCCTGCAACTTTACTAAAGTTGCTTATCATTTCAAGCAATTTTTTACTTGAATCTCTAGGATTCTGTAAGTATATCATCATATTATCTGTAAAAAATGATAGCTTTGTCTCTTCTTTTCCTATTCTAATTGCTTCATTTTCTTTTTCCGCTCTTATTGCTAAAGTTAACATGTATAGTACAATACTGAATAACAGTGGTGATAATAGACATCCTTGTTTCATCCACGATCTTATTGGAAATGCTTCTAGCTTATCACCATTACACATAATGCTTGCTGATGGTTTTAGATAGATACTACCAGGTATTTTAAGGAAGACTCCATTTATTCCTATGCTTTCTAGTGCTTTTTAATAGGAATGGGTATTGTATTTTGTCAAATGCTTTTTCTGCATCTATTAAGATAATTATAGGATTTCTGTTAATTTTCTTGTTGATATAGTCAATTATAATGACAGTTTTCCTAATATTGAACCAGCCCTGCATTCCTGGTATAAATCCTACCCCACCATACTGTATTATACTTGAGATAAGTTGCTGTAATCTCTTTGTTAATATTTTATTTAAAACTTTTGTATCTGTATTCATAAGGGAAATTGGTCTGTAATTTTCTTTCCCTGTTTTGCTGTTCCCAGTTTAAGTATCAGAAAGATATTTGTATCATAAAAGGAATTTTGTTGGATTCCTTCTTCATCTATTTTCCCAAATAGTTTATATAGTATTGTAATTAATTATTCTTTAAATGTTTGATAGAATTCACATGTAAATCAATCTGACCTTGGAGATTTTTTCCTTAGGGAACTCATTGATGGTGTGCTCAATTTCTTTTTTTTTTCTAAAATGGGGTTAAGTATTTCATTTCCTCTTATCTTAATCCGGGCAATTAATATTTTTGTAAATATTCATTTCACTAATTTATTGGCGTAAAGTTGGGCAAAATAGCTCCTAATTATTGTTTTGATTTCTTCTTCACTGCTGGTGAATTCACCCTTTTCATTTTTAATGCTGGTCATTTGGCTTTCTTCTTTCTTTGTTTAAATCATGTTAACCAAAGGTTTATCTCTTTCACTGTTTTTTTTTTTTCATAAAACCAGGTCTTATTTTTGTTTATTAGCTCAATAGCTTTCTTAATTTCAATTTTATTAATCTCCCTTTTACTTTTCAGAATTGATAATTTTTTATTTAATTGGGGATTTTAAATTTGTTCTTTTTAAAGCAATTTTTAGTTGCATGACCAATTTGTTGATCTTTCTCTTTTGTATTAACATATGCATTTAGAGATATAAAATTTTTCTTAAGAACTGCTTTTGTTGCATCCCATAAGTTTTTGTATATTGTCTCATCATTGTCATTCTCTTGGATGAAGTTATTAATTGTTTCTATGATTTCTTATTTGACCCATTCATTCTTTAGGATTCGTTTATTTAGTTTGCAATTAATTTTTAGTCTATCTTTCCATGACACTTTATTATACGTAATTTTTGTTGCATTATGATCTGAAAAGGATGGATTTAATATTTCTGTCTTCCTGCATGGAGGTTTTTATGCCCTAATATGTGGTCAATATTTGTGTAGGTGCTATGTGCCACTGGGGGCAAAAAAAAAACCCAAAAACAAACGTATATTCCTTCTATCCCATTCAAATTTCTCCAGAGGTCAACAACATCTAATTTTTAAAAAATTATATTTGTCCCTTAACTTCTTGCTTGTTTATTTTGTGGTTAGATTTATCTATTTCTGAGACATTGAGGTTGAGGTCCCTTACTAGTATAGCTTTATTATCTATTTCTTCTTGTACCTCCCTTAACTTCTCTAAGAAATTGGACATCATACTACTTGGTGCATATATATTAAGAAATGGTATTACTTCATTGTCTATGGTACATATTAGCAGAATGTAGTTTCCCTCCTTATCTCTTTTAATTAGATCTATTTTTGCTTTTGCTTTGTCTAAGAACAGGATTGCTACCCCTGTTTTTTTGTTTTTTATTTTTTTTTACTTCAGTTGAAGCACAATATACTCTGCCCTAGCTTTTAACTTTTACTCTATGTATGTCCCTCTGCTTCAGATGCATTTCTTGTAAATGGCATATTGTAGGTTCTTAATCCACTCTGCTATCCACTTCCACTTTATGGGAGAGTTTATCCCATTCACAAGCATAGTTATGATTTCTATCTGTGTCTTTCTCCCTATCCTATTTCCCCCATTTATATATTTCCCTCTTTTTTCTCCCTCTCCCTCCTCACTGGAGTTTTGCTTTTGACCACTGCCTCCCTCAATCTACCCTCCCTTTTCTTCCCCTTTATCTTTTCTTCTTCTTTCCTTTCTTCTATCCATTTACTCCCTTTCCTTTCTCCTCCTACTTCCTATAGGGTAAGTTAGCTTTCTATACCTAAGCATGCTATTCCCTCTTTGAGCCAAATCTGATGATAGTAAGGTTCAAACAATGATTATCTCTCTCCCTTCTTTCCTTCTTCTGTAGTAGGTTTTTGTTCCTCTTTATTGGATGTAATTTACCCTTTTCTGGCTTCTCTTTTTCTCTTCTGGTACAATCCTTTTTTACCGGTCAATTAGATTTTTTTTTATCATAACATCAAATTAACTTATACCCACATCCTCTGTTTATATAAACCCCTTTTAAATGTTATAATAACAATACAGTTCTCAAGAGTTGCAAGTGTTGTATTCCCTTGTAGGGAAAAAATAGTTTGTTCTTAATAATATGCTGTTGTTTTTCTTTTCTATTTACCTTTTTATGCTTCCATTGAGTCTTGTGTTTGAAGATCAAATTTTCTGCTGAGCTCTGGTCTTTTCATCAGGAAGGTTTGGAAGTACCCTATTTCTTTGAATGTCTATCTCCTCCCCTCAAAGATTATGCTCATTTTCACTGATCCATGGTTATAATCCAAATTCCTTTACCTTATAGAATACTATATTCCAAACCCTCTGATCTTTTAATGTAGAACTGCAAGGTCCTGCATAATCCTGACTGTAGTTCAATGATATTTAAATTATATCTTTCTGGCTGCTTGCAGTATTTTCTCTTTGACCTGGAAATTTTAGAATTTGACTACAATATTTCTTGGTGTTTTTAATTTGCTATCTCTTTCAGGAGGTGATCATATTTTACTGTATTACCTTCTAGTTCTAGGACCTCAGGGACCTCTAAGTTTTCCTCAATGATTTCCTGAAAGATTCTGTCCAGGCTTTTTTTTATCCCTTTCATCATGGTTTTCAGGGAGACCAGTGATTTTTAAATAGTTTCTCCTGGAACTATTATACAAGTCATTTGTTTTACCAATGAGATATTTTATGTTTTCTTTTATTCTTTTCGTTCTTTTGTTTCTGTCTGATTCTTGATATCTCATAGAGTTATTAGCTTCCATATGCCCAATTCTAATTTTTAATGACTTGTTTTCATCTATTAGATTTTGTACATCCTTTTACATTTGGACCATTTTACTTTTTAAGGAGTTCTTATCTTCATTGAGTTTTTGTGCCTTATTTTCCATTTGACTGACACTACTTTTAAAGGAGTTGTTTTCTTCACTTTACTTTTTCATTTGACCAATCGTATTTTTAAGGACTTGTTTTCTTCAGTCAATTTTGTCCTTTTTCCAAGATATTAGCTCTCTCTTGTATACCTCTCATTTATTTTCCCAATTTTTCTTCTGCCTCTCTTATTTGACTTTTAAAATCCTTCTTGAACTCTTCCAAGAAGGCTTTTTGGACTTGAGACCAGTTCATATTCCCCTTTGAGTTTTCAGATGTGGGTATATTGACATTGTTGTTTTCTTCTGAATTTGTGCCTTGATTTTCCCTTTCCCCATAATTAGAATCTATGTTCATTGTCCATTTCTGCTTTTTGCTCATGGTGTTTGCCTATTTCCTGACTTTAAAGTTGACCCTCTTGCTGCAGCACAGGGGGCATTGACCCAAGTTTCCTGTGCTAGGAGCCCAGGACCTGGTCACTGATTTTGTGTGCTGGGGCCTCAGGTGCTGGCAGCTGGACACTGTTGGGGTCTGGCAGCTTACTTGGTGCTGAGCTGGGATCAGAAGCACTGGAGCTCTCAGGGTGGGGATGAGGAGTCTGGACCCTTGAAAATGCATGTGTTTATGCAGGCTTCTTTAAATTACTCAAAGGTTTTACTGCTGAAGGATGTCTTCCACCTTGGAGCTCTGATGAAGCACCAGGAGATTTGTCTGCTAGAGAACACTGGCACACATGCTGGTTTTCAGAGCTGGTATCTACCAATTCCCCTGCTTGCACTGAGGCACTGGGTGGGGGGGGATCCTGGTGTTGGCACTAGCCTGCTCCACCACCCTGGGGCTCAGGATCTCCCCATGGTTTGCTGAGGTGGAACTTGATGCTGGCCTGCTGGGATGCTTCCCATCCTATACTGCTCTCCCTCCCCTAGATTAAGAGGGGCCTTTCCCATTAATCCCCCAGGCTTCCTGAGCTATAATACTGCTGTATGCCATCTTTCTGCTGGCTCAGCTATTCCAGGGTTTTTTTTTCCTGGGGTGATATTTCCTGGACTTTCACAGGTCAATAAGGGAGGATGAAAGCAACTTATTTATTATTCTGCCATCTTGGCTACTAGATGTCCCTCTAGAGTCTTAAAGGACTTTTGGTTAGTTTTTTTAAATGAAACTATTATTCAACTACTAATGTAAGTCTACTCAGGATATTTTATATTTGCTTATTTGTGTAGTGGAATGTAAGCTTATTGAGGGCTGGTTCTGTTTTCATTCATATTGTGGACATAATGACTATGTATCATAATTCATTAATAAATGCAATTTGAATTCACAGATCTCAGAATCCACTTAGTTCAACTCTCTCAATTCACATATCAATAAAATGAGGCCCAGAGAAGTTGAAAAAAATAGAGTAGGGACAGCTGGTGCTGTAGGTGCAGTAGGACAGTAGGTGCAGTCAATAGAGTACCAGTTTGGAACCAGGAAGACTCCAATTTTATGAGTGCAAAGCAAGGCTCAAACACCTTCTGCTATGTGACCTTGGGTAAGTAACAACCCAATTTTCTCAGTTTCTGCATATGTAAAATGAATTGGAAAAGGAAATACCAAATCACTCTAGTATCTTTACCAAGAAAACCCCCAAATGAGGTCATGAAGAGTCAGACATGACTGAAATGACTGGAGAACAAGTCGGGGATGAAATTTGAATGCAGAACTTTTCACTCAAGAATCAATGCTCTTACCTTGCTGCATCTTGAATTAAATTGAATTTGGTCATTAAAAAGGTGGAAGATAAGGATCCAAAAACCTTTTGCACAAATGCTAAATTAGCTTGAAAGAAAAGTAAAATTATTTTGTTATCAACAGATTCGTGACATGTCCACTTTACTTTGAATTTTTTTACTAAAAAATTGCAGACTTAAAAATATTACTGACTTTTCTAGAAAAAAAGATTAAAATAATCACAGTTTGTGCATTCAATACACTACTCAATATCTTTTAACCAAAACTTTTAAAAATTAATTATTTAGAGTTATGAAGAGAAGCTTAGTTTTATTTATCCCAAATTCTCTTTCAAAATTAAAGCTAATGGTAAAGATTTAGTTATTTAAAAATGTTACCTGCCCACTATATTTGAGAATTACTCAATGTGGCTGCAGGCACACTAGATTTCTCTCAAAGGTTTTACTTTGTACAAACAATACAGTGTAGAAGATTGACATAAAGGGAAACATTAAGCATTCACAGTTTGGGTTCCATTTATCCTGACATAGTTATTTAAGACAAACTACCAAAACTTTCTTAAAATCTAACCATGTGGTACTCTGGGCCAATGCCCTTGGAGTTACACATGTGGTTTTAATAGAAGTCAGAAGCAATTTCATAAGCTGAGTACAGGTAAACATAACCAGGAATCCCCTAGATTCCCTTGACCAGAATATGAAGGTAAACAAAATAACTGGGAAGAAAAAGTGAGTGCTTGTCTGATATTAACTACTATGGAAAAGCAGGTAATTACTTCTACATAGTGGTGAATGTATAAGCCCTCTCGTGAGTGCATTCTAATGGGAGAGAACAAAACAATATGATGGGCTGGGTTGAGAAATGTCCTTACAGAGCTTATTAAGAGAAACTCTGTTATTGGATTTCTATGTGTGGAGTAAGAACTAGTTCTATCTTTTCCTTCTCCTTTATACACTTGAACATGGGTCATTATTGGGAGTCTGCACAATCATAAACCCAGGTGCAAGACCCTGTCCCCAGACCCCTATGTCCAATGTACCATTACAACCAGTGCTTAAAACAATCAAAAATTCCCATAACCTAGCATGAGGTCAATGGCAATGTCAGGTGCAAATTGCCATCCAAAGACCAGAGTTGCTGGTTGAATATGCCCCCCTCCCCGAAAACCCCATGAAAGCATCATTTCTCTTGTCTTCTACTTAATGTTTAACTTCAGCCACTTTGGGGGGGGTGCAATTATTACTCCTCAATCTTGCTATCTTTACAACCACCCCTGAGCCATGCTGAGTCATAGAATCAGAGTTTTACCATTTGGTTATTTCAAAAATAGAAATAATATCAGACTCCAATGTCTTTCTTTGTAGATAAGGAAATAAGCCTCAAGTAGCTAAATGATAAAGCTAGTCTGTGGCAGATTTTGATGTCTTTTAAGGACTTATTCCTCTTGATATCTCAGACTAGATTTCTTATGGTCTCAAACTCAAGATATCCAGCATGAAACTTATTATTTTTATTTCCAAACTCTCCTCTCTTCCAAATTCCCCTATTATTGGCTTGGATACCATGGGCTAGGTGATACAGCAAATAAAGAATTGGAACTAGAGCCAGGACTTCCTTACTTCAAAACTAATCTCAGACAATTATAATCTGTGTGATTTTGGATGAGTCACTTAACCAATCTTTTCCTTAGTTTCCTCATTAGTAAAATGGTGAAAATAATAGCATCTACCTCCCAAGATTCTTGTGAAGATCAAATGAGATAATATTTGTAAAATGTTTGCTTTGCAAAATTAAAGGGCTATATAAATGCTAAATCTTGTCATCGTGGTCATCATTCTTCTTCTTCCAGGGAACCAGGTTCATGATTAGGTTTCTCCTCAACTTCTTATTTATATTCATGCCACATATCTAATTTGTCGTCAAGTTTTATCATCTTTCTTTGCAATATTTCTCATTATTTGTCCCCTTTCTCCAATTATACAGCCATCATCCTGGTGCAGCAGGTCTTCATCTCTTCATGTCTAGAATATTACAGTAGCCTTCTGGTTGGTCTCTCTGCTTTAAGTCTCTGTACTTGTAATGGAAATGCAAATTTAAAGATCTTCCCTGCCCCTAGGTTAAGTGCACCTGGAACCTGCTGTGGAAGGCTTGTTTTTCAGAAAAGCCCATCCCTTGATACTTTGTGATTGTCCTGTGGGTCAAGAAGGTTGTTACATTCTCTGAGCCAGGAGAAGGCTATATAAACCCTGATGGGAGGCTTTGCTTTGGGGCTTACTTTGGGAAGTGTTGTGTGATTTGACCAGAAGAGACTCTGGGCAGCCATTGAGAGCCCCCTGGCTTTGAAAACCCAGATGTTGATGCTTTCCTCTCTGGTAACTGTGATTTTGGTACTGATAATGGTTGGACAGTTTGGAAGCCTGCCTGTTTGATCTGTCTGTATACTCTGGAGTTTGGGGTGCTGACCTTCCCCCCCTGAACTAGGTAATATATGTTTGGTTGATTAAACTGAGCTTGTTAACCGATTTTGAGTTGCTTTCCTTTACAAAAGATCTAAGAATCTGTGTTGGCAGCCCTGGGGATGTTGGGGTGCTTGCTATTACAGTACTCAGTCCATCCTCCCTTAGTAGCCAAAGGGATCTTCCAAAAGCAAAGATGTAACCATGCCATCTCCTACTAAACAAACTCCAATGGATGCCTATAACCTCAAAGATCAAATACAAAATCATTTATTTCACTTTTAAAATACTTCACAATTTGGCACTTTCATACCTTTCTAATATTTTCTACTCTATATCTCTCAATTTACTTCTAGCATCTCTACAAATCCCAATTCCATGCCTTTCCACTGACTATCCCCCATGCACAGTATTCTCCCTCTCCTTACCTTCTCTCCTGGCTTTGCTGGCCAACTTCAAGATTCAGTTCAAATTTCACCTACTACAAGAGGCCTTTCCTGATTCACTATAACCACCACCACTCACTCCTTGTATCTTTACTTCCCATTTACACGGTATATACCATGTGTATGCATATTTACTTCCACAGGATATCCGCCATTAAGATGGAGGTATTGGTAAAATCATATTCTTCTTGAGTGAAGGGATTGTGTTTTTGCCTTTCTTTATAATTTCAGAGCTCCACTCCCTTTTTCCCTTTAAAAAACAATAATTATGTATTTATGAAATAAAATAATCATTTCCAAAACACAGTACAAAAACAAAGATGATTATACATGGAACTAAAAATCTACTAAGCACAACTTGCTATTCCTTTCAAATATGCAACAAAATCATCGCATAAATTTATTTTCCCTTTTTTCCCCTCCTCCCTCTTGTCCCTACCCTAGATATGGATACCATCAGAAACAAATAGGCGTGTTTGTACACATGTGCATATACATGTCTGTATAGAATAGTTCTAAACATACTTCTATTTATTAGTTCTTCCTCTGGATTCAGACAGATCTTTCTTCATGTGACATTTATAATAGTCAAAATAACTTATTTGCTATTGGCCAAGCTTCTGTCTGTTATGTACTCCTATTTCAAAGCTTAATCTGAGACCCTGTATGTTTTTGGTATCTCTAAGGTGATATGATCCTGGGAGAAGTCTGGTTATGGGCCTCATGATCCACATTCTAGTCCTTACCTAGGTAAGGCTCCTCTTCCCTTAGAACTATAACCATTCCTTTCACTCTGAAATTGTGAAACAGAAATATGCAACGGTTGACAGAGTTGCCAAATGGCACCCAGGCCCAGGCCCAGTGCTCTAATAAGGATACTCTTGGATCTCTTGCTAAAGAGGTATTCAGTTCCCTTTCTGTCCCTGGGTGCTAGAGTCATTGAAGAATTGAGATAAAATAATTGCTAATAAAGTGAGGGAGTCCTAATAGCATTGTGTCATCTGAGTTACTAAAGTATCATAAGGCTATTTCAGAGAAGAAGAATAGGGAAGATAGCAAGTAGGAGGAATGTTTTCCCAAAGTCAAGCTCCTATCTTTGGTAAAGAGAAAGTCTAGGTCAAAGTAATCAACATAGGTGCTAATATAAGATACATATATCTAGAGATTATTTTTTCTGTCAGGTTTTGAATAACAAAAATTGAAAATAAGAAAGTGTGTACTCATCTCCAAAAGAATAACTGAAGAAAAAAACCCTCAAAATTTTAATGATAAATATAGATGGACTAAACTCCCCAATAAAATGGAAAAGAGTCATAGAATGCATTAAAAGGTGTTATCAAGCAATATTCATCTTACGACAAACACATTTAATCCAGAAATATTGGAACATTCAATATTAAGGCATGCCCCATAATTGACCAGACTTCTACCAAAATAATGGAAAGGTGGGAGGAAAAAAAAAGTTAATTCAAAGCAGGAAATATTAAAAGGGGAAAAGAAGGACATTATGGTATGTCAAAATGACCAATTAAAAATGAGAGCCTACAAATCTTAAATACATATATAATTTGTAGAAAAATCCTTAAAGAAAAGCTACACATCCTCTAAATAGGCCAAAAATTGATTATTTTTAAAAAAGAATTTCATATCATGTCACTCCATCATCAGTATATAACTCTAACAAAAATAGAAATAAGAGAGAATTTGTAGTAATTGAGAATTCAACAAGCTGGGTTTAATAGAAATATAGAGAAAATTCAATGACAAGGAATGAATGTACATTAAATTACAGAATTAAAAGCACTTAACATCAAGATTGATCAGATGAGACACAAAGAAAATACAAGCAAATAGAACAAAAAAATCAGACATTCCAAAGCACTTTAAGCCTTTGAAATACATTATAAAACAGAAATAATGTGACTCAATTACACAGAGTTTGATAAATCTAAAAATATAAATGACTTAGAAAAAACCCTATTTGCTAATAATGGCTTGGAAAACTAGAAAGTAGTCTTAGAAATTAGACTTAGACCTATAACTTACACGTAATTCACAATAAATTTTAAACACATATACAAACTAAATGTTAAAATTCCTACCACAAAAAAATAGAAGAGAAGTTTATCATAACCTTTGATAGCTATGGGTAAGAGTTAAATTATTAATTAAAGAATAGAGGCATTTATATAAAATAAAATAGATAATTTTGGTTATATGAAATTAAAGAGCTTTGGCATGAGTAAAATTAATGCTTCTGGCATAAGGAAAGTTGTTTTAAAAAACAAAAAACATTTGTATTCAGTATTTCTGAGAAGTTTGGTTTCCAAGATTATGGATAAATAAAAATGGATAAGATCAAAAGTCATTTTTTTTTTTTTTTTTTAAAAGCAATTGGGGTTAAGTAACTTGCTCAAGGTTACACGGCTAGTCATTATTTATGCGTGGGTGCTCATTTCTGAGGCCGGATCTGATCTCGGGTCATCAAACTCGAGGCCGGCACTCTTACTCACTGCACCACCTAGCCGCCCCTTTAGGGCATTGGGGTTAAGTAACTTGCCCAAGGTTACACGGCTAGGTTTTTTGTTTGTGCGGATTAGGTGTCGGAGGCCGGCTCCGAACTCAGGTCCTTCTGATTCCAGGGCCGGCGCTCTATTCACTGCGCCACCTAGCCGCCCCCAAAAGTCATTTTCTAATAGATGTTCAAAGGATTTGAACAAAAGTTTTCAAAAGAAGTGAGAACTATTTCTAATCATATGAAAAGATGGTCCAAATCACTAATAAAAAGAAACACAAGTAAGAACAATGCTAAGATTTCACATTACAAACGTAAAGTTATCAAATATGACAAAATTTGGAAATAGTCACTATTGGAAGGGTTATGGAAAGATAGTCGCACTAATGCCTAAGAAAAGACAGGGCGTGTGGAGTTTATTTTATTAATACAATTCTGAAAAGTAATCTAGACATATGCAAATATGGTGCCTAAAATATCCATACCTTTTGATCCAGAAATTCCACTGCTATGTATTAAGGTCATTAATTTCAAAATATTTATAGCAGTACTTTTTATGGTAGCAAGATCTGGAAACAAACAGATGTCTATTGATTGGGGTAACTGATTATAGTCTTGCTTAAAAATAAATAATCATGATGAATACAAGGAAGCATGGAAACACTTAAATGACCTGATGTAAAGTCAAGTAAGCAGAAGGAAGAACACAATATACACAATGACTACAATTGTGTAAATGGGAAAAACAACCATAAAATAACAGAAAATGAATGTTTAAAATTTTCAACAATCTTATTCCTGAAAAAGAAATATGTGAAGACTTCCCCTATACACCTTTGCAGAAGTGTGAAACATTGCTTATGAACTCAGATTTTTGATGTATAGATTGGTTTGGGGGAACAGCTAGATGGTGCATTATATATGGTGCACACATATAGTTATGATAAGTCACTTAATCGTTGGCTTAAGTTTCCTCATCTGCAAATTAACTGGAGAAAGAAATAGCAAACCACTCCAATTCAATAACAACAAAAACAATAATAGATTGTTTTTGTTGAATTTTTCTCCTTTTTTATCTATTTACAAGGAAAAAAAAGATTAAAGATTGAGAAAAGATTAAAGAATCTTTTTTTTTAATAAGAGATTGCTTAGCAAGAGGGCGAGAAGGAGGAATATGATAAAAGAGAGGAAACTAGGACCTATAAAGAGATACCAATAAAATTATTGAACAATAAAATCATTATAATAAAGAGATATATAATTATATTATATGATGGAATATTTACAAATATATTTGAAATCATATGTAAATATGACATTCAATGCAGAACCACTGTAAGTATCCTTAGAAAAAAACACAGATGTTAAACAGCAGTATCCCCTATTTCCCACTCAATAAATCAGCTAGTATGTATTTAGTGCTTAATACTTACCAGGCACTATGGATATACACACAAAAGTAAGAATTTTGTAGCTTTCAAGGACTTTACATTTTTTAGAGTTATATGGCAAATAAATAAAATATTTATATATTAAACAAATACAAGAGTTGTGGTGACACTAAGAACTAGAGGCATCAGATCAAACATCCTTAAGGATATGACACCTGAGCTGAACCTTGAGGGAATTAGTCACCCATGATGAGTGAGAGAATTCCAGACTCATGTCTGGAATAGCATAGACATGCCTGTGAAAAGTTGTAGAGATGGGTAGCAGAATGTCATATGCACATAAGTCATTGTGGCTGGAAGCTAGATTGTGGGACAGGCAAGAGAAAAATGTAATATCTTTGCAAGATAGGTTGAGACAAGTTGTAAAAGATTTTAAATGTGAAAAAGAGGAGTTTATATAGTACCCATACTGGACCAGAGCAGTGATTTATAAAAGTCAGTTTTGCAGCATGGTGAAGGATGGATTGAAAATGTTCAAGCTTGAATACAATAAGACCCATTGGGAGGTTACTGTGATGGTCCAGGCAACAGGTGAAGAGAGCCTGAACTAGGATAGTGACTGTGCAAGTGGAGAGAAGGGACAGATGTAAGATGCTATAAATAGAAATCAACAAAAATTGGGACAACTAGATGAATAGCATAGTTTTAGAAAGCAAATGAATGGAATATGTATTGACATTAAAGAAGTTCAAATCTCTAATTGTAAATTATATTGGCTATGTGTCTAGAAAATGTGGGTGGACAAAAAAACCAAAATAATTAATAGAGATAATAAATGATATTTAAAAATTCATATAAGATTCACCCACAAAAAATCTATATCACCACCAAAAGATGAAGTAAAACTGATAGAAACAGACATATCCATGACAATAATGATAAAATAGATTAAATATGTGAGCAATAACTTAGACATATAAATATAATAAAACTCATATAAAGATAATATGAGAAACTATATAAAGGTAGTTTTAAAAAATGATTTTGGAGGGCAGAGCCAAGATGGCATAGTAAAAGCAGGAAATTACTTGAGCTCATCCCCAATTACCTCCAATAACTGTAAAAAATGACTAAACAAATTTTAGACCTACAGAACCCACAAAATTACAGAGTGAAACAAATCTCCCACTGAAGGCAACCTGGCAGACTGACAGGAAGGGCCTATCACACCGGGCTGGGAGCAGAGTGCAGTCCATTGTGGGATGTGGGGACACAGACCAGGCTGGAACAAACCTAAGGGGACTGAATCACTGGCAGTTGTGGTGGTTTCCTTCTTCTCAATCCATAAATGCCAAAGAGAAAGTAAAAGGTCAGAAGGGAAACTCTGTTGGACCTGGGTGAAAGAAGAATGTGGTTCAGCCTCTGCCCCTGGGGCAGTGAGGGTAGCAGTGGCCACAGTGGCAGCAGCAATGGCAGCAGCAGATGCTTCTGGGGCTCCAGACCCACAGATTGTGGGGGGACCAAGAGGCTGACCAGAGGGCAATTGCAGGAATCTCTTTGCTGTACCTGAGGCAGGATTCTCTTGCTTTGCCCTGCTTGGATCTGGGTCCCAGTCTTGGGTGGTAGTCCTGGGAGCAAGAGGGCTGGTGTGGCAGAGCTTGTAGTGGCTATGGAGAGGCAGTCCTCCTCACAGTTCTTAGGCAGATGCTGAGAAGAAGTACTGACAACAACTGTGTAAAACCCCAGAAATTTGGGACACAGGATTCTCCACTCTGAAAGCAGTCTATCATGGCAAAGAGCTCAAAGGTCAGGTAATGGACTGTCAAAATGATTAAACAGAGGAAGAGAAATCAGAATACAGAATTATTCTTTGGTGACAAAGAAAATCAAAACATAGAACCAGAAGAAGACAACAAAGACAGAACCCTGCATCAAAAGACTCTAAGAAAAATATGAATTGGTCACAGGCCATGGAGGAGGTCAAGAAGTATTTTGAAAATCAAGTAAGAGAAGTAGAGGAAAAATTGGGAAGAGAAATTAGATTGATACAAGAAAACCATGAAAAATGTGTTAATAGCTTGCTAAAGGAAACTAAAAAAAATACTGAAGAAAATAACACCTTAACAAGTAGACTAACTCAAATGGTAAAAGAGGTCCAAAAAGCCAATAAGGAGAAGAATGCCTTAAAAAGCAAAATTGACCAGATAGAAAAAGAAGTTCAAAAGCTCACTGAAGAAAATAATCCCTTCAAAATTAGACTGGAACAAATGGAAGCTAGTGACTTTATGAGAAATCAAGATATTTTAAAACAGATCCAAAAGAATGAAAAATAGAAGGCAATGTGAAATATATCATTGGAAAAAACCACTGACCTGGAAAATAGATACAGGAGAGATAATTTTAAAATTATTGAACTACCTGAAAGCCATGATAAAAAGAGAGCCTAGACACCATATTTCAAGAAATTATCAAGGAAAACTCACCTGATATTCTAGAACCAGAGGGTAAAATAGAAATTGAAAGAATTCACCAATAGCTTCTTGAAAAAGATCCCAAAAAGAAAACTCCTAGGAATATTGCTGCCAAATTCCAGAGTTCCCAGGTCAAGGAGCATATATTATGAGAAGTCAGGAAGAAACAGTTTGAGCATTGTGGAAATACAATCAGGATAACACAAGATCTAGTAGCTTCTACATTAAGAGACTGAAGGGCTTGGCATATGATGTTCCAGAGGTCAAAGGAGTTAGGATTAAAACCAAGAATCACCTACCTAGCAAAACTGAGTGCAGCAGGCAGAGCCAAGATGGCAGAGTAGAAACAGCTCATCCAAGCCACTCTGCTCCCAGATTCCACCCAAACTATGTAAAAGGGGACTCTGAACAACTTCTGGAGCCCCAGCACCCACAGAACAACACAGAGAAGCTAACCTCCGGCTGAGGACAGCCCAGCAGCCCTGCAGGAAGAACCAACACAGCGGTCTGGGAGCCGGGAGCCAGCAGTTCGCAGAGCGCGGGAAGCTGAGCCAAGCCAGAGCTGAGGTCGCTGTGAGCCAAGGTTTTAGCCTCAGGGCAGCAGGGCCAGCAGCCAGCTGGAGGAACCCCAGAACACCAGTAGCTGTGGCGACTCCAGAATTATCAACATAGACATGCCTAGGACAAAGTAAGAGGTTAATGTCCTATGAACTTTGGGACCTGTATTTGGGGAATGCGTCAGCTCCCTCCCCTGGGGACTAGAAGCCTCTGAGGAGACACTCCATTCTGTAGTTTTCAGAGGCAGCTCTGGCTCCCAGCCTGCAGAACCATAGGGAGATCCAGCGATCAGTCTTGGGGGGTAATAGCTCTTGCTTTAACCTCCCTGGGTCTGGATTGTGATCTAGGGTGGAAGTTGTGGGTGGGTTTACAGCTTGCCAGAAACGGAAGGTGCCCCCCACACGTTCTGGATGAAAATTCCTCTAGCTGGCCTTAAAGCCATAGTGTGGCAACAAGCCCAAAAGTCAAGTAATTAAGTGGCAACATGCCAAGGCAAAGGAAGCAGAAAAATGCAACCCTAGACTCCTATTTTGGGGGCATAGAGCGGGAAAAGGACTGTGAGGTCAGAAGTCCTGCTCCAAAAGCCCCAGGGGAAAACATGAGTGAGTTGCAGGCCATAGAGGACCTTAAGAAGGACTTTAAAAATCAAATAAGAGAAGTGGAGGAAAAATTGGAAAGAGAAATGAGAAGGATGCAGGAAAAGTATGAAATGAGGGTCAACAGCCTGACTGAGGAAAACAACACCTTAAAAAATAGACTAACTCAAATGGCAAAGGAGGCCCAAAAGGGCAATGAGGAGAAGAATGCTTTAAAAAGTCGAATTTGCCAGATGGAAAAAGAATCTCAAAAGTTCACTGAGGAGATTCATTCCTTCAGAGTTAGACTGGAGCAAATGGAAGCTAATGACTTTAGGAGAAATCAAGATGCTGTTAAGCAGATCCAAACAAATGAAAGATTAGAAGGCAATGTGAAATATCTCATGGGAAAAACCACTGACCTGGAAAATAGATCCAGGAGAGACAATTTAAAAATTATTGGACTACCTGAAAGCCATGATCAAAGAAAGAACCTAGAAATCACCCTTCAAGAAATTCTCAAGGAAAACTGCCCTGATGTTTTAGATCCAGAGGGCAAAATAGAGGTTGAAAGAATCCACAGATCACCTCCTGAAAAAGATCCCAAAAAGAAAACTCCCAGGAATATTATAGCCAGGTTCCAGAATCCCCAGATCAAGGAGAAAATACTACAAGCAGCCAGGAAGAAACAATTTCAATATTGTGGAAACACAATCAGAATAGCCCAGGACCTGGCAGCTTCTACACTGAGGGATTGAAGGGCATGGAATATGATATTCCAGAGGGCAAAAGAACTGGGAATGAACCCAAGGGTCACCTACCCAGCAAAACTGAGTATTTTGTTTCAGGGGAAAATATGGTCATTCAGTGGAATAGAGGACTTTCATGCATTCTTGAGGAAAAAACCAGAGTTGAATAGAAAATTTGACATCCAGATGCAAGAAGGAAGAGATGCCTGAGAAGGTAATCATGGAAAAGAAATCAAAAGGAACTTATCAAAGTTGAACTATTTACATTCCTATATGGAAAAGCAATAACTGTGACTGATGATATCTTTCTCACTATGAAAATAATGGAAGAAAGGTGTGTGGTCATATGAGTACATATGTGAATGTGTGTGTAGATGGTTACAGTTATATATGGATAGAGGGCATAAGTTGAATTTGTTGGGAAGGGAGAATACTCAAGGGATGAATTATGAGGTGAGAGAGGAAAGTGGCAAGAGGAGATGGGGAGAGACAGGGTAGGGTAAACTATCTTATGTAGAAGAAGCAAGGGGAAGTGGTTGTAAGGGGGGCGGCGTGAAGAATAGGAAGGCAAAAAGGCAAATCCACATTCTCATTGAATTTGGTTCAGGGAGAGAATGACATACATACTAAATGGGACATCTCAACCTGCAGCATAATAGGGGGAAGGGGGATGAGAAGAGGGAAGATGGATGGGAGGGCATCCTTGGGGGGAGGGGTGGTTGGAAGTACCCACTATAGAAGAGGGACAGGATCATGTGGGGAATGGACCAGGTGGGGGGTGGGATGAGTGGGAGGGAATTGTAAGCAGCCTTGTACAATATATCTACTATGATAATGTTTTGCATAGCTAGACATGTACAACATATACCGAATTACCTATCTCCCCAGAGGGAATGGGTGACAAGGGAGGAAGGAAATGGATCTGAAATTTGAGGTCTCAACATTAAATGTTTCAAATATATGTAAATACTATTATTAATACTCTTTTGCTTATAATTGGGAGATAAGATGTGCAGGCATTGGGACACAAAGATTCACCTTCCTCTAATGGAAAAGTTGAAGGGGGTATGGGAGAAGGTATGGGAGAGAGCAGATTGGAGGAAGCGATATCTTGTGGGACTGCTATTCTGGGAGGTTGGGTAGGGGAATAACGGGGGGAAAATGATTGTAACTCAAAATCTGGCAGAAATGAATGATGTAAAAGAGAAGTTAATAAAGCATTTGTTTAATTAAAAAAAAACTGAGTGCAATACTTCAGGAAAAAATATGGAAATTCAATGAAATAGAGGATTTTCAAGCATTCTGGATGAAAAGATCAGAGCTGAACAGAAAATTTGACTTTCAAATACAAGAAGCAAGAGAATCATGAAAAGGTAAATAGGAAAGAAAAGCATAAGAAACGTATTAAATCTGAACTGTTTATATTCCTACATAGAAAGATGATATTTGTAACCCATGACACTTTTCTCAATATGGAGACTGTTGAAGGGAATATATACATATATATGCATATATATACAAACATATATACATATATACACACATATACATACATGCATATGTATACATGTATGTATAGGTGTGTATATGTGTGTACATATATGTGTGTATGTATATACATAGAAGGCACAGAGTGAGTTGAATATGAAGGGATGATATCTAAAAAGTAAAACTAAGAGGTGAGAGAGGCATATATTGGGAGAAGGAGAAAGGGAGAGATAGAATAGGATAAATTATCTCATATAAAAGAGACAAGAGAAAGCAATTACAGTGGAGGGAAAGAACAGGGAGGTGAAAGGGAATGAGTCAACCTAACTCTCATTGGATTTGGCTTAAGGAGGGAATAATATACACACTCAGTTGGGTATCTTACCCTACAGGAAAGTAGAGAGGAAGAGGATAAAAGGGGAGGATGATAGAAGGGAGAGCAGATTGGGGGAGGAGGTAGTCAGAAGCAAACACTTCTGAAAAGGGACAGGGCCAAAGGAGAAAATAGAATAAATGGGAGGGAGATATGGTTGGTCTTTCACAATATTACTGCTATGGGAATGTTTTGCATAACTACACATGTATAACCTATATTAAATTGCTTGTCTTTCCAGTGGGGGTGGGTGAGGAGAGAAGAAGGGGGAGAATCTGGAACTCAAAGTTTTAAAAACAAATGTTAAAAATTGTTGTTACATGGAACCAGGAAATAAGATATTCAGGTGATGGGGTATAGAAATCCATCTTGCCCTACAAGAAAATTAGGGTTAAAGGGGTAAGGGGAGGGATGGAGGGAGATAGAAGAGAGGCCACACTGGGGGAAGGGGTAATCAGTATGCTTGTCAACTTGGAGTGGGGGATAGGGAAGAGATGAGGAGAAAATTTGGAACTCAAAATCTTGTGGAAATGAATGTTGAAAACTAAAAATAAATAAATAAATTCTGAAAAAAATTGATTTTGAAGGAATGGAGGAATAATTGAACAAATGAAGCCATATGCCTGTTCATCCTTAAGTCAAGCAAATATACTAAGAATGGCAATATTTCCCAAACTAATTTTCAGATTAAATGTAATGCTAAATAAGGTAAGAATAAGTTATTTCAAATAATTAGACAAAGTTATAACAATACATATGGAAAGAATAGACAATTTGGAGTAGAATCATTTTTAAATAATCTGTCAAATCATTACTAGATAGTAAAATAGAAAAGCAATAATTATCAAAAATTGTGTTTTACTTGAAAAAGAATAGAGGAAAACTGTTAATGGAACATGAAAAAAATAAAAAGGAAAGGAAAGAAAAGAAATACCAAAGATTAATGTCTGAAAAATTAAAATATAAGAGGCCTAGGGAATGAATCAAAACCATTATTCAATTACTAAAAAGTGCTGGGAAAATTAGCATCCATATGACTAAATCTGGTTAAAGAACATTAGGTTTTTGTACGTATTTTTAATGATATCAGTCATTTAAATATTTTAATCATTAAAAATGGGAATATTATAGTAAAATATTTGTCTCAATTATAAAGATGACCAAAATTTTAGTAACTCAAACAAATTATTGGAAATTGATAGATGAAAGTCCAGGGGAAAGAAATGCAATTAATTAAATGCCTACTATGTGTATGGCACAGTGCTAAGTATTTTTAAAATATATCATTTGGTCCTTATAATAACACTGGGTGATAAATGCTATCATTATCCACATTTTACTGGATCTGGATCTCAGGAGAGAGGTTAGGGATGGATAAATATATCTGAGAATCATCTACTTAGAGATAATAGTTGAATCCATGGGAGTTGATGAAATCACCAACCAAGACAGTTTAGAGGGAGAAGGGAAGAGAGTTTGGGTAAAAATCTTTGGCAGGGTGTGTGACCTTGATGGATTTCCAGGAAAAGAGAATGAGAGTCAAATAGGTAGGAGAAGAATCAGGAGAAACCAAGTGTCACAAGTACCTAGAGAGAAGAGAAAGAGACAAACAAGAAAAAGGGGATGATTCACAGCTGTCAAATGTTGCAAAGAAATCAAGAAGAATGAATATGAAAAGGTCATTCAATTTAGCAATTCAGAGATCACTTGTAACTTTAAAGAAAGCTGTTTCAGGTGAATGATGAGGGCAGAAGCCAAAGTGATGACAGTAAAATGAGTTAGAGGAAAAGAAATAGAAGTATTGATTGTAAAGACCTTCTCAAGGAGTTTAGCCAGAAAAGAGGAGGGATATGGGTTTCTAGCTAGTAGGGATAAATAGATCAAGTGAGGATTTGGTGGGTATTTTTGTTTTTCTTAGGATGAGGGAGATGTGGGCATGTTTGCAGTCAGTAAGGAACCCTCAGTAGACAAAAAGAGATTGAAAGAGGAGGGAGGAAAGGAGAGAGAGAGAGAGAGAGAGAGAGAGAGAGAGAGAGAGAGAGAGAGAGAGAGAGAGAGAGAGAGAGAGAGAGAGAGAGAGAGAGAGAGAGAATTGAAGGGAGGGAAGAGTAAGGAAGTGAAAGGGAGGGGAGGAGAAGGAGGAAGAGATGGGAACAGAGAGAGAGGGAAAGAGGGGGAGGGAAGGAAGAGGTGGGGAAAAAAGAATGGTCAAAGAGAATGTTAGGACAGAAGGAGAGAGGGGAGAAAAAGTCATTTCTTTATTTTGGTGTTATTTAGTTCCTTTGGTTCTTCTTTTCCCAAGACTATGGATGTGGGTAAAAGTTCCAGATTAAGGACTCAGGGTAAGATTTTTACCATTTATTTTGGCATTTTGCTTGCTTGCTTTGTTGAGAGTTAAGATTATCATTTTTTCTTGAGATTTATTGTTTTTTTCTGTTATATATCTAATCTACCTAGTCAGCAAAGACTCAGTACTCCTTGTGTTCTGGGCCCTTTACCAGGCACCATGAAAAAATTCAAAGGATGGTATATACAATAAAGAGGCAATCTCTTTCCTCCCAGGGTTTATAATGTAATGGGTGAACAAGTCCACATTTCTATAGCTATAGAAGCATACAACAAAAGAATATAAACAATCTGCTAGGCTACAATGTCATTAAGACTTTTGAAAGCCTGCATATGTCCAAATCACTGAGGAGTAACAAAGGTAAATAGCATGTCTCCTGTTGCAAAGAGCTTACAGTATAGGAAAGGAGCTAAGTCATGGGAACAAATAAATATGATAGAAAATAGTATATGGTCAATGCATATGAAAGATAAAAAGATATACTATGAGAGTTCAAAGAAGAAATGTAATATGGTCAGAAGATTTAGGGAAGATATCATGGAAATGGTGAGTTTTGACCTAGATGTATTCAAAAGGCTATACGTGGAGAAAGGACATTTTTGTTATGTTGAATGACTTGGACAATGGCCTAGATATAGGACAGTATGTGGTGTATTTTATGTAAAACTTGATACAGTGACACTAGGTACATGTTTTATGGAAAACAATACAGTATAAATCGTATAAACAAGAAAGGACAGTGAGATAAAGTTGCAGATACAAGTTGCTATCAAATTGTGAAGGTCTTTGACTAATGAATCTGGATTTTCTTTTCTTCTCATAAGGAATGGGAAGACCTACTGAAAGGTTTTGAGTAGTAACATGTCATGATGAAATCTGCATGAATTTTAGAAATCTAGAAATCTACAAATGGTATATATTTAGTTATTCACCTTCAACTATAGAACTTTATTTCACGACCATATCGGATAAGTTTATTGCATCCTGCTTAACTGAACCCACACTGCCTCCTACTGATAATTAATAATTGTATTAATAGGATTTCTTATTTTTGTAGGAAAGATGGAATTGGTCTGACAGTGAGAATTAAAAAAATAAGGTCAAAGGTACTTTAAACAGCCGCACCAAAAAAAAAATAGCCTTTTCTATGACTTCTAAAATAATTCATCAGTCTATGGGCAGCAGTTTTATGGGTCAGCCAGAATGGTTTATAATGGATTACAATGGCAATCTTCAGTCATACTTCTAGAAAAAAAAAACATTAAACCAAAGAGCAGAAAGTGGTATGGGGCAAGGATATTTTAAAAAATGGGAATTTGAACAAAATGCAGAAGTCAAAGATTTTGCAAAGGGACCCAATCCTGTTCAGTGAGGTTTTTAATCGTGATCACCAATCCTCTAGAAAACTGCCAGTTTCCATGTGGAGTCAGTTGCTTTCTAATTGCTGCAGCAGGCTACCACTGGGAAGAACAAAGGAAATATTTAGCAGATCGTAAATTCTTCTGCAGCCCTGTGGAGTGGCTGGAGTTCAGATTACACGTTTATAACTAGCATTTGAGAGCAATTTCTACTTCACTTTGAGAAAGTGGGTGGGGGAGCTGTTCGATTCTGTTTCTCCGGACAATTTGGAGAAACTCAGACTGCTTTTTGAGTTCCAAATTCCACTCTAGTTTTATTTGGATTTGGTGATGCTTAGGACCTTGTAATATAGGGAAATCCTTTCTTCTTCTTTCTTCTTCTTCTTCTTCTTCTTCTTCTTCTTCTTCTTCTTCTCTTCTTCTTCTTCTTCTTCTTCTTCTTCTTCTTCTTCTTCTCTCTTCTTCTTCTTCTTCTTTCTTCTTCTTCTTCTTCTTCTTTCTTCTTCTTCTTTCTTCTTCTTCTTCTTCTTCTTCTTCTTCTTCTTCTTCTTCTTCTTCTTCTTCTTCTTCTTCTTCTTCTTCTTCTTCTTCTTCTTCTTCTTTTCTCTCTCTCTCTCTCTCGGATATACATTTTAATAGAAAGTACATTTCTGGACAAGTGAAAGAGAACATGTGTTCAATATGTTCTAATGAGATTTTTACTGGATTTAGCAATATGTATAGTTCCACCAGGCAGGCAGTAGCCTTGCATTGTGTCAAGATTAGGATAGTCCTGAGAATATGTTATAAATGACTCTAGTCAAGTTTCATGCAGTGGCACAATTGCCAGCAAGGGACAACCAGTTACCATATACTGACATAAGAATGGAATAAAGGAGAAGCATTTTGGGCAAAAAGAAAATCTTAGGAACCTTCTGGATCAATGAGAAAGCAACTGCCAGTAAAATTAAAGCCCACACCAGGTGGCAAAGAGAAGGGACAAACTTATTTGCTGAAATGTCTCAACAGAGTCCTATTTTTTTAATGTTTGGTGATTGAGTTGCTGGGTGGTTTCTGGGAGCCATGCCTCACCAGAATTTGCTCCTACAAATACCACATCACTGTCTCCCACAGTCTTGGACATTTATCAGTAAGGACTTATAAATATTAAGTGGTACATTCTGCTATGCATACACCACACATAATTCAAAGCTAGAAAGAAAGGTATCATATACAACAAAATATCTCTAGCAACATTTTTTGTGGTAGAAAAGAATTGAAAATATAGTAGATGATCATTGATTCACAAGTTGCTAATCAAATATTTGTGGCACACAAATATAAAAATATTAGTATGCCATTAGGAATGATAAATATGAAGGATAAAAAGAAGCTGAGCAGATTTATATGAACTGATATAAAATGAAGCAGAATCAGGAAAAGAATATATATATATATATATACATATGCAAATACATACACACATATAATGACTGCAACACTATAAATGAAGAACATAATTGAACCTAGTATAATCATAATGATCAAGTTGGTCCCAAAGAAGAGATAAAAAATGTACCTCTCTTCCTTCTTTGCAGGGGAAGAGAACTCTGGAATATTATAAATGCAATCAGACTTCGTTAAATTATTGGTTGCTTTTCCTGAACTATTCCCCCAATGCTCCTTAACCCCACCCCTATCTTTGTTTCTTGTTTATTCCTTTTAACAATAGATGGCTCTCTGGGTAGGAGAGCAGGAAGGACA
This sequence comes from Gymnobelideus leadbeateri, assembly GCA_011680675.1. Lineage (NCBI taxonomy): Eukaryota > Metazoa > Chordata > Mammalia > Diprotodontia > Petauridae > Gymnobelideus > Gymnobelideus leadbeateri. Next base: position 228,655 of record WOXC01008215.1, on the reverse strand, counting down.
TGAAGGTGATATTAAGACAAAATATCCAAAAATTTTAAATTGTGTTTTCATTTAATGGTGGGAACATAATAGTCAATCAAATTAAGTATTTGGCTTACCTGCTTCATGGGATGACAAGTAGGGCGGAAGACACTCATTTCTTACAGCAAGGAATCTCAAAAGGGTATACCTGTAGCTTTTCAATTGAAGTACTAAGTAAGTGCAGAATGGTTTTCTTTCTCTATAGCCAGTAGCCACCAAATGCCCTACCCTGGCAATATTGTCCATGCAACAGTTTGAGGTTCAGTGATTTTGATTCAATGTGAAATTGATGTTCTTCTGGCCTTTTGTGGCAATGAAAATGGCTGCAACAGTTTTCAAGAAAATAGGTGACAATGGTCATGAGCTAGCCTCATACTTACTCGGGTAATGACTGGTATTATGGGAAGTTTTCCAAACAAAACCTGAAACTATTCAAGACTCAGTTTGTTTCAGCCTTGTGCTACCCACTTGCATTAGCTAAGTTTCAACCAAACATTTTCTGTGCCCCCCAAACTTTTCTGTGAACCACAGAACAAATCTTTTTTATTCTCTCTGGATAAGGAAAAATCAGTGGGTTCTGCCTCCCACCCAGTGCTCCCCAAATTGTATTTGTGGTTCCATTTTGGTTTCATAGTGAAACATTTGTGACAGTTGGGCATGCTACTAGTCTTCCATTTTTAGTTATGCCTTTGGATGAAATGATAAAAAGTCTCATGAATTCACAAAAAATGGAAAGAAAAGAATCCAACTAAGCTGCAGCTTTGCTAATGAATACAGATATATAAAACTTTGAAAAATATAGAAATAATTTATTACTCTGATCAAACACTCTAAAGATTCCTATAATCAAAATGACTTGATTTATTCACTAATCTATTCATTAAACAAACATTTTTGTCTATTGTGTGCAGCATGAAGGTTGAGGCTTTTGTTAAATTATTATGAAAGGTAGCATCTTAGAGTAAAAGACACACAGAACTTCAAGTCAGGAGAACAAGGTTCAAATCCTGCTTCTGATACTTACTAGCTGAAAGACTAGTGTCTCAGGGGACAGAAGGTCATATCCAGTCCCTAATGCTTATCTGTGTTATCTTGGATAAGTGATTTTACTGCCTGGGGTCTTGATTTACCCATCTATAAAATGACCTCTGAGGTCTCATCCACTTTTAGGTCTACAGTGAAATCATGTGACTCTAAGTCATTTAAAGTCCTCAAATTTCAACTATAAAATGAGGACCATAATAAGGCTACCTACTTCAGGGGATGGTTATAGAGAAAACCCTTTGTAAACCTGAAAGGTCTATGTAAATTTGATGAATGTAAACTAATGTTACTCAGTCCTGTGGAAACTGTCCTTGCCCTTAAGGAGTTTCCAATTTAGTAGGAAAAAATAACTCATGTACAGAAACAGGCTAATTCAAAGAGTTGTGTAAGCCATTCAATTAATTATTCTTTTGTCCAGATCTTCTCAATAAAGAGAGCTTCCAGAGAGATGTCTTTCTGCAGAAACAAAGTTGTTCTATACTTTATATTCTTAGAGTTGCCTGGTGACACTAAGAAGTTGGGTGACTTAGTCAGGCACATACATCCAGTTTGAATCAGAGGCAGGATTTGAACCCATGCTATCTTTATTCCTAGGAAATATTCTGTCTACTCTGCTATACTATATCTCACTAGCGCTTGTTCTTTGATCTGCTTTTCTAAAGGAAAGCAACTTGAAAAGGTTTAACAATCTTACTTTAATCAAACATATATCATTTACTGAGTTCAGGGGAAAAAGTCAGCACCCTGAACCTCAGAGAAAATAAAAACAGAATTTACAAGTAGACAAAAAATACAGACAGAGAAATAGACCAATAGATAGGGCCTCCAGCTGTCTGACCATTACACACATACAGTATTAGTTACCAAAGCAAAAAGCACCAAGATCTTGGTTTTCAAAGCTGGCAGGCTCAATGGCTGCCCAGAGTCTCATATGACCAAATCACAGGCTCCATGTGACAACCTTCAGCCTATTAGGAAGCATTTTCAAATCAGGGAAGGTCCTCAAATTCACCCAGGCTCATTAAGGGGCAGGGAAGATCTTCAAATCCCCATTACCATTACAGTCACATAGACAGTATCTCATTTGCTACCTAGAGCAGTAGCACTAGTTTGCTCAACTATGTAACACAATTTCTTAACAACTCCCTCTCTTTCTTGAAGGAAATGCTTTAGTAATAAATAATCATCTTTTTAAATACTATACTTGAAAATTGGTGATCATCTGTAGTCTTTTGGTTCAATACAATTTTTAAAGTGCTAGTAGAAAATGAGGTAATTCTCTCCCCTTGAAACTTCCAAATTTCTTTTATCAAGAATCCAAAATTTGTTTTCACTTTACAAATATAACTGTGTTCACCCTGTCTGCTGTCTTAAAAGGAGGAAAAATGCTAGTCATAGCCATAGCAATTCAGATATCAAAGATGTAAATACATTACAAAATAGTTTATGAGTAGGAAAATGTTGAAATTCAAAAATTTTGGAATGGAATGAGAATAAATTTTACTGGATAAAATCCCTGTCTGGTGGTATGACCCTGAATACTCTGAAGGAATGTGCAATGCCAATTGGATTTTTGGTATGTAGGTCAAAATGCTGCTGACTAACACAGATAGAGCGAAAATCTCCATATTAGAAGAACGAAACAAAACAAAAAAGATTGTCAAACCCTTGGCAAAGCCCATTTATTTCCACCAATATTTAGCAGAAGGATTTCTGTCTATTATGTGGTCAATAAACAGCAAAGATGAGATTTGAACCCAAGTCTCCTTGATATAAAATCTGGTGAGCTCTCTGCTAGATCATATTACCTCTATTCAAAATAATCAAATTTCAGGTCAATCAAAAAACCTTTTGGGAGTCAAAATTCATTGTAATGCTATTTGACTAGTGCTAGAAGGCATGCATGTATCTTTAGCATGAGATGATGCCCATAGGATTTCTATAGGATAAAAACAAATGTTTTATCATTTTTTTAAACAAGCACACATTCTTTTGGCCATTTTACAAACTTTTTAAAAAAATCAACTTGTTCAGAGGAGCAGACCTAAACATGCATAATTCTAGAAGGGAATCTTTCATTGTTGCAAAGCCTTTGACCATAACAATAAAATTGTAGGTCTCAAGCATTCAGAAGACAAAAAGGAATTCTTGTGCTGCCACAGAATAAATAGAATATCTCAGCCATGAATAATGATTAACGCTCTTTCACTCCCTTGGAAAAGGCTTCAGAGGTTAGTTCACACCTGCAGCATTCATGAATTATAGGTCCCACTCTCTTGAAAGAAATTTAATAACCACTGTTCACAGGTGAGATGTCCTTCAGGTGGATATGAAATTTGGAGAGAAAACCACTTAGCTTTGTTTCCCGTGCTTTTTATTTTCCCAGCATTTCACTTCTATAGCCACAGCAAAAATACTTCAGAAGCTTTAAAATCATACAGAAAGGGGTGTGTGGTAAAAAATCTTCTCTTTTCAGCCTCCGTCAATGTTTATCAAGAATCCAAAGGTGGTTTTAAAGGGCAAAAAAACAAATGGTCTAAAAACTTGGACTCAATATTTAAGGACTAAGTGGAACATTTTTACAATCTAAATCTTTTTTGTGGCTGTACAGTTCTAAACTGACTCTAAATTTCCTCATTCGTGAACATAATCCGCCAATGATCTTTATCTAAATTGAGGGGAGATGGGTGGTGGTGAATGGTGGGGACAGAATTACTCTGATGAGGAAGCAGTATGTGGAAGAATAATATTGACAATATTCATGGAATCACAGTCTTAGAGATATCTCCTCGGAGGTAACTGAGGGTCAGATCGTTTATAGGTATGGCTGCAACTTTAAAAGCTTACTCCACAGGATACTGTGATATAGGGAGGAGTCATTACTATGCTGTGACAGAAAAAAATTATGTACTGTGTGCCAGATCTGTCATAAGCCTGCAGGATTCTGTAACTTTGCTCAATTCACTTTATTCCTTGTACCTAAGATTTCTTCTCAATAACGTGATCTCCTTGGTTGCTTTGCACACCTGTTTTAGACCAGTGGTGGGGAACCTGTAGCCTTGATGCCACATGTGACCCTCTATCTCCTCAAATGTAACCATTTGACTGAAGCCAAACTTCATAGAATAAATCCCCTTAATAAAAGGATTTGTTTTGTAAAACTGGACTCAGTCAAAAGGCCCCACCCAAGGTTGCAGAAGGCCACATGTGGCCTTGAGCCTGCAGGTTCCTCACCCCTATTCTAGACAAATTGGATTATTTATCTCTTTATCCATTCTTTTCCTATCTTTGTGACTTTGCTTATATCAACCTTAGAGCATAGGGTACAAACCCTGCCCCAATTCTTTTTCCTTCCAAGTCCCTTCCCAGTTACCACAACTTCCATAAAATATTCTCTAACCTCTACAACAACTCAAATGATTTCGCTTCCCTTTAAATGATATACTTCTGACCTCTCCTTTGCACTTAACAAATTCTATTTATTTATAATTAATCATTATAATTTACATTATAATCATGACTTATTTGAATTTTATTTGTATCATCTCCCATACTAATAATAAAAAAAATAAGCTCCTTGAGGAGATAGATTCGGTCAAATAATTATCTATGCCTAGTACCCAAACTGTGACACCTTCTTACTTTTATTCCCCTTATTTTCTATCAATATAATACCTTGCCCCCCCCATCTATTTGTTGAATTTCTACTCTTTGTTCATGTTAAAACATCAAACAGACATTTATTAAGTACCTACCATGTAAATGAAACTGTTAGACATAGGAAATACAAAGGGGAAAAAAATTGCCACTGTCCTCAAAGGGCTTACATTCCATCATCCTTTAAAGTTAAGGTCAAATATTATATACTTCCCTGATTCTCCTGATAGACCATGACATTTACTCATTTAGCACTTGGTTTTTTACCTCTCTTACATAGTTATCATGTTGTTGTTGTTTTGTCTTATTTCTCTTAACAACCCTGTTAGACAGCAAGCTCCATGGGAAAGAAATATGTCTTATATAAGTTTTGTATCACATACAATACACATCCCTTAGAGACATAAGTAGTGCAGGGCAACCTGAACTTTGCTCCATGCTCTCAAAATTTAGAGAATGGTCATGGCATCCATACTCCTGCAGATGAAAATAACTTGGTTTAACCTCTAATTAGCAAAATAATTAAACTAGCAAATTAAAACATAGTGCTTCCTCTTCTGCTGTAACTGTTTTAGGTTAACTTCTACTCAGCCATCCCTTCCCTGACATTCAATAAGGGGACTCTAATGTCTTCCCAATAACTATCTTGCCAAAATTGGTCATTGTGCTCTGGATATATTAATATTCAATGCTCTAAACATAGGATTTTAGAGGTCATCCAGTCCAGCACCTCATTTTACAGATGACAAAACTGAACCCCAGAAAACCTGAGTGACTTAGTCAAAGGAATACAGGTAGTAAATGGTAGATTCAGGATTAAAAAATAAGGTTATATGGCCTTAAGTATATACTAAAGAAGGTTTTTAAAATGAGTTATATAATCATAAGGATTTGAGACTAGTTGTTTTCTATATAACTCCACAAGCTGTAAGCCTTGAAAAAAAAGAATATAAACCAAAATATCTGCAGATTAAAGCTAAATCCAGAAGTTAAGAAGATAAAAATACCATCTGAGGACAAAAAGCATCAAAGAACTGAAATATATTAAAATCCCCATTCATTCTTCCCCAACTCCAGTATTACCTCTGTTCTGGATAGAGTCAGGGAAAGCAAACTCACAGGTATGTGTGTCAGGCTATAGATAAAAATGACTCCCGCCTGGTCCCCTTTTGGTAATTACCCAGTCTAAACATTCCTACATTTCATGAGAAGTAAAAAAAAAAATGTATATATATATATATATATATATATATATATATATATTGATTCTGCTGAGCCACAAAAAGGAAAGAGACCACAAGTCTGCATGTATATGCGCATTGCTAGAGAAGGATAGTGGAGGAAGATGCTATAGGAGAGAGGTAGAAAGAGGTCTCCCTGCAAGTGACAAAGAACTATATAATTCTAAGTGGGTTCAGTTTTCTCACTATGGAGCTTAGAAAGGACAGGGATGTTATCAGGACTCTATGTGTCTGAACTCAAGGAGGATGACCCCACATCCTATACCCAGATGCCTATGAAGGAGAAAAGGTATACCTCACAAAAACGGAAGGAGGATGTATCAAAGAGAAAGGAGGAATACCAGAAACATACCAATAAGAACATAAGAAAAATGCACCAACATAAAAAAAGAAGTCAGAATGTTTGGGGATAAAACTATATTCCAAATAGGTAAGATAGCAATAAAATTAATTAATAAAGAAGAAAAAAATGAGTATGTAAAATAAGTACTGTACCATGACTTAAATAAACCAAAAACTCCAATTGAAAAGGATATTCTAAGGGGCGGCTAGGTGGCACAGTAAGTAGAGCACCAGCCCTGGAGTCAGAAGGACCTGAGTTTGGATCCGGCCTCAGACACTTAACACAGACAAACAGAGAAACAAACAAACAAAAAAAAAACCCTAGCCGTGTGACCTTGGGCAAGTTACTTAACCCCAATTGCCTTCTGGAAAAAAAAAAAATATATATATATATATATATTCTAGAGATTATCAAAAAGATCATGAATCAATATCAAGGAGCTTCAGAATGATTCAAAAGATAAATACAGCTTTAAAATAAGATATTAAGATGGAAATAAGGTAAGAAATTTGAGCTGTCAAAGCAGAAAAAAAAAGAAAATAAATTATAGAGTAGATAACTTAGGACACACATAATAGATTCTTTCCAAAGTAAAAGAAGCCCTGAAAGATAATGACAGATTTAGAATTTAAAAATACAAATGCATAAAAATTGGCTAAAAAGAAATAAAATGCAATTTTAAAGGAATGCATGAATTTTATATAAGCCAGTGACTAACTTTGAAGAACATAAAGATAAATTTGGAATCATAGGCTACCTAGGAGGTGTTAATCTTTTTAAAAATTCTTTATTCCGGGGGTGGCTAGGTGGCGCAGTGAGTAGAGCGTAGGCCCTGGAGTAAGAAGGACCTGAGTTCGGATCCGGCCTCAGACACTTAATGCACACAGAAACAAAAAAACCTAGCTGTGTGACCTTGGGCAAGTTACTTAACCCCAATTGCCCTCCAAAAAGCAAAAATAAATGAATAAATAAATAAACAAACAAACAAATAAATAAATGAATTCTTTATTCCATCCTATAGAAAATAATACAATAATGGATAATTTTTTTAAAAAAAGGAGTCAGAGTAGTAAAGGATACAAACCACAAGTCCTTGGGAAAAGAAGAAGGTATTTAGTGGTTATTTTTTTTTTTAATTCAGCATCAGATCATGTTTTATAAGAAATCATATTAAAGTTTTAAGCAATGAAAGAATATCATTTTGAGAGTAAACAAGATTACTCTGAAGAATTATAAATCAAAGAAAAGAATGGATTTGGGTATTCCAGAAAGCAAATTAGCTCAAGATGCAAAGATAAGATACCCTGAGGCTATTTTAAGCATATTCACATAACTTATATAACTGAGACTAACTATCAATGAAAAAAACAAACAAATAAACCCTAGACTATGAACCTGATACATATATTTGAGGCATTTTTGGAAATAACAGAGGTAAGCAGACTATTTGAGTCACAAAAACTCCAAACAAGAAAGGTTAGTAAGTGCAGTAATTAAGAAGACACTCAGCAATAAAAGGATTACCCTAATATTTCTTGTCTTCCATTTAAAAATAAATTGAGGAATAAAAGACAGAATAAAGAAGGATAGAGGTGGTTAGATGGCACAGTGAATAAAGTACCAGCCCTGGAGTCACGGGGACCTGAGTTCAAATGTAGCCTCAGACACAACACAAAAACTAGCCATGTAACCTTGGGCAAGTCACTTAACCCCAATTGCCCTCCAATAAAAAAGCAAAAAAAGAAAAAGAATAAAGAAGGATAACTGAAGCTTCAGAGTTCTTAGGGCCTAAGATTTAAGGAGATCTTAAAAAGCTAGAAATGAAGGAGAATAAGTTTAATAAATATTCTATCTACTAAACCCCATGGTCCTCTATAAGGGAATCAATATCTCTTTTGGCAAGTAAAATACAGAGGAAAATCACTCAAAGAGAAAGAAAGAAAGAAAGAAAACGAAGGGAGTTGGAAATATATATCTACCCAGCTTGTAAATGAGTAGAGAAGACATCTACTTCTCAATAGAAAAATTATGGATTCATTTTTGGACATGATTAATGTGGGAATTTGTTTTACTTGACCTCAAAATATTGGGGTAGTACAGGGGATTGTTAGGAAAGAGTATTGTCAGAAAGTAACACAGACAGGGGTACAGGAATGAAAAAAAAAGTCCTAACCTACAAGAGAAATGAAAGGGTACTATTATGGAATATTACCACAGTGGATATATCTACTAAGAAACAGAAACTTAATAAATTGCCTTTGTCTGAGGAGAATGCTCAGTAAGAAAACACATTCTCTGATAAAGGGTTATGCTTTCCAGGATTTAATACCACAACAGGAGAGGGAATATATAAGCCACCAGGGATAATCAACACCAAAGAGTAATAGGAGACATAGGTTTAAAGAGAGGACAAAATGATCTTTGAAGTGGTGAATAATGATTTTATTATCTAGGGATAGCATTAGATGTAGTGTTTTGGGATGCAGAATCACTCTCGTCACATATCCCTGCTTATTTCATAAAATGATATTTCTAGGAGTATGTTAACTAAAAACCACCATCAAAAATATACACATAGACATATGTATATATTTGTATACATGCATACATACACGTATGTGATTGTTGAAAAGAAGAGATGAGACCTAAAAACACACCCAAATGAAAATGAGATAGAAGATAGAGATCACTGAAATGACCAACCATGATTCTAGGATACTGATGATGCATGCCATCTACTTCTTAATAGAGAAATTATGGATTCATTTTTAGACATGATTAATGTGGGAATTTGTTTTACTTGATTCTCTCCCTCTACACACACACACACACACACACACACACACACACACACACACACACATCTATCTATCTATCTATCTATCTATCTATCTATCTATCTATCTATATATATATATTTCCCCTAATGAGGATAGGTGGAAGAAATGGAAAGAAAATACTTTAAAAATGAAAATACAGTGTTTTTAAAGAGTGGGCTCAAATTTGTTCAAAAATTGTCTCATAATAGAGTAGGGGGGATAAACATGGAACATACAATGAGTAGGAGGAAAAAATAAATGAAAACTTGGGTAGGAGAAGAGTACCACCAAAAAGTGCTACTTCAACTAAGCATTTGGGGACAGGGAAGGGAGAATTTTGAATCACACACTTACCTTGGATAGGGGAAAGATTAGAAAGAACTGTAAATTAACAATTTAATAATTTTTTAAAGATTGATTTTATTTTGTTTCTTTTTTTACTTTATTTTTCAACATTTATAAGATTTTGAGTTCTAAATTTTCCCAATTCTTCCTCTCTCCTCCCTCCAAGACAGCATGTAATCTAATAAAAGGCTATTTATCAGCCTATTTAGCCTATTTAGTGCAATCGTATTTTTAAAAAGTATACATTAGCCATGTTGTGAAAGGAAATTTTTAATAAAATTGAAAAACCATGAGAAAGAATAAAAAGAGAAAATAATATGTTTACTCTGCATTCTGATGCCATAGTTCTTTCTCTGGATGTGAATAGCACTTTCTTTCATGAGTTATAAATTAGCAATTTAGTAAAATTCAAATAATGTAGGATAGAACAGAAAAACTTAATGGAGAAAACAGAGTCCAGGGAACCTGTATGACTAGATAAGTATCATCAAGGGGGGAGTAGGCAGGGCAGAAGGGTACAAGAACTAAAATAGAAAAAGATAAAATTCAGCACACACACAAAAATTAAAGAAAGAAAACAAAAAAATCTAATAATTATAACTTTGCATGTTAATACATTAAATTAGCTAATAAAATGAAAGAAAATGACAAGCTAAGAAAAAACACTAACTTGCTGCATACAAGAAATATAAGTAAAACTACATACACTTAAAATGGAAACAATAAACATGCTTCCTGAATTGAACCAAATAATTTGCACTTGGGCACTCAACAAATTTTTATTGAATTAACTAGGGGCACAAAGGACACACAAGGGAAAAATAAGGACTAGAATTCAGTTCTAATGACTTCCAGGATAATATATTTTCCAAAATTCCATCTGTTCAAAACTTATATACCTTATTATCACTTCTGCCCTGATGTTCAAATTCAGTGTGGTTAAATTGACTCCTAAAGATTTGAAATTCAAAACTTGCTTTTTTTTTCTCAATACTGAACAAAGATTTTGATTAATAAAATGGAAAACTATGTCACATTCCCATAAGATTGGTATTGTCTTCAAATTACTAGTTATGTTGTATAAAGTATGTTTTGATGAGGTCTGAAAGACCATGGACAAGTCATTTAATCTCTTAGAGGGAATATTTCCTCATCTATAAAATGGAGGTAAATATTTATACCACTTATTTCACAATTGTGAGGAAGCATTCTGTAAAATTCAAAGAACTACTGAAATGTGACCTATTAATCTTAGTATAATTGGACTCTACCCTAGAAATAACCTGAAATTATGGAAGAAAATAACTTGTAAGAGGCTAATATCATTAAGATACAAGGAGACATAAATTCTGGACCAAACAACTAAGTAGGAAAGCAATTCCTTTTCAAATATTGTGTTTTATAATTGAGTTTTAATACTCAAAGACTTGTAACACAGTTATATATTGTTGACTTTGGACCTCAAATTCTAATTTTTCATTCAAAATATTTTCAAGTGTATTGCAAAAAAAAAAGATTTTCTCCCAGAGGTTAGAATTTATTTGCAAGAAATTTTAATGAAGAAGCAAATGGTAATAATAAGTTATAAAATAATTTATAAAATGATCAGTTTGATTCTGATAGAAAGGGTCATCAGGGTAAATGCCTTAACCTAAAAATCTGCATGTGAGGTTTTTTTTTTTTTTTGTGGGGGGAGGGCAATTGGGGTTAAGTAACTTGCCCAAGGTCACACCGCTAGGTTTTTGTGTGTGCATCACATGTCTGAGGCAGGATCTGATCTCAGGTCCCTCTGACTGCAGGGCGGATGCTCTACTCACTGTGCCACCTAGCAGCCACTAAATCTGCATATGTAAACCTAGATGAGAGCAAGCATGCAAACTACAATCCTGAGTTTCAGAAAAGCATTAAATGTTTTTTAGGTAATAGACTCTTTTATTTGAGAAGACATATAATGAAGTTTTAAAAGAATATAAAAAAGTGATTATGCATGCATCTAATCCCTCTCTCTTTGAACTAATATCCATCTTAAGATATTTCAGGAAAGAGTCCACAAAACAATAGTTGGAGTTGGCAGGTCTTTATCATACATAGTATTACCAACTATATTAACAGTTCTTTCTCTGTAAACTGAAGGAGTAAGCTGGCCAGGTTTTTTTCAAGAGCTTATAAAATTCATAGTAAAGGGGAAAGTCTTTGAAAACATAAGAAATAGAGGACAAAATGGATTCAAAAGCAACTGCTTATGCCTTTCAATTTCAGTATTTCCTACCAAGTCATGTCTTCACAGCCACTCGCTTCATGCTTAAAAGTTTCTGAAGGTTGATTGATTGCTCCCAAACTGCTACATAGTTTTCGTTGATTAACCACATATATTTTTGCCAATATGTCTGGCTACCTTTTTTAAGTTAGTGCACTGCTGGCAGTATTACAAAAACAGATTTTGAGGATTGGAATCAGATTTGGCAGTAAAGGATTTGGTTCCAAATTCATAGGTGATCTTAAAATTTCATGTGACATAAAAAGAAAAATCTTTGCAGTAGAAAACAAAAGCCTGGACTTCTATTCAAAAGGGCATGTCATTTAGCAGATGGTTATTTATATTACTTTCTTTTTGCTTTGTCATTAACTCCTTGAAGGGAAATACTTCCTTTAATACTAATATACATATATATGTATATATGTAAATTATATATGTGTCCCCCACACCCCCATCAATATTTTTTCTTTCTGGAATGAAGTAACATCCTGCCTCTTCTAAAGCAAAAAAAGGATAACTTTTTCAAAACCCCATCACAATAAAGGAATCTTTTGTCCTTCTTCATGGCATTTTTGTATTTTAACAAGTTGTTTATATATCTCAATGGCTTGAAAAGACAGATGTATTTTATGTAATCTTCCATGTAAGCTTTTTTCATTTCCCTTATAAATTACTTTTCCATATTTTAAAATGTAGTTATGTTTTCAAAGAAAAATGGCCAAAAAGTATGAGAAGTTATTTGTTGGCCACCACAAGCCTTTAGATAAAGTAAGTATAAATCACAGTGGGTAATAAAATTCCAACATATGAATAAACCACAGTATTATTGAAGAAATGTCTATTAAAAAGTATGTTGTCCTATTTTGTCCCCCCCACCCAAGAATGTTAATATATTAGTTTCATTTGAAAGCAAACAGTTTTTTAAGCCCTATTTCTCATTTTGATGCACCAAAGGAGGACCTGACCCAATTGGAGACTCCAAGTTTCCTCAAAATCCAATGATGAACTGTTTTTCTCCAGGAAAGGGCTTGTATACTGTGGGAGCTAAGGCCATAAATTATATATTACATGCAGAGAAAGAACAAAAAAGAACAAAGATGCCAAACCCCTGAAATCCATAATTGAATAACAATAATTTAAGTAAACATCAAGCTGCCTGTTGTAGATTGTCTGACTCATTGAAGCACAGACTGAACCAAATGTTTTCTTGTTTTTTCATCTCAATAAACCTTTCCTGCTGCTCTTAACTCTTATGGGTTTGGATGCAAATCAAAAGTAGGGTTTAAATTCATTTGGAGCCTGATACTAGAGCATAAACAGAAAACAAAATGCTCGCCACTCCATTCCCTCCAGAATTGTTGAAAGAGACTGACAAATGGGTGCTTTGGGGGATGGTTAGAAAGCCTGCAAAGTTAAAGGGGCACTGTGGAATCATTGACTCCTTAAATGGGGGAGTTTGGTAATGAAGTTCCTTTGAAGTAGAAATACCTGCCTGGTAAGTGAGCTGCCAAAACTTTTGCAATTAAAGTGGCATAATTTGTAAAGTGACATATTAAAAAAAATACATTTAATCCCTCTCTAACTTCACGATAATGGATAATCGATAGCAATCACCCCAGAATACAGTTTACATGAATTATGTTTATCATATTTTCAGAACTTTAAAGCTGATGACCTTAGATGTGAACTTGTCCATTCCTCTCACTTTACAGATAAAAATATTAAGATCCAAAGAATTTCAGTGATTGACCTAGAATTACATAATTATTTGTAATAGAATTGAGATTAGAACCCATCCCTACTGATTCCCAGAGTAGTGGGGTATTGCAATTAAAAACAGATACTTCTTTCAGTGTGGGAAATCCTGGAAGATAGGAGTACTTGTGAATTTCTTCCATAATATCCTAAAGTGTAGGTCTGACCATGTTACTCCTCTGCTCAATAAACTCTGATGTCTCTCCATTGCCTCTTTGAAACATAGACTCTTCTTTGTTGTTTTTAGAACACTTCAAAAACCGATTCAACCCTGCTTTTTCAACTTTATTACTCATTTTGCTACTAGCCAGCCAAATTGGGCTTCTTAATTGTTCCTCACACATAATATTCCATCTCATGTCTCCATATTTTTGCATAGTCTTTCCCCATTGGCTGGAATACACTCTCTCCTCACCTTTGCTGCCTAGATTTCATTGTTTCCTTAAAAACTCTGCTGAAGTATCACCTTCTATTTGATCACCTTCCCAGTCTCTCTAGCTATTGCTGCCTCTACACACACACACACACACACACACACACACACACACACACACACACCCTTTGTACTTATTTCATGTGCACATATTTATATGCTTGCTGTGTCCCCTGACTGATAGTAACTTCCTTTGAGACAAGGGCCATTTATCCTTTCTTCTCTCCTCTCCTTTCCTTCCTATAGCATCATTTTGGGGTTGAATATGAAGTGTTTCACACTAAAAGTATCAGCATTCATAGGAGTAGTAGTTCTTGCCACATGGAGTATGAGGAAAACTAGACAACTAGTTCTAGACCTCCATTTTATATTGCTCAATGGTAAGGGCATACTTGTGATATATTACCCATAATCTTTTGTACACTGTCTTAAATCAATAGAGCACTTTAGTTTGCAATTCTTTATCTCCTTGAAGTTAAATGGCTTAGAGTGCTGAGGGCTTAGAGTCAGGAAGAACCAAATTCAGATCTGATCTCTGACATTTATTGACAACTAGGGCAAGTCACTTGATCTGTGTGCCTCGTTTCCCACATCTGATGTCTTCAAAATCGGGTCACTAAAGAAGATTAATGTATCTCAGCAGGGCACAGAGATAATAAAAAAATAGTTAACACTTCCTTATACAGCATGACACACAAAAACTGAAGTAAATTTAAGGACTATTAAAAAAAAAAACCTCAGATAGAAACTTAACAATGAAACCCCAAATAATGAATGGGTCAAAAAAAATCATAGAAACAATGACTAATTATGTGAAAGAAAATTATAATGATGAAACAACATGACAAAATCCCTGGGATGCAACTAGTTCTTAGGGGGAACATTACAAACCTATAAACATAAATTAACAAAACAAAAGATTAACTATATTATTTTTTAATCTGAAAGTCAACAAATAGATAAATCTAAAATAAGTACAGAAGAAAAGATATTAAAAACTAAATGAAAAGAGAGAAACTGGAAATAAAAATCTATAAAACTATAGAACTAAAAGCTAGTGTTTTGAAAAGACTAACAAAATTGATAAACCTTTACACAATCACTAAAAAGAAGGCCAAAATCAAATCACAAAATAGCAAATACCCAAGATAAAATCACAACAAAACCAGAGGAAATTAAAATAACCAGAAACTATTATACACATTAATAAAATTGAGAACACAAAAGAAATAGAAAAATATATTTTTAAAAAGCACTCTAACAAGAACACCAAATACTGACATTAAATAATCCAGTCTCAGAAAAGGAAAAAAAAATCACTATCTGCATAGCAACTACCAAAGAAAAAATTTCCCCGTCCTCAAAGATTTATGGGAGAATTCTACAATCTATAAGACAAAAATCATTCTCGAATATTGAACAAGACTCCCCACCAGAATCAATTCATGAGACTAATATAGTCCTTATAGCCAAACAGAGGAGGAAAAAAATCCTAAGAAATAGAGCGATATCATCAATGAACATCACTTCAAAAGTTTTATATATAATCCTGTCAAACAGAATAGACTGTGTTATCTAAGAAATCATTCGTTATGACCAAGTTGGATTTATGATGTTAGGATAACCCAATATTTGGAAGGAAATGAACATAATTAATCACATTTTAGAGAAACAAAATAATCCAAAATCATATGATTATTTCAATAGATAAGGGGGAAAAGTGATAAAGTACAACAGTCATGGAAAACAACTCTAAAAACTATAGGCATGGAGTTATCTTTTTATATCATGGAAAGTATTTATCTAAAAAGAAAAAAAAGTAAGCATTATATGCAGTGAGGATACATTAGGACCTTTTCCACTAAATCTAGGAATAAATCAAAGATTTGCTTAAAGGTCTGGAAATGCTAGCAATAGCAATAAAAGAAGAAAAGAAAATTAAAGGCATGGAGATAGGTAAAGAAGGTAAGTTAAACTCTCTCTATCTGTTGATAATAAGAAAGTTTCCTGGGATAATCCAAGAGAATCTCCAAAGTTATTGAGACAATTCAGCAAACTTGCAGGCTACCAGACAAATCCTCAAAAATCAATTGCAGTTGTATGGAATAATAACAAAATTTAAGAGGTAATAACAGAAAGGAAAATCCTATTTTGAGTACAAAATGCATAAAGTATGTGGAGATCAATCTACTAAAACATACAAAAGGCTTATATATATATTCAATTACAAAGGACTCAAAGAAATACAGAACTTACATAGATGGAGGAATATTGAGTGCTTATGACTGGGCTGGGCCAATACAATAAAAATGACAATACAGCCTAAATTAATTAATACTTTTAATGCTATACCCATAAAATTTTCAAAGGGATACTTTATTGAATTTGATGAAATAACAAACTTCATTTGGAAAAATAAGGAAAATAATATAGCGGTAGGGGTAACCTCAAACAATATGAAAATTATCAGTCATCAAAACCAGTTCGTATTGGTTAAGAAATAGGTAGATTAATGAAACATACTAGACAAAGGAGAATCAGAAGCAATAGAACTCAATAGCCCAGTGTTCGATAAAGCAGAAAACAATTATTCAGGGAAAATTCTTATTTAATTGAAACTGCTACAACAATTGGAAAGCAATCTTCAGAAATTAGGATTTTAAAAATGCCTTATAACATATTCCACAATTTAGCCTAAATACATGGATGACTGTAATATTAAAGATCATGCTATAAAAAGAAAATTAAAAGAAATACAGGTCATACACTTCCCATAGTTATGGGTAGGAGATGTAGTCTTAACCAAATAATGGATAGAGGCAATTAGAAAAGATTTTTTAAAAGATAACTTTCGTTATATGAAATGGAAAAGATTCTACATAGATAATAATGTGCGTAGAATATAAGAGGAAGCACAAAAAGGGTTGCTTCCAGACCCAGGGCTTGACCTGGATCTAAACCCTCATTCTGCCACTAATTACCTGTGTGACATCCAACAAGTCAATAATCTCTCTGGGATTTTGTCTCCTCATGCATAAAAAGAGAATTTGGACAGGATGTTGAACTTGGAGATGGAAGGGAATTTAGAAATCATATAATTTACCTAGTCTTCATTTTATAAATAAAAGGAAGCCCAGAGCTTAAGTGACTTTCCCAAGGTCACTAAGTCAGTAAGAAAATGGTAGAGCAGTGATAAATTATTTCCAGGCCCCTTGCCTTCAAAAACCATACATTTTTCATAAGTATAGGTTGCAAATTTTCTACATCAATTCATAATATTTGATTTGCAAAAGTGGAAATTAGCACACAAAATTTTCAGGATCATAGGAATTGTGAGGTTTATCAAATTAGTATTTTTAAGATTAATTTTTTCAATTAGCAAAATCTATCTTTTCCCTCCCCCCCCCCACTGAAATAGAAAGAAAAATAAAACCCTCAGGAAAAAATGCATAGATAAGGAAAATAAATTCCTGTAGTTGCTATAAACAAACAAACAAAAATCTTAATTTGCACCCTGAATACATTACCTTTCGATCAGGAAATAACATCTTTCATCATGCATCCTTTGGGACTGTGGCTGATCAATGTGCTGATCAGTGTTCTTAAGTCTTTTGAATTATTTGTCTTTATGATTTTGTTATTGTTTTTGGTTTTACTCAATTCATTCTGTATTAAATTATATGAATATTCCCATGTTTTTTTCTCAAACTGCTTTGTCTATATTATGTATAATACTATGTATTAGTATTAGAGATGTATGTTCACTTTTGGATAATCAGTTTGTTGAAGACAAGTTCTATATCACTGTTGCCTTAAAAATGATTAGAAATGCCTAGGAAAGAGCCTTCTACACAAGGAATAAATTTTAGATAAGAGGCTTCTAGTCTATGTACCAAGGAACCCAGAAGGGGTATGTTGAGTATTGAAAAGGGTCCAGGTCATTAAAAAGTTTCCAATAATAAACTCATATTCACCATTGCATACATATATTGCAATTTGTCAAATATAGGTAGATGTAGTTGTGAGACATATAATTTTTTTTCTTGAACAGATAATTCACATCCTATTTATTTGTAGATTCTCAGAACAAATGTAGCAGAAGTTGAGTAATGAATGTCATGAACATGCCATGTGTAGCACCTGACTGGATCTTCTCCCCAGAGAGGGCTGCTGTTCCTGGAGCATGGATTGGGTCCCGTTGGCCTTGAGCTCATGTCTGGTGCCAGCAGCTTATCATCATCACACTTATGCTTTATGTGTTTCCACAGCTTCCCGGGACTGATGTTATCTTAGATGAAGTCACTGTCCTGGTTGATGGTACACTGGAAGAACAAGAAGCCTACTGCAATAGTGAGTGTGAAAGTGGATGTCTAGTAGTTCCAATATGAATCTGGTTTCTTTTACTTCAAATCTAGTGTTCTGTCTATTGTACCATCTTAAATTTATTAATTTAATCCATCAATTTTTAAAAAGAATTTACTAAGGACCTATTATGTGCTTACACAGCTAGTTGGTAAAGTCAGGGAGACCTAGGTTTAAATCCAGCCCTAGACACTTGCTAGATGTGGGACCCTGGACAAGTCCCTTTACCACTGTCTGCTTCAGTTTCTTTTACTGTAAAATGGTGATAGTAAAATCACCTATATCCCAAAGTTGTTGAGAGGATAATATTTGCAAAGTTCTTGGGAGAGTGCCAAGAATATAGTAAGTGCCTAATAAATACCTATTTTCTCTCTTCTTCCATTCAAGGCACTGGTAATACAAAGACAGAAATGAGACAAGAACCCCCATTAAGGGAGTTTACATTCTGCTGAAAAGTTACAACATGGTGACTAAGAACTGAAGTTTACTTGCTTGCTCTAATAAGGGGAACTCAATTTCCAAGCAAGTCATTTCATTCTTTTTTCTCCTTCTCTTCTTGGTCCTTAACTTTGTCAAAAGAATAATCTTTCTCTTGGGAGTAAAATAAACTGGAAAGTCAGCTTTTAGACTGGGATGGCAACATATTAGGAGGAAACAATATTGAAATTCTAGACTGCAATAGAGAGCAAACCTGCCTTTATTTAAATGCCTTTCTTCTAAAACCTTTGATTCTATCTTTGAAGAGTTTATTAGATGAGGGGAAATCACATATGATTTTTGATAAATCACACCTTCACAGTTACACAATTGACCAAGAGGTCTGTTAAATATAAGAGCCTGTTGTTTATTAATCTCTCTCACATACACACATATACTTATGCACAGAGGCATACAAAAAAATGACTCCACTCTAAAAGTAAATTGCAGTCTTGAAAACTCATCCGCAGCAATGTGTTCTCCGTACATTTATTAAGTTTATATAAAATTTCTTGAGAGGTACCTATAGATATCTACTTGTTCAATGATACAACATATATTCACAAAAATGGGAGGAATCAAAGAGAAAAACAAATGACCACCTAGGGCATTCTCTTTTTTCACAGAGGATATGTCATGGAGAGTAAGTTCCCATCAATTGTGAGATTCTACAGATGTGCTTGCTTGTGTATGGCACCGTATCAATTGATTCAATATAAACAGAATCTATAAGAACCATATTTAATTGAAAGAGATTGGGCTACACATCCATACAGGAAAAATAAAGTGGATGAAAAATGCCTATTCACCAGTCTAACTACACTTGGTTGTGCAACTCATCAGTATCTGTGTAGTGGGCAGGTATTAAATACGGACAATAAAGAGTCCAGGACTTAATAAAAGGATGATCTTGGTCTGGATTACTTTAGAAAATTGCACAAAATATTACAGGATTTCATATTGCTTATAAATACCAAAGTCCTTCTTTCTGATAGCAGTATTCTCCTCATGATGTTGTCTGGCTACAAATCATGGAATATCACAAATTCAGAAGAATCAGTGAAAAGGAGCTTGAGGGCAAGGATAAAAGTTAAATACACTCTAGTAGTGTACAAACAAAGGGGTGGTAATACATAGAACTTGAATTTAATAAATAGGCAGTTTAAACAATTAAGGTAGGGATATGCGGAGAGGGAAGGAGAAAGGGGGAGAGACAGAGAGAGAGACAGAGAAAGAGAGAGAGAGAGGCAGAGAGAGAGAGAGAGAGACAGAGAGAAAAAGACAGAGAGACAGGGAGAGCAGAGAGATAGAGAAAGAGAACATCATACGTTTAGAGTAACAAGCGAAAATTCTAAATAAAGGGTAGAAAGAAGCAGGTTTTGATGACAAGCCAATGTGTTCTTATCACACATACTAAATTATATGGAAATCATAAGCATATGCCTTTCAGGCTTCACTCAAAATTCCAGATTCACCTTTGAAGAGGAAAATTTATAGTGCTTCTTTGATAATACTATTTGTAATGGAATAAAATCCAAGCATACAGCACAGAAACTTCCAAAAAGACTTTTGAAATAGTTCTGTAAGCCCTGAGATTTATCAGTCAGACCCTTTCTTCTCTCTTAACCTGATAATACTTAAATAATTTGATTGTCATTTTCTTTTTCAAACAGGCCTTATTAGAATTTGGGCAGGAATAAGAACTTGCACTGAAATCTTTTTCCTGATATTTCATTGTGCTGTGAAGGTTACCCTTAGTTCTCAAAGGATAAGCCAGTGAAACTAAGCTTTGGCAGACTCATAGAAGCTGGAAAACCTTCAAGTGTGACACCTGTGAAGGACTGTGTATGTGCTCCAAGAAACAGCTAAGTAAGGTCTGAAGAAGCTTATCACCAGAAGCCCAACAAAGACTGATGTATTGTTTAAACTTTAAGAATACTCAAAGTTGGGGTAAGGGTGTGGGGAGGCAGAGCAATGATGGCAGAGTGAAAGCAGGGACTTACCTGAGATCTCCCACAAAATCCTTATAATACTTCTAAAAAATGAATCTGAACAAGTTCTAGAGTGGCAGAATCCAGATTTCCAGCCTAAGAAAACCTGAAGAATCAACAGGAAAGATTCGTTACACCAGGGTGGTAGAGGAGTGCAATCTGGTGCCTGGGCTGTACCAGCTTAGACTTTACTGTGGCAAAGCCAGAGCAGACCCCAGCAGACCAGACTGGCAGTGGTGGTGGTTCCCAGACCTCTAAGCCTGGGAGTTGGGGTTGCGGGGGAGGGGTCTATTAGAACTGAGTGAGAGAGAGGCACAATTCTGTGCAGGGCCTGCAAAAGTGACAGCAGTGACAACAGCAGCTACTCCTGTGCCTATCAGCCCAGACAGAATGCTTGAAAGTCACCTATTTAAACTTCCAGGAGCGAAGATGCTGGAGTTAAACAGTAAGTAGTTAGTTCTCAACCTCCCCTCCATGACCCTGAAAAACCCAGAGAATATTGCCCCAGGAAAAATCCTGGAATAGTTGAGCCAGCAGAAAGAAGGGGTATGGCAAACTTTTAGCTTGAGAGGCTAGGGGAATTAACAGGAAAGGTACCTTTTGCTGTAACTGAAGGGGACCAGTAAAGGACTGGAGGCGGCCCACTATGCCAGCATCAAGGCTCACCTCAGCAGACCAGTGGGAGATCTGGAGCCCTAGGATGGTGGAGCCAGCAAGTGCTAACACAAGGACCCCAGGCATATCTTTGCACATCCAAGGAAATCAGCAGACACCAGTGTAGATGGGAATCTAACAGCAACTGAGGCTACCCATGTTCTAGTACAGCACTAGGGAAGGAGACCTCCAACAGGCAGACTACCCCTTCCCCACACCTGATGCCACAAGCTTCAATGTAACCCTGAGGAAATGCAAAAACACCTCACCTGGCCTCAGCATACACCAGCCAGCTCCAGCTCAGGACCGGGTAAGCTATATTATGTAGCTTCCAGCTGCCAGAACCAGAGGCCACAGCACACAAAGTCAGTAACCATGCTCCTAGCCCCCAGCACAAGAAGTATGGGACAGAGGCCCCTGTGCCCCAGAAGCAGAGATCCACTTTAAAAGCCAGGAGAAAGGCAATCATAGTGATCAAAAAGCATCCTAGAAAAGCAAAGACCATAGGTTCTTATTGTAGGGACAGTGAAGATCAAAATACAAATTCAGAAGAAAATAGCATTGACACTATACCCATGTATGAAACCTCATAAAGGAATATGAACTGGTCTCAATTCCAGAAAGCATCCCTGGGAGAGGTCAAGAAGGATTTCAAAAGTAAAATTAGAGAGGTAGAAGAAAAATCGATCGATTCCAAAAATACAATTGACAAAGTGGAAAAAAAATTCACTGAAGAGAACAAATGCTTAAAAAGTAAAATCAGCCAAATGGAAAAGGAGGTATGAAAACTAACTGAAGAAAACAATTTGTTAAAAATAGAATTAAACAAGTAGAAGCTAATGACTATGAGGCATCAAGAATCAGTCAAACAAAATCAAAAGAATGAAAAAATAAAAGAAAACAAAATATCTCTTTGGAAAAACAACTAACCTGGAAAACTAAACTAGGAGAGATGGGTTATTGTTTTACCAGAATTATTGGTCTACTAGAAAGCCATCATTAAAAAAATGGCTGTACAGTATCTTGCAAGAAATCATCAAGGAAAACTTCCCCAAGTCCTAGAACCAGAGGGTAAAATAATCATCTTGAGAATCCATCAATCACTTCCTGAAAGAGATCTGAAATTGAAAATGCCAAGCAATTTTGTAGCCAAATTCCAGAATTAACAGGTCAAGGAGAAAATTCTGCAAGCAGCCAGAAAGAAATAATTGAAATATCATAGAAAACTAGTCAGGATCACAAAGGACCTTGTAGCTTCTACATTAAAATTTCATAGGGACTGGAATATAATATTCTGAAAGGCAAAGGATCTTGGATTACAACCAAGGATCAACTACCCAGCAAAACTGAGCACAATCTTTCAGGCAAAGAGATGGACATTCAGTGAAATAAGGGACTTCTAGACTTTCCTGATGAAAAGGGAAGGACTCAGTGGAAAATCTGATCTTCAAATACAAGACTCAAGAGAGGTATAAAAAGGTAAACAAGAAAAACAGGAAAAATATTATTCAATAAGGGCATACAGTTTACATCACAATGTGAGAAGATGATACTTGTAAATCTTGAGAATTGTATCTTTATTACAACATTTAAAAGGGATATACATAGACAGAGGATATTGGTATAAATTAACTGATGTGATGATAAAAAATCCCTATTAAGGGATACAAAGGGATGGTAATAGGAGAAGAGGAAAGGAGGAAGCAGAAAAGGGTAAATTTACTAAAAGATGGTTTTATGAAAACAATAGATAAACCTTTCATTAGTATGACTTTAAAAAAGAGAGAAGAAAACCAAATTACCAGCATCAAAAATGAAAAGGGTGAATGCACCACCAATGATACCAAGGTAAATTACATCACATAAAGAGGCACAAAAACATATTATACTAGAGGGAAAGAAGGGAGGCAGATGAGCATCATTTGCCCTATACTCTACCTCATATGCACCAAGAAGTATAGCATCCAGATTCTTAGATGAGAAGTTAAGGGAGTTACAGGAAGAAATAGCAAAATTATAGTAGTGGGGGACCTCCCCCTCCCCCTCTCTGAGCTTGATAAATTTAACCTCAAAATAAACAAGAAATAAGTTAAAAAGGTAAAGAGAATTTCAGAAAAGTTAGATATGGTAGACCTCTAGAGAAAAAAATACCATTTTCTCAGTGGTACAGGACACATGGCACATACACAAAAATTAACTATGTACTAGGGGGGAAAACCTCACAATCCAGTGCAGACAGGAAGAACTATTAAATGAATACATTTACCATCATGATGTAAGGAAAATTATGTGTAACAAAGGGTCATGGAATGATAGACTAAAAATTACAAACTAAATATTCTAATCTGAAAGAATGAGTAGGTCAAACAACAAATCATAGTATCAATACCTTCATTCAAGAGAATGACAATAAGTCAACATACCAAAACTTATGGGATGAAGAAAAGCTGTTCTTAGGGGAAGTTTTATATCTCTGAAAGTTTGCATGAATAAAATAGGGAAAGGCATCAATGAATTTTGCATGCAATTGAAAAAAATCTGAAAAAGAATAAATGAAAAATCCTCAAATAAATACCAAATGAAAACTATTGAAAACCAAAAGTGAGGTTAATACAATTAAAATTAAGAAAACTATTTAAATAATTAATAAAACTAAAATCTGGTTTTATGAAAAACAATGATAAAATTGATAAACCTTTGGTTAATTTGATTTAAAAAAGAGGAAAACCAAATTACCAGTATCAAAATGAAAAGTGTGTACATAGAGAGAGGACACAGGATCAGTTGAATATGAAAGGATGATATTTATAAAACAAAATTAAGAAGTGAGAGAGGAATATAAGTAGAGAAGGTGAAAGGGAAAGACAGAATATGGTAAATTATCTCATATAAAAGAGGCAAGAGAAAACTGTTACAATGGAGGGGAAGAGTAGGAAGATGAAAGGGAATGGGTCAGCAAGCATGATATGTAGTGGGAATAAGCTAGATACATTTCCAATAAGATTGGGGGTGAGACAAGGAATTAGAATAGGCAAAGAAGAAACTAAGTTATCACTCTTTGCAGATGATATAATGATGTGCTTGGAGAATCCTAGAGAACCAAAGTAAAAAACTATTTAAAATAATAAATAGCTTTAGCAAAATTGCAGGATATAAAATAAACCCACATAAATCACCAGCATTTCTATATATTCCTTTTTGTTAAACAAATGCTTTATTAACTTCTGTTTTACATCATTCATTTCCACCAGATTTTGAGTTACAATTATTTCCGCCCCCCCACCCTGTTTTTCCCCTACCCACCCTCCCAAAATAGCAGTCTCACAAGATATTGCTTCCTCCAACATGCTCTCTCCCATATCTTCTCCCATACCCTCTTTGTCTTTTCCATTAGAGGAAGGTGAATCTCTATGTCCCAATGCCTGCACATCGTATCTCCCAATTACAAGCAAAAGAGTATTAATAATAGTATTTATATATATTTGAAACATTTAATCTTAAGACATTTTCGAATTTCAGATCCATTCCCTTCCTCCCTTGTCACCCATTCCCTCTTGGGAGATGAGTGATTCAGTATATGTTGTACATGTCTAGCTATGCAAAACATTGTCATAGTAGATATATCATACAAGGCTGCTTATAATTCCCTCCCACTCATCCCACCCCCCACCTGGTCCATTCCCTACATGATACTGTCACTCTTCTATAGTGGGTACTTCCAACCTCCCCTCACCCCAAGGATGCCCTCCCATCCATCATCCCTCCTCTAATCCCCCTTCCCCCTATTCTGCTGTAGGTTGAGATATGCCATTTAGTATGTATGTCATTCTCTCCCTGAACCAAATTCAATGAGAATGTGGTTTTGCCTTTTTGCCTTCCTATACTTCCCCTCCCTTGCAACCACTTCCCCTTGCTTCTTCTACATGAGATAATTTACCCTACCCTGTCTCTCCCCGTCTCCTCTTGCCACTTTCCTCTCTCTCCTCATAATTTCATCCCTTGAGTATCCTCCCTTCCCAAAAAATTCAACCTATGCCCTCTATCCATATATAAATGTAAACATATATACACACATTCACATATGTATTCATATGACCATACACCATTCTTCCATTATTTTCATACTGAGAAAGATTTCATCAGTCATAGTTATTGTTTTTCCATATAGGAATGTACATAGATCAACTTTGATAAGTTCCTTTTGATTTCTTTTCCATGATTACCTTCTCAGGCATCTCTTGCTTCTTGCGTCTAGATGTCAAATTTTCTATTCAACTCATTTTTTCCTCAAGAATGCTTGAAAGTCCTCTATTCCACTGAATGACCATATTTTCCCATGAAACAAAATACTCAGTTTTGCTGGGTAGGTGACCCTTGGGTTCAGTCCCAGCTCTTTTGCCCTCTGGAATATCATATTCCATACCCTTCGATCCCTCAGTGTAGAAGCAGCCAGGTCCTGGGCTATTCTGATTGTATTTCCACAATATTGAAATTGTTTCTTCCTGGCTGCTTGTAGTATTTTCTCCTTGATCTGGGGATTCTGGAACCTGGCTATAATATTCCTGGGAGTTTTCTTTTTGGGATCTTTTTCAGGAGGTGATCTGTGGATTCTTTCAACCTCTATTTTGCCCTTTGGATCTAAAACATCAGGGCAATTTTCCTTGAGAATTTCTTGAAGGGTGATTTCTAGGTTCTTTCTTTGATCATGGCTTTCAGGTAGTCCAATAATTTTTAAATTGTCTCTCCTGGATCTATTTTCCAGGTCAGTGGTTTTTCCCATGAGATATTTCACATTGCCTTCTAATCTTTCATTTGTTTGGATCTGCTTAACAGCATCTTGATTTCTCATAAAGTCATTAGCTTCCATTTGCTCCAGTCTAACTCTGAAGGAATGAATCTCCTCAGTGAACTTTTGAGATTCTTTTTCCATCTGGCAAATTCGACTTTTTAAGGCATTCTTCTCCTCATTGCCCTTTTGGGCCTCCTTTGCCATTTGAGTTAGTCTATTTTTTAAGGTGTTGTTTTCCTCAGTCAGGCTGTTCACCCTCATTTCATACTTTTCCTGCATCCTTCTCATTTCTCTTTCCAATTTTTCCTCCACTTCTCTTATTTGATTTTTAAAGTCCTTCTTAAGGTCCTCTATGGCCTGCAACCTGCTCATGTTTTCCCCTGGGGCTTTTGGTGCAGGACTTCTGACCTCACAGTCCTCTTCCCCTATGCTTCAACCCTCTTTGCCCCCAAAGTAGGAGTCTGGGGTTGCATTTTTCTGTTTTATTTGTTTCCTTTGCCTTGGCATGTTGCCACTTAATTACTTGACTTTTGCACTTGTTGCCACAGTATGGCTTTGCGGCCAGATAGGGGAATTTTCGTCCCGAACATATGGGGGGGCAACTTCTGTTTCTGGCAAGCTGGAAATCCACCCACAGTCTCCACCCCAGACCGCAATCCAGATCCAGGGAGGTTAAAGCAAGAGTGATTACCCCCCCAAGACTGATCGCTGAATCTCCCTACAGTTCACAGGCCAGGAACTGGAGCTGCTTCTGAATACTACAAAATATCATGTCTCCTCAGTGGCTTCTAGCCCCCAGGGGAGGAAGCTGACGCATTCCCCAAATACTGGTTCTAAAATCCATAGGGCACTAACCTCTCACTTTGTCCTAGGCATGTCTATGTTGATAATTCTGGAATCACCACAGCTCCTGGTGTTCTGGGGTTCCTCCAGCTGGCTGATGACCCTGCCTCCCTGGGGCTAAAACCATGACTCAGGTGGATGTTCTTGGCTCCCTGTGCAGGCTGCTGGCTCCCAGAGCGCTGTGCTGGTCCTTCCTGCAGGGCTGCTGGGCTGTCCTCAGTGGGAAGTTAGCTTCTCTGTGTCGTTCTGTGGGTGCTGGGCCTCCAGAAGTTGTTCAGAGATCCGTTTTACATAGTTTGGAGGTAATCTGGGGGGAGAGCATCTTGGACGCACTGTTTTTACTCTGCCATCTTGGCTCCGCCCCCTCTATATATTTCTCATGAAGCCCAAAAGCAAGAGATAGAAAGAGAAATTTCACATAAAGTTACTGTAGACATCATAAAATATTTGGGAGTCTACCTGCCAAAACAAACACAAGAACCATATGAACACAATTACAAAACACTCTTCAAACAAATAAAGTCAGATCTAAATATCTGGGAAAACACCAGGTTGCTCCTGGATAGGCAAAGCTAATACAATAAAATTGGCAATTCTACCTAAATTAATTTACTTATTCAGTGCCATATCAATCAAACTACCAAAAAATTATTTTATAGAGTTAGAAAAAATAATATCAAAATTCATCTGAAAGAAGAAAAGGTTCAAAATATCAAGGGAAGCAAGGAAAAGAAATGCTAGAGAAGGTGACCTAGCCATACCAGATCTTAAATTGTATTATGAATTATAAAATAAAAATGAAAAATAAATTATAAAATATTATAAATTGTAAAATGTATCATAAATCATAAAATTAATTATTAAATTATAATATAAATTATAAAAATATAAAATTATATAAATTCCATTATAAAATTATAAAAAACAGCAATCATCAAAGCTACTTGATAATACCTAAGACATAGAGGGGCATATCAGTAGAATACATTAGACACACAAGACATAGTAGTCAATGATTATAGCAATCTATTTTTGATAAACCTAAAGACCCTAATTTCTAGTATAAGAACTTTTGAGAAAAACTGCAGGGAAAAGTAGAATATAGTATAGCAGAAACTGGGCATAGACCAATGTCTGACACCATATACGAAAAAAAGCTAAATGGGTACATGATTTAGTTATAAAGGCTAATACTATAAACAAATTAGGGGAGCAAGGAATAGATTATCTGTCATATTTATGGAGAATAGAAGAATTTATTACCAAACCAGAGATTGAGAGCATATGAAATGCAAAATGGATAATTTTGATTACAACAAATTGAAATGTTTTTGCACAAAGTCAATGCTATCAAGATTAGGAGAGAAGCAGACAATGGGGAAAGAATTGCTATAACTAGTGTCTCTGATAAAGGCCTCATTTCCAAAATATATAGAGAACTTATTCAAATGTACAAGCATACAAGTTATTCCCCAATTGATAAATGATCAAAGAATATGAACTGGACGTTTTCAGAGGAAGAAATTACATGTAACTATAATCATATAAAATGCTCTAAATCACTATTTATTCGAGAAATACAAATCAAAACAACTTTGAGGTGCCGTATCACACATGTCATATTGATAGGATAAACCAGCAAATGATAAATCTTGAAGATGAGGGAAAGTTGGAAAAGTAATTCATTGCTAGTAGAGTGGTGAGATGATCCAACCTGGAGAGCAATTAGCAATACTACAAAGAGATCATATGAATTGGAAAAGGACCCATATGTACAAAAATGTTTTAGCAGCTCTTTCTGTGTTGGCCAAGAACTGGAAATTGAGGGGATGCCCATCAACTGGGGAATGGCTGAACAACTTGTGATATATGAATGGAATGGAATACTATTGTGTTAGAAGAAATGATGAACAGGGGCAGCTATGTGGCACAGTGAATAGAGAACCAGCCCTGGAGTCAGGAGGACCTGAGTTCAAATCTGGCTTCAGACACATAACACTTACTAGCCATGTGACCTTGGAAAAGTCATTTAACCCCAATTGCCCTCCAAAAAGCAAAAAAAAAAGAAATGATGAACAGGCAGACTTCTGAAAACCTGGAAAGACTTATATGAACTGATGCTGAGTGAAGTGAGCAGAACCAGGAGAACATTATACACAGTAACAGCCACAGTGTGCAAGGACTGATTTTGATAGATGTAGCCCTTCTCAGCAATACAAGGACCTAATACAATTCCAAAGGATTAATGATGGAAAATGCCATCCACATCCAGAGAAAGAACTATGGAATTTGAATGCAGAGTAAAACAAATTATTTTATTTTATTTTATTTTATTTCTTTTTGTTTTGTTTTCTTTCTCATGGTTACTCCCACTGATAATTCTTCTATACAACATGATTAATGTGAAAATAGGAATGTTCAATAAGAATGTATATGTAGAGCCTATATCAAATTGCATGCCATCTTGGGGAAGGAGGAGAGAAGGGAGGGGGAGAAAATTTAAAACTTATGGAACTGAATGTTAATGAGTAAAAATAAATAAATGAACTTAATAAAAAATATACTCAAAGAATATAACTATGTGTAAAAGGATCATGATAAAAGGATACATCCTTTGGTGGAGGAAGAACCCACATTGACAAAACCATATATTCTTCAAGTATTGAAATATTAATATTATCAAAGACACATTTTGACACTTCTTTCCTATTCAAGAGGGAGGATGCTTTTCTCTTTATTCATTATTCACTCATAAATATTTGTGAAGAGAAATGGAAAAGTTTGGTTTAAACTATGAAGGAGTATTAAACTATGAAGTAGTATTGTTCTATAATAGAACAAGTCTAGTGTTTCAGATTTGTGAAATGAATATTATTTAATTGAAATTTATATGTACATCAGTATTATTTAATTCATATGTGCAAATTCTGAATAGGAGGCTAGATTTTTTTATATTTTTGATTATCAGAAAACTTGAACTAATAGAACTCATTGCATTATTTTGTTTTTAAATTTGTAATAGATTGTTTTTGTTTTGTTTTCTTCTAATTGTGTTTTACTTTCCACTCTTATTTAAGTATAAGTTTGGGGATGCTGTAGTTTAAACTAAGTTTTGTATTTCCACAATCCTGTCTTCACATTGGCACTGTCACTGTGGGTCCTTATCATCACCTAATTAGATGATTGCCATTACTTTCTCTCATGCCTTTCCATTTGTTCTTTCTGCCTCTTCCAATATACTCTTCATGTCATTACTAGTATAATCTTCCTTATGTATATATCTCATCATGATGTCTCTCCGCCCAAAATACTCAAGTGATTACTTAGTGTTTTTTAATAAATTATTTAGTCAGGTTTTCAAGGCCTCCAACAAACTACTACAGTACTTTTTCATTGAGAACTCATCCTACTGCCCTCCATATTCTCTAGGCCTTGAACTTTTCTACTTTCATATCTTTCCCAATGTTGTTCTCTATAATAGAATCTTGGTATTTGAAAGTGGACATCAAATTATAAAGCAAAGAAATATCCAGTATGTATACCACACAGGTAGTCACCTGACCTTTGTCTGAAAGCCTCCAAGGAGGGAAAACACATCCTCTCTCAAGGCAGAATATTTCACTTCAGGAAAGCTCTAATCATTAGGAATTTTTTACTGACATCTGGCCTCAGTTTACCTCTTTCTAACTTCTATCCAGTGCTTCTGGTTCTACGTCACACTTCTGATGATTCTTCTACAAGGTAATCTTCCAAATACTTGAAGATATTCATCATGTTCTCTCCAGGTCTTCTTTTCTCCAAACTAAAGATTCCTAGTTTCTTCAACTGCTTCTTTATATGACATAGATTGAAGGCATTTTACTACCTTGATTTTTCTCTTATGGGTACATTCCTTTTTATCAATGACCTGCTTAAACCATAGTGTCCAGAACTGAATACTATATTCCAGATGAGGTCTGGTGAGGGAAGAGTAAAGTGGTGCTATCAGCTCCCTATTTCTGGAAACCCAGGCTTTTGTAGCTGCTAATTCACGCTGTTATCTTGCAAACTTTTTTTTAGAATCTCTATTCTATAATAATGCCACCCACACTATACACATCTGAATTTGATGTATTTTGTAGCTAGGTGGCACAGAGGATGGAGTGCTGAACCTGAAGTCAGAAAGGCTCCTCTTCCTAAGTTCAAATCTGGCATCAAATACTTACTAAGCTGGTTGACCTTGGACAAGCCAGTTAAGCCTGTTTGCTTCAGTTCCTTATCTGTAAAAAGAGCTAGAGAAGTCAATGGCAACCACTCTAGTATCTTTGCCAAGAAAACCCCAAATGTGGTCATGAAGAGTTGGATATAACTAAAATGACTGAACAAGAAATAAGACATTACATTTATTTCTATGGAATACCACATTATATCCAGTCAAAAGCTTCAGCCTGTCAAGATACTTTTGGATCCTGAACTTGTCATCCAACATGTTAGTTATGCCTCGAGCTTAGTGTCATTTTAAATTTGATTAATATATCATCTATGTATTTCTCCATGCCATTACTAAAAACATTAATTATCACAAAGTCAAATACAATTCCCTGGAGCAATACACTGGAGACTTCCTAAACACTGAATCATCAGAAACTACTTTTTGAGTTTGGCCAGCTAATCAGTTGTAATTCCAATTGATTCAATTATCACCTAACCCATATTTCTCTATCTTTTCCATGAACAAAATACTAAATACTTACCAAAAACTTTTGGCAATCTGTATGAAATATGAAGCTGAAATCTAAGTAAACTATATTTGTGATTACTAATTAAGTAATCAGTTAGTAAGATTTATTGTAAAAGAATATGAGACTAGTCTCTCATATACTTTCCTTGAATAAGTCACCAAAAATGGTTATAACAAGGAAAATCTGCCATGCTATCTCTTTGGATTCACCATTTCCCTATAAATACATGTTATTTCCTTAATGATCTATTCTATAGGACTGTACTGTAATTTGAAGATTCTCCTCTCTTCTATTTTTTTTAGAAATCATGACATCATTTGCCCTTCTGCAATATTGTGGTACTTCTTTCATTGTGTATGGTCTTTCAAATATCACTGACAGAGGCTCAGCAATCACATCTGCCAGTTCCTTGAAGACAAAAGGATGCAGTTCATTTGGCCCAGGTAATGAATTCATTCTTACTATCTCTTTACCAATCATGGACTCATTTCTCTGTTAGAGCTTTGTGTTCTATTATTTCCAGTGTAAAGTTGTCTTTACAAATAAAAAATAATCAAAATAAAAATTAAATAGTTCTTGCTGTTGTCTGTTATCACCATTGCATCTGTAGTAAGTAAAAGTTCAATCTTTTCTTTGATTTTCCTTTTCCTCCAATACAGCTAAGCTTCATCCATTTTTTGGTGTCCTTCACTAGAAAAAACTTATTATGAATTTCAGTATTTTGATATTATTTTATAAGACCATGCTGCATATAGAGATATATACACAAACACATATATATATAACACACATACATGCATACATACACACATACATATATACATACACACATACATACATATATATATACACATATATATATATATATATATGTACTCTGCTACATGGTCTTGCTTCTATCTTTAGCACATTTCTATTTTTAATTTTTTTTCAATTTACAAACATTTTTCCCTATCCATCCAAAATTCCTCAGATGCAAAAGAAAAAAAAGAAAATGAAATCTCTTACAATGAATTTGTGTAGTCAAGCAAAGCAAATTCCATAATAACCATGTCCAAAACTGCATGCCACATTCTGTTCTTGATCTCTCTCACAGGATCTGGGGGAGCATGTTCTTCATCAGTCCTGTGGAATAATAGTTGTTTGTTGAATTTGTTAGATTTTCACAGATCTCTATTGTATACAGATTTCTGTTCTGTATAGAATAAATATATAAGATCACTCTTTTTCAAAGTTGTCTTGCTTTTTTCTGTCTTCTGCTCTCTGAATTTTTTGCAGAGACACATCAATGACCCTATTTTATTTTTTTATATCTTGACCCTATCCTGGGAGCTCCCTATTCTGGGAGTTGACCCCATCATGGCAGGAACTGAGGTTTAGCCCCAGGGCAGGCCTGACCAAAAACCAATTGGGGGAACTTCAGAACACTAGTAGCTGTGGCAGTCTCCAGAATTATCAACACATAGATGCCAAGGACAAAGTGAGAGGTAAGTGCACAGTGGACTTTGAGACCAGTAGTGGGGAAAGTGTCAGCTTTTGCCCCTTGGGTAAGAAGCTACTGAGACTCTTAGGCTCAGCCAGCACCATGCAGCAGCCTCAGCTCCTGGCCTTTGGACTGTAGGGGAACCAGGCAACCAGTCTGGGGGGTAAGTGCTCTTGCTTTAACCTTCTTGGATCTGGATTGCAGTCTGGGGTGGAGTTCCTGGGGTATCTGACCAGCTTGCCAGTGGGAAAAGGACCCACATGTACAAAAATATTTTAGCAGCTTTTTGTTGTAGCAAAGAATTGGAAATTGAGAGGATGCCCATCAATTGAGGAATGGGTGAACAAGTTGTGGTATATATAAGAAGGAACACTATTGTGCCAGAAGAAATGATGAGCAGGCAGACTTCAGAAAAATATGGAAAGACATATATGAACTGATGATGAGTGAGGGGAGCAGAACCAAGAATATATTGTACACAGTTACAGCCACATTTTATCATGACTAATGATGTTAGACTTGACTCTTCTCAGCAATTCAATGAGCTAAGACAACTCCAAAAGGCTCATGGTGGAAAATTCTATCCACATCCACAGAAAGAACTATAAAATCTGAATGCAAATCAAAACATACTATTTGCTCTCTCTCTCTCTCTCTTTTGTTTCTTCTTTCTTGTCGTTAATTCCATTGTTTATAATTCTTCTTTACAACATGACTAATGTGAAAATGTTTAATATGAATGTATATGTTGAGCCTATGTCAGATTGCACTACATCTTGGGGAAGGGAAGAGAGTGGAAGGGGAGAAAATTTAAAACTCAAAAGTTTGTGGAACTGAATGTTGTGAGCTAAAAATAAATTAATATAAAAAAATCTAAGTTGGTTGGCTAGTTCTCTGTGCATTTAACTTTATTCTTCGGATACTTTTAATTGGCAGCTAAGTAGCACAGTGGATAGAGCACTAGGCTCTATCTAGATCTACTAGATCAGGAAGATCTAAAGTTGAAATCAGGCACTTATTAATTATGTGACCCTGCACAAGTCACTTCCATTTTGTCTCTCTCAGTTTCCTTAATTGTAAAGAGGGGATAATAATAGCACCTACCTTACAGAGTTATTGGAAGAATATTGGAGTTGTTGTGAAGATCAGATAATAATTATAATTCAATTAGCATAGAGATTGGCACACAGTAGGTGCTTAACAAATGCCTGATCCCTTCCCCACAACCACCCCTGCCTAAAATTCTACTTATCCTTTAAATCCTCATCCAAATACTATCTTCCTCATGAAGTCTTCCCTCAGTGTCCCTGTCAGTAACATTATTTTTTCCTACCAGATCTTACTTTGGTCTTTATAGGCCTCAGTTACTCAGTGAAATGTACATAATAATAGCTCCTACTTCATAAGGTTGTTCTCATAATCAAATATGATTTTACACATAATATGTACATATATAATTTATATATTACTATATTATAGTCTTAAGTATATACATATGTTATATATTTTATACAGATATGAAGACAATATTTATATATGTATACACATATTAGTGGACATATGTATGTGTGTATATTTGTGTATAGATATATAAATACATATATGTATGTGGCTTTGCAAATCTTGAAATACTATATGATATGAGGTGTCATTGTTGTCTGTTATAAGAAATGCTGTCTCCAAGATCAGAGCATAAGATGCAACCCTAATAATGTTATTTGGTGGCAAGATCTTCTTTAGATGGTATTTGAAAATTCTCTTATTATGCTTCTTCTATACTTATTAGCTCACTCACATTCTGTAAAACTGATGAGAAAATGAAATAATCCTAATGGAAGGGTTCTACCCTTGTTACCCTGAGAGGGTTTTGTTGTGTTTTTTTTTGTCTGTAAGGACAAGAAAAACAGCACCAAAAATCATTTTCATAAACAAAAGGGGGACTAGCTAAATGTTTATTATTTGTTTGAATAGACTGGAAACCTGAAGGTTCATGCTAGAGTTATAAATATCACTTTCCCTCCCACTCTCTCTCCTGAGCTAGCCTTAAAACCCACTTATGCTGAGGGATGTGTGCTCTTAAAGAATGGAATTTCACATCAATATGAATTAATATATGAAGGCTAGAAAACCAGAAAACTCAAAAGCTTGAAGTTCAAGTCCAAGCAGGAATAGATTCCTCCCACTGGTATTTGGTGAGTGGCTTGAAAGTGAAATTCTCTGTGATCAGTAATCTGATCTAGCCTTAGACACCTGCTAGAACAGTACGTGCTGTATGCCGACTGTGACAATGAGTAGGAAGTAGGGGACTGGATGCCTCAAGTGATTGGGTAATAGGAAAAGATATCCTTTCAACTCAGAGGACAGTAGCTGGTTTGAGTCCAGATAAGGTTGGGAGCTGCTGGAAGTCATTCACACTTAATGACTAACAAGGGACTCACACAGACTATCAAATGACATTGGTGTCCATTCGTATTCTGCCTGGAAGATAACCACATGACCAAAGGATGTGACGTGTGCTGATAGGTTACTGGCAACTAGTAAACAAATCACCCTTTCATTTTGAAATCTTCCAAATAAACAAGCTCTGGGGTTTGAAGTAATGTGCTAAAAATTATACTGAGGACAATGGCTCTCCCATGTGTTGTGTTCAGAAACCCCTCAGATGTTGACAGCAATACTAATACCTTTGAGAATATATGCTAAATAGGGTAATGTACTCAGATAGGACCCGATGTTAAGCCTGAACATCCAAAAGAATTCTACTGGGTAGTTTTACTTATGATAGATCTGGGCTAGTGATGCCAACAGTAAATGCAGTACCTCAGTTAGTGAATATGGCTAGAGTAGCTTTTGGATGACTGCCTAGTCATGCTTTCTTTAATTGCTTGTGGCCTGATTTGCATAGACATAAGGGAATCAAAAGAATGGTGAAATGTAATAGCCTTGGAGGGAGACTGAGCTCATACTTCACAAAATGAAGCTAAACACAGCCTAAAAGAGAAACTTTGTTAGGAGAAAGTCACAGAGAGGCAAAAAGCAGTTGTTTAGAGGGAGAAATTAATGAAAATATATACATATTCCTTTAGCACAACTGACTTAAAACTCTGACGCCTACCCTTGCCTCTCCAAACATGGGTGACATTCTCAAAAAAAGGGGGACAGGGTTTCCTCTGCTTCCCCAGTGATACCATCCTAATAAGTTTTGCCTCTTTTTTTTGAGCATAGTTAGATGTCACAATGTATGTGGTAATGTTTTAAGGCTATGTGTGTATATATATGTACATACAGTATATGCATATGTGCATATATGCATATGCACATGTACACATATATATGCACAAGTACACATATGCACACACATATTTTTAAGAACGTGTATATTCATACATATGTGTATATAAAGAAATATACTATAAGAAAGTGATTCAATGACTTTAGAAAAACATTAAAGGATTTGCATGAAATAATGAAGAATAAAATAAACAAAATCAAATACAGTAACAGCAATGTTGTTTTAAGAACAACTTTGGGAGAATAAGTTATTTTAAATATTATAAATACCCACATTAACTATAAAGTACATATAAAGAAGGATACATACAAAGAAAGGGTAGAGGTAGATGTAGATGTATATTGTGTGTATACATGCACACACATATTTGTGTTTAGTGATAGTCATCTCTATGGCAGGGGTGAGGAAGGGGAGGGAAGAAAAAAGAAATAAAAATAAATTTACATAATAATGTGTTGTATATCTGAAAGGAATAGCAAGTTCTACATAACAGATTTACAATTTCACATGCAATCATCTTTTTTATTGTACTAGGTTGTGGGAATGCTTGTTTTATTCCATAAATTAAAAATAAAAATAATTTTAAAGTATATATTATATATGTATATGTGTATTATATATGTATATTTGTATATGTATGTATAAATGTATATACACAACACACACACACACACATACATATATATTTACATATTTATATGACCAGAAATCCTAAAGCTTGGACTGTCAATGAAACTTCTTGGTCACTTGAGCACAAAATCAAAATCAAAATATTGAAGCAAAAACTATAAGGAACTCCAGCTTCTCCCACAGATTGGGCTATTAAACCACCATGGTCAAAAAAGAAAGTGGTGCTCAACTAAATCAAGGCTATATCCTAGCTAAATATATTTTCTCTTCAATCAGGTTTCTTTCCCTATTTTAACTAAATAAACTTCCTCTTGGTAATTGATAGGTCTTCTAATAGTGAGCCATTTTGAACCACTCTCAAACTTGACATGCCATACGGGCATCTGGTCAGGTCTGACTTACAGACCTTTTCCATCTTTATCAGTGGGAATGCTGGCTTTGGCATTGCCTAGCACTCCTCACTCTCCCATGCTCCATATGGTCAACCAGTTGTCAAATTTTGCCCTTTCTTCCTTAACAACATTTCTCTTCTCACACAGTCACCATTGAGATCAGGCCCTCATCATTTCCACCTAAACTATTTCAACAGCTTCCTTATTTCTCTCCATTCTTTAAGGTTCTCACAACTCCAGGTCATCTTACACACTGTTACCAAAGTAATTTTCCTTAAGCATAGATATGATGCTGTGGCTCAGTCAACTTTGGTGGCCACTTATTTATCTAGAATCAAATATAATATAAACTTTTTTTCTGTTTATCCCTAGATAACCTGGCCCCAATCTATTTCTCCTGTCTTACAGATACTATTTTTCTCCTATGATCTGTGATCCAGCCAAACTGTTCTCTCTAACCCTGACACACAACCCACTTAATCTCTTGCCTCTGTATTTTAACTTTCACACATGGCTGGAATGTACTACATCCCTACCTTTGCATCATAACTTTAATATGCTACAGAGAATCCATTTTTTCATAGAAAGTCTTTTCTGATCTCCTCAGTTCCTAGTACCCTTCTTTCCAATGTATCTTGATTTTACTAATTTTATATTATTTATGTATAATTTATGTATTAAATTACTATTTAGTTATAGATTTTGCTTATACTGATATATGTATGCTAATATGGATATAAATTTATATATGCTTGTTTTCCCATTGAAATTATTTTATCTTTTATACTTGTATCCCCAGAGCTTAATACTGGGCCTAACACATAGTAGGTGCTTCATAAATACATTGGGAGAGTAAATTATAGAAGTTCAGAGAAGGGATATGTAGTATCCCATGGCCTACAATTCTATAAGGAAAGTCTGCACAGGTAAATTGAGCATCTCTCAAGAATCAGGGTTGATCCAGGCAGCTGCATAGCACAGTGGTTAGGGTTTCAAGATTAGAGTCAGGAAACCCAACGTCAAGTTGAACCTGTGAAGTCATAGGTATTTACTACTTGTGTGACTCTGGGCAAAGCATTTGAGCCTTCTTGGGTTCAGTTTCATCATCTATAAAATGAAGATAATAATAGCACTTACCTATCAGGATTGTTGTGAGGATCAAATGAGACAATATATGTTAAATGCTTTGCTCACCTTCAAGTACTATGTAATTGCCAGCTATTGTTAATGAAATTATATGAATAGAAACAATTCTAATGTGGGGCAAAGTAGAAAACATTTTTAAAGAGACCTCATAGTTGCAAAAAGAGCTCATTAACAAGTTTTCATTGAAAA
Source organism: Gymnobelideus leadbeateri (assembly GCA_011680675.1). Classification (NCBI taxonomy): domain Eukaryota; kingdom Metazoa; phylum Chordata; class Mammalia; order Diprotodontia; family Petauridae; genus Gymnobelideus; species Gymnobelideus leadbeateri. Next base: position 189,771 of record WOXC01008215.1, on the reverse strand, counting down.
AAAAAAGACATGCATAGAATTTTGAAGAAAAGTCAGATAATGGAGGATGGTTTGTTAAAAAGTATCACATGATTCTGTAAGAAGAGTTTTAGGAAATCTTAAGCCCGGAATAAACAGAGACTCCCAAGGGATGATAAGGAAATGTAAGAAAGGATTATATAAAAGCATGGAAAAGTGCTTTAAGAATAGATTAAGGCATTTTAAAACTAAGAATGAGCTGAGACTAGGAAGGGAGACTAATGACAAACATAAGGATTTATGTTTCCTTTTTAGCTATTGGGGGAGGGAGAAGGGTCAAAGAGACAGAAATGGCTGCTGCTGCTGAATTGGTATCTGATCACTTGAAACATCATCATGCCATCTAACTTCCTCAGCCTCTTCTCCCTTCTGTTTGGTGGGCTAGAAAGTAGAGCACTCAAATCCTTCCAAAACTTTCATTTATAGAGGACTGGACTTGGACTCTCCAGCTAACTTTCTATTTTACATCTATAACTCTGCTTGGATTAAACACCAAGGAACATAATGCCCCCATCTCTTACTCTCCAGTGGCCCTGACCCTCAACATTCTTTCTTGCTTCCTTTTGTATTGTCTTACCTCATTAAATTTTAAGCTCCTTGGGAGCAGAGATTGTCTTTTTTTCTATCTACACCCCACACACTGGCACAAATGCTAAATTATACAGGCCAGTTCCTACCATATGTTAGCTGTTTAATAAATATTAATTGAATTAAATTGATGACTGAGAAAAGGTAAAGTCCTTCAAAGATCTGAGATAGTACTATGTACCAGTCAAAAAATACTTAATATAGTCTTGGCTTCAATTAACAAAAGAATAGTTTCTAGGAATAGGGAGGCGATAGCCCCACTGTACTCTGCCTGGAAGTATTGTATCTGAAACATTGTGTTTAGTTTGGAACATTGTGGTATGGGAAGGACAGTGATAAACTTGAGAGCATTCTAAGAACAACCAAGATGGTGAAGATGATATAAGAACTGGGTATATGCAGCCTTAAGAAGTGAAGACTCAAGGAATATGAGAGTTCTCTTCTAGTATTTAAAGGGCTGCATTTAGCAACAACAGGTTCATCAGAGGTCTTCAAGTAAAGGTTAGACCAGTGTTGGGGAGCCTACAGCCTCAAGGCCACATGTGGCCCTCTAGGAACTCAAGCATAGCACTTTGGCTGCATCCAAACTTCACAAACAAATATCATTAATAAAAGGATTTTTGTCTTGTCACAGGACAAGTCCCTTTAATAAAATACCTCAAGGTTGCAAGTTCCCTACCCCTGGGCTAGATGATCACTTGTTTGGGATCTGAAAAAGGTCAGGTATAAATTGGAGTAGAAGACCTCTAAGATTCCTTCCTCTCCTGTAATTCTACAATTCTATGACTTAGATTTTGACCCCTGTTGAAACAAGGGAATTAAGAGAAGCAATGTGAATACTATGAATTAGATTTATGTGTTGAATTTGAGGTTGGTAGAAATTTAGAATGGAGATATCTGGAAAACATATTGAAATTCAGGACTGGTGGTCAGAAAATGATAGATAAAGGGGAATTAGGTATGACAACCAGTAGAAATACAAAAGGGGGGATTATCAAGACAAAATGAGTGGCCAAATGTGTTTAAATGATGCATAAAGATAGGGGAAAATGTGGATTGACAGAATAAGACCCTTGGATTTAGTCATAATGAGGTAATTTATGATTTTTGAAAATAATGTTTCTATCACAGAATGAGACTGGGAGGCAATTGCAAAATACTGATAGGAATAGTTTAGTTAGTAGGAAGGAAGTAGAGGTACTGACTTTAGACAATTCTTAAAATTTGATGGTAGAGTCAATGGGGAGAGTTAATACTGTAACTTGAGTAGGGAAATAAAATACTGAGTCAGTAAAGTGACAAGAATATAGCTTTATGAATAATACATAAGCGTATTATTCATCAGTAGGTTTGCTACAGTCCACGGGGTCATGAAGAGTCAGAAATAACTAAATGATTGAACAACAAAGTCAATACATAGGTGTAGAAGGTATATGAATTCTGAAAAACTGAGAGAAGAGGAGAGGAAGAGGATGAGATGAAACTGAAGATATTTCTTTTAGAAGAGTAAGAAATAAATAGTAAAGAAAGGTTTTATAGATGTCAATTATTTAAAGGACTGCAATTTAGAAAAGGGATAACTCTTGTCATATTTGAGACTAGAGGACAACTAGAAGCAATGAAGAGAAGATTCAAAGAGGCAAATTTAGGCTTAATATAATGGAAGATTTTGCAATGCTTATAGTTTTCCAAAATTGCCTCAGGAAGTACTGAATCTTCTAACTAAGAGACTTCAAGAAAAGAGTAGATGACTCTTTGTTGAGTATCTTGTGGACTGGTTTTTCATTCAAATGGACTGTATTCCTTGTGATGCCTTCCAATGCTCTTCTATGAGGTGAGAACTGGATGGACATCAAATTTCCATTTGACATTTTTTTTACAAAGGACACCTGAGGTTAACTTCTATTTGTGTTTGGGCTTTGGCAAGAATCTGCTCATTATAGATCAAAGACAGCTAAGAAAACTAGCTTCATTTCACAAGAAAAAATCATAGATGTCAGCTATAAATAATGCCTCATTGAGGAGCTCACAGATTGACTCCCTAGTGTGGCTACCAGAAGCAGAAATTGTCAGCCTGCCATGGCAAATAGCCATGAGAGTTAACCATAGGAGCTCCCAACAAGAACCACAAAGAACTGAAGCAAATATCTCAAAATTGAAAGGGTAAGAAATGGGATGTAAGTATAAGTAAAAAGAAAGACAGTACTTGCCTTCATAATAAAATGGAGGAAGACAACACATAAAAGGGAGCTGAAATTGGGGGAACTGGAGAATAGAATTGCCTTTGTTTAGGTATGAGGGCAAAGTCCAGATAATCAGAAGTACAATTGAGAGGGGAATGAAACATGGCTATACTGGGTCTGTACCCAAAATGGTAGCCCCAGAAGCAACTCACAAATAAGAGAAAGGGGACAGCATGGCAGAGAAATGTTCTGATGAAATAGACCCAGCTGCTAAGGGAAGTTTCAGGCATCTAAATAACAGTGAAAATACATCAGCAACCCAAACATAAAAGGTCATATCATAAACTTATTAGAAGAGAATGGAAGAGTGGATCTATGAATATGGGTGGAATTCTTAACTTGGGCCCAGGGAGTCAGAAGAACAGTTGGGAGCAAAAAGCATCACAAATAATGAATAGCAAATAAACCTATTTATCTAAAATAATAGTAAGTAGAAATCAAAGAAGGCATACAGAATTGAATATACCATAAAATATAAATAGTGAATAAGCTCTTCTACTTGGAGCATTATATCTCAGCTCAACTAAGACTCCCTAAGATCACTTAAAGAGGAATTCTTAGAAATCTCTAATGTGGCAATCTAGAAATCAAGGATGTATATCAAGGCAATGGATTCTCTGTCTACTTATTCCCAAAGTATTTCTCTTCAGGGTCCTCATCTGAAGGGAACCTGGGACTCCATGTATCTCTTAAAACCAGAAGATGTCAGTCCTCTCCCAAGTTGTAAAAATCATTTCCACTCTCACCAAGTGTTGAATAATTATTCTCTAGAACAACAGATTGCTATGCAAATTAACCAGGGCAAAAAATATCTCTCCAACTTAAAAAAAAAAAAGGAATATGCAGTTTGAATAAATCATCTAAAGGTGAATCTACAGAAGAAGAAAACAAAAATAGTACACAAGAAAGAAACCTCATGAAACATTGGACAACTAAAGTATTTAAAATCCCTATGCAACAACTCCACCCACAGCCCAATTCTCCCTCCTGCTATAGCCTATGCAAATAACTTCAGACTTGTGCTTCCTGAGTCCAATTATGGAGGTCTCATCCTTCTCCACCCACAGCAGTGAGTCAGTATGAACCATATTACTTCAAGAGAAATGGAAAACACTGATTTGGCCCAGCCATTATAAGTATATTGAACCTCTGGAGAAAATTGAATTGGTATAGAAAGGAATGTACATTTTTCTGTGGTACATGGCACATACACAAAAAAATGACCATGTACTAGGGCATAAAAACCTCACAATCCAATGCAGAAAGGCAGAAATATTAAATGCATCCTTTGCAGATCATGATACAGAAAAATTACATTAATAAAGGGTCATGGAAAGATAGAATAAGAATTAATTGGAAACTAGATAATCTAATCCTAAAGAATGAGCAGGTCAAACAGTAAATCATAGGGAAAAAAAACTCAAAGAACTTCATTCAAGAGAATGACAATAAAAAGACAACATGCCAAATTTAGGGGATACAGCAAAGGCAGTTCTTAGGGGAAGTTTTATATCTCTGAATGCTTACATGAATAAAATAAAGAGGAGGTCACTGTATTTGGGAATGCAACTGAAAAAACTAGAAGAACTTAAAAATCCTCAATTAAATACCGAATTAGAAATATTGAAAACCAAAGAGAAGTTAATAAAATTAAATTAAGAAAACTATTGAAATAATAAATAAAACTAGTAGATTTTTTTGGAAAAAAAAACCAATAAAATTGATAAGCCTTTGGTTAATTTGATTTAAAAAAGAAAACCAAATTACCAGTTTCAAAAATGAAAAGGCTAAATTCACCAACACTGAAGAGGAAACTAAAATAATAATTAGGAATTATTTTGCCCAACTGTACACCCATAAATTTGACAATCTTAGTGAAATGGATGAATATTTACAAAAATATAATTTGCCCATATTAACAGAAGAGGAAGTAAAATACTTAACCCCATCTCAGAAAAAGAAATTGAATAAGCGATCTATGAACTCCCTAGGAAAAAATCTCCTGGGTCAGATGGATTTACAAATGAATTCTATAAAACATTTAAAGAACAATTCCAACACTATATAGATTATCTGGGAAAATTGAAGGAGTCCTACCAAATTCATTTTATGATATAAATATGGTACTGACACCTAAACCAGAAAGAGTCAAAATAGAGAAAGAAAATTATAGATCAATTTCCCTAATTAATATAGATACAAAAATTTTAAATAAAATATTAGCAAAAAGATTATAACATAACAAGAATAATATACTTTGATTAGGTAGGATTTGTATCAGAAATGCAGGGCTGGTTCAATATTAGAAAAACTATCAGCATAATTGACCAGATCAACAACAAAACTAACAGAAACTATATGATTGTCTCAAAAGATGAAGAAAAAACTTTTGACAAAATATAACACCCATTCCTATTTAAAAAACACCACAGAGCATAGGATTAATAGAGACTTCCTTAAAATTATATGAATCATCTACCTAAAACCATCAGCAACCACGATATGTCATAGGGATAAGCTAGATGCATTTCCAATAAGATTGGGAGTGAGACAAGAATATGCATTATCACCACTGCTGTTCAATATGGTAGCAGAAGTGTTAGCTTTAACAATAAGAAAAAGAAATTGAAAGAATTAGACTAGGCAAAGAAGAAACTAAGTTATCATTCTTTGCAGATGATATGATAATATACTTAGAGAATCCAAGAGAATCAAGTAAAAACTTGAAATCAACAACTTTAGCAAAGTTACAGGATATAAAATAAACCCATATAATATATTACTAACAAAGCCCAACACCAAGAGATAGAAGGAGGAATTCCATCTAAAATTACTATAGACATTATAAAATATTTGGGAGTTTATCTGCCAAAACAAATCTAGGAAGTATATGAAGACAATTACACAACACTTTTCACACAAATAAAGTCAGATCTAAATATTTGGAAAATACATCAGGTTGCTCATGGGTAAGCCAAGCTAATATAATGAAAAATGACAATTCTACCAAAATGCATTTACTTGTGGTAATTTACTAATTACCATACCAATCAAAATTCCAAAATAATTTTATAGAGCTAGAAAAAAATAATATCAAAATTTACCTGGAAGAACAAAGGTCCAAAATATCAAGGGAATTAATAAAATTAAATCCTAGGGAAAGTGACCTAGCCATACTACATCTCAAATTGTATTTTAAAGCAGTAATCATCAAAACTACTTGGTATTGGCTAAGAAATAGAGTGGTGGATCAGTGGAATAGGTTAGGTACACAAAACACAGTGGTCAATGACTATAGTAATCTACTCTTTGATAAAGCCAAAGACCCCAATTTCCAGGATAAGAAATCACTATTTAACAATAAGAAATCACTATTTAACAATAACTACTGTGAGGCGGCGAGGTATTGCTGTGAGTAGAGCATCGGCCCTGGAGTCAGAAGGACCTGAGTTCAGATCTGGCCTCAAACACTTAATGCACACACAAACACACAAGCCGTGTGACCTTGGGCAAGTTACTTAACCCCAATTGCCCTCCAAAAAGCAAAAAAAAAAAAAAACAATAACTGCTGAGAAAACTGGAAAATAGGATGGCAGAAACTGGGCATTGACCAATGTCTTGCATCATATACCAAAATAAATCCAAATAGGTATACAATTTAGATATAAAGGCTGATACTACAAGAAAATTAGGAGAGCCAGGAATAGTTTATCTGTCAGATTTATGGAGAATGGAGGAATTTATGACCAAACAAGATATAGAGAACATTATGAAATGCAAAATGGATAGTTTTGAATACATTAAATTGAAAATTTTTTGCACAAAGTTGATGTATAAAGATTAGGGGGGAAGCAGTAAACTAGAAAAGAATTTTCACAACTAGTGCCTCTGATAAAGGCCTCATTTCTAAAATATAAAGAGAACTTATTTAAATTTACAAGAATACAAGTCATCCTCCAACTGATAAATGGACAAAGGATACGGACAGTCAGTTTTCAGAGGAAGAAATTAAAGCTATCTATAGTCACAGGAAAAAAAATGCTCTAAATCACTATTGATTAGAGAGATGCAAATCAAAACAATTCTGAGGTACCACATCACACTTATCAAATTGGTTAGCATGACAAAACAGGAAAATGATAAAAGCCGGTGATGTGGGAAAATTGGAATACTAATTCATTGTTGGTGGAGTTGTGAACTGATCCAAACATTCTGGAGAGCAATTTGGAGCTATGCCAAAAGGGCTATAAAAATGTACATACCCTTTGACCCAGCAATATCACTTCTAGGACTGTATCCCAAAGAAATTGTACAAATGGGAAAAGGATGCACATGTACACACACACACACACACACACACACACACACACACACACATTCTTTTATGGTGGCCAAGAAATGGAAATTGAGGTATGCCCATCAATTGGGGAATGACCGAACAAGTTGTAGTATATAAATATAATGGAATACTATCATGCTATAAGAAATGATGGGCAAGCAGATTTCAGAAAAACCTAGAAAGACTCATATGAACTGACGCTGAGTAAAGTGAACAGAACCAAGAAAACATTGTACATAGTAACAGACACAGTGTGCCATGACTGGTTTTGATAGACATACCTCTTCTTAGCTGAGCAGGGACCTAAACCACTTCCAAAAGACTCATGATGGAAGATACCATCCATATCCAGAGAAGGAAATATGGAGTCTGAATGCAGATCAATATATACTATTTGCTCTCTTTTTTTGTTGTTTTTTCTTTCTTATGATTGCTCCCATTTATTCGAATTCTTATATACAACATAACTAATATGAAAATTTAAAAAAAGTATACCAAGCAAAGCCTGGGGGCAGGAAAGAAGAGATGACATCATTGAACTGATTAAAGATGAAGTGGATCATATGCCCAAGAATAAAGGGACAAATATAGAAGCTGAAGTCAGTCATCTCCCCATGGAGTTTTCTGAGGGCATGGAATCAATTGGATATCTATAAATCCCCCATGAGGAAGTTATAGAAATCTGATCTTGGGAGGACTTTTGGTTGTAGGTAAAGGGGAAGACATCAAGAATGAGAAGAGATGTCAGTGATGAATTGAGTGGGAAAAGAAGAAAAAGCTGAAAGTAAAAGATCCAATAGAGGAAGGACAGATACAAAGCTATGTCCAAAGTAGATAAACATAGATACTCATAAAGACAAAATGAAATGGTTAAAAATTTAAAGGGAGTTTATGGAAAATTGAACCTGTATTATGCCATGAAGAAAAATGAACAAAAAAACCCATAGAAAAAGTGAAATTTATGGACTTACGAGATCACAGAAAAAACAAAAAATCTCTAGAATAGTCCAAAAGAAAAACAGTTCTTTTACAAGATGATATTGATATGGAAATTAGATTTTAAAGTCTGAAGTCAAAGTTCTCAGTATAGAATTAAGGAAGACAAATATGATGCAGGACCTAGAGTCTAGATAAAATGTATTAGTCATGGTGAACAAAAGAATGAAAGATTCGAAACTCAAGATACAGTCTAGGAAATAAATTTGATCAAAAAGAAGTGCAAGACAACAACTTTAAAAGAACACAATTTTGATACAAAACAAAGACACTGACTTTGAATAAAGGATGTACCAATATCATGCATGAATCTTATCTCCAAAGAGAACATGATAAATGAAAAAAAAAACTTAATATAATATTGAAGGAGGTGGTCAGGTGGATCAAAGGATAGAACACTGAACCTGATGTCAGAAGGATCCAAATCCAAATTCAGCCTTAAATATTTACTGGGTATGTGACCTTGCTCAAGTCATTTAATTTTTGTTTGCCTCAATTGTCTCAACTCTAAAATAGGGACAATAATAGTACCTATTTGTTGTGAGGATTGAATGAAACATTTGTATGGAGCACAGTACCTGGAACATAGTGTACACTATATTTATGCTGGTTATTATGTTTTGTTGTGTTGGTGAGGAAGAAGAGGAGAAAAAGGAGGAGGGGGCAGGGAACTAATAGAAAATAAGTTCTGAAGACAGGAGAAAAAAAAAACTGATACAGCAGATCCATAGATAGCTACTGTCATCTAAAACCCCAAGTACATAGTATATACATTTCTGAATTTCAATGGCAAAGAATAAATTTTGCAAGCAACAAGGAGAAAGTTTTTAAATTAGGAAGGAATTGAAAATTTAATTACTCTGTAGAAACAAGAAATAAGAGAAAAGAACAGAATTATATGTTATAAAAACCAAAGGAGCTCAGGCTGCCACCTAATAACATATTTGGTAATGATTAATAAAAAGACAAAACTTTCATAAAGGAAATGTATATGAGGCATTCTAGTATGTATATGTTTATACATATAGTGTATATACATATACACACACAGGTTCACACACAAGTAGACTACTTGACTTGTAAACACTCTGAACAGGAATATCAATATTAAAGAAGATAAATAAATACAATTATGAGGAAAAAGCTACATAATAAAAGATGTTCTCTTGAGTTGATATGCAATAATTTCAATATGAAGGAAGGAAGGCAGGAAAGGAGGGAGGGAGGGAGGGGAGGGGAATGAAGTAAAGCAAAGAATATCAGCAGCAACAAAGATCACTAAGAAACAAAGGGACCTAAGAAGTCACTGGTTTAAAGGCACTTTAAAGAATCAGAAGATAAGGATAAAAAGCTGAATTCTATATTCTTGTATAAATAATTGATACATTTTGTGAAGATGATAACACATTGGGAAATTGTATAAATGGGCAGGGGAGTACAGAAAGGAGCTGGAGAGATGCATCCTTCCCTAATCCACCCTACCCCAGTTCAAAGATGAGTGAAGAAGGGACAGTAAACTTTTTTTAGTATCTCAAAAAGTATAAATTGATGATGTCATAGAAGATTAGGATAAATATCATAGAAGAGAATTTGGATGAAGGAATTAAGAGGGGAAATTAAATGATGCTATTAAAGTATTTCCCCATGGTCATGGGAATGTATGTCTATGGTAAGATAATGGTAAGAACCTTATAGTGAGTTACATAAAGAGAAATACACAGATTAAGAGAACATCTTCACCAAGAAAGGATTATACTTTATAAGGCTATATCCTGCCTCAAAAGAGGGGGTGTATGACTCCCCCAGAAAAACTAGCACTTAGAGAGGTAGTAGGAATATTGAATCAGAAATAGGATTATGTAATGAGTGATGGTGGAAAGGACCAGGTCTCCAGCTTGGGATAAAGATTAACTACTACCACATGTCACTGATTTCTTTATGAATTGAAATTTCCAAGAATAAGCACAGCAGAAAAAAATGTAGCATGAGAAATCCTGACAAAGGTAAAATCATGGAAAGTGGATAGAATAGGAAGTTCAGATTTGGTATTCCAGAAGCTCCATCCTCATGAGGCCCATAGAGTAAAGAAAGGACTAACTTACGGTTATCTCTGAATTTTACAAGAGAATCCAGAATAGATTAAAAGGAAGAAAAATAAAAGAAGAAGTAAATGGAAACTTCTTAACAAAGGGAATCACAAATCAAATCAACAAGTATTTATTCAATGCCAGGAACAAAATAATGTTATTTTAAATAAGAGATTGGGCAGGGAGAATGTTGAGACACAGGCTAGTTAGATGTGGAAGGAAATGGACCAAATCAGGCAGGGGAAAGACAATCAAACAAAAACAAACAGAGAAAGAGAAATGAACTATTTAAATTAATTTGAGGAACCTGGGTTAAAGCAGGTAAACAGAAGTGCAAGAGAAGGAGAAAAGTCTGTGGGAATAGACTACCATCAAAGTAGTATAAACAAAATGAATCACAGAGAGAAAGTCCTAGACAAAATAATTGCTTTCAAATGCAGTCAATGTGTTGATTGTTTTGCTGAACTGTTTTTCATTTTCTTTCAAAATTTTTGTCAAAAGGGAAGGATTTCTGGGTAGAGGGAAGAGAAGGGATATGTTCAGAAAAGAGTAATATAAATGCAAATGGCATCAATAATAAAATACTTTTAAAACAAGGTAATTCTAGAATTCCCTTAATATTAAATACTTATATATCCAAAAACATTTATATATCAATATAAAATGTAGCAATACCATAAAGAATGGCAAATGTGAAGCATTTGACAAGAAATCACATCTAATCCAGGGTGAAGAAAGATGTCAGGGTTTATTTTCTGATCCCAGATTATCCTCCCACCTCACCACACCATTCTGACTATATTCCTACCTATTTCATAGTTCAATGTCAACATTGACCAGGATGATAACTGTCTGAAATGAATTATAGCTATATTTTATTTCATCAAAGCACCAGGAAGAGTCAGAATGTCCTTTGATTTTCCACAGGCCACTGAAAACAAACTTTACATCTTTCAAACCCTCCCTGGGTTGAATGCAAACACACCATATCCCATTACCAGTCCTCTAAGCTAACCACTCTACCTCCCCACCCCCATGTCATTTAAATTCTTCCCTTCTTGGTGATGGTTGACTAGACCAAAAAAAAAATAGCTGCTAAATTCTTCTTTAGGAATACTAACTCCATGTAAAACTTTGTCCCCATAACTTTGTCAATTTGGTGCTTAGAGAAGAGAGATTCATTTTGGAAGCATGAGGCTAGATCCATTTATTTATTTATAATGATATATAATAAAATGAAAGCAGGTGTATATTTTTCCTGGAATCTGTGACAAAAATCCATGAGAGATGAAAACAAACTCTATCCTAAACCTATTTCTTATATATATTTAACCTGTGGCCTTCTACTCTGAACTATAAGCTCACAGGAAAAGAAGTCTATCTTGGACAGTAAGGCTTTTAAGAATGAACTTGAATCTTGCCCCCCCCCCCAAAAAAAAAAAAAACCTTCCATTGGGAACATCAGAATCAGACTTCCACAATTTTAAAGGTCCTCATCTCCCACACAAGTACTCAACAAAACAAAATATGGACTAAGGTGGGTTTATTTATTCCAAGGAAAAACTACCACAAGTAATGAAAATGACTCACTTTACCTCACTTTTGTCACATTACAATCCTAGGGGAAGCAGTATAGGCATACCATCCTCCAGATTTATAGTACTACCCTAGGTGGGTAGGAACCCCCAAAAAAGAAAGAACTTGAGGTTCTGGGGAGTCAAGCAACGAGGAAGCAAAAGTATGAGAATTCATGTTAGAAGAGGAGAAACTTGACCAGTTCATTCTAGGTACCCAGGTACACCTACTAACATGTATATTTTACTGTTATTTCAGGGCAGATTCAACTACTCTGCCAATCCAATTGGAAAATAGAAGGGGGAGAGAGAGAAACTCTCCCTCTCTTCTTTTCATGATTTGATGAATATAGCATAAGTCTGTACTACCATGTTCCACTGAGCATTGCTATTGTCTGCCACCTACCAGCACAATTCCACTACTTTAAATTTCAACATCTTTCTCTTATTCCTTTGCTACACACTCTTATCATCATTCTCGGTGAAATAAAAATCCAAATTAGCAGTCTAATACAATAATAGCTCCCATTTATACAATATTTTAAGATTTGAAAAGTCTATTCCTCATGACATCTATGTGATAGTTGAGTAGTACCAGTATTATGATCCCCATTATACGGATGAAAAATGGAGACTCAGGGAGTTGTGACTTCCTCCTACTTACAAAGCTTTTACAGTTAGAGCCCTACATTCAAACCCATGTCCTCATGAATCAAAGTCCACCACCAGACCGTGCACTATGTTTTGTATTATTCATGGTTTTTTTTTCCCATTTCTTAGCCTTATATCTCTCTTCCCATTGTAAGCTTATTAAAGAAATGTGTTATTTTTCTTAGATACAATACTGAATAAAATGTTTGCAAAAATATTGAGGGAAAAGGAGACAATATGGTGTAATAGAAAGAATCATGAATTTTAAACCTGAGGACCATGGCTCAAATGTCAATCTTTCTCCTAAATTCCCAATGAACATTGGGCAAGTATTGTTGCCTTTCTTGGTCCTAGTTTCCTTCTCTATAGATCATTAGGTAGAGCAGCAACCCCCCGGGAATACCCAGGGTGACTGCTAGCACAGGTTCTTAGCTCTGCTTTACTAAGAATAGCTGTTTAAAGGGTCAACAATCTTTTAAAGTACAGTCACTAGTGTAGGGGAAAAGTCAGTATGCTGAACTTTAGAGAAAATACAAGCAGAGAGATAAAGACCAACAGACAGGGCTCTGACTGCCTGAAACAAAGCAATATTGCTATACACTTTACTTACATCCCTGCATTGAGAGAGCCTTTACTTCTGAGCAGTCCAGGAGCTCTGAACATACAGTCACTCAGAATCTGGACTAGGGAATCACAAGATCTTTTTCATAAGAGAACCCCCAAAGCAAAATACCAAACACACACACACACACACATATATGTGTATACACACATATGTATATATTTATATACATATGTATATATGTACACATATGTATATGTACATACATATGTATATATGCATGTATATATCTGCATATACATACGTATATGTGTACATGTGTGTATATGCATATGTGTATACATATACATGTGTGTATATGTGTGTGTGTATATATATATATACTTTTCAGAACCAGAAGTCATCACAACCATCATGACTCAGTGCCTAATTAGAAATTAGCAAAAGATGTGAAAGCCTTCCTACAAGCAAACCTCCCCTAAGCAAGCTTCTGTTAATAGGCTCCACCTGAGAACTATTAATGGGCGGGAAAGAGTTCAAATTCCATTAACATTACACCAGTTCACATGATACCTTGGCCCCAACATAGTGATATCACTTTGGTCTTCTTCAAGCATGAAGGACAACAACTATAAGATTTTATATATTCTGGAATTGAGTTATGAAGGTGAAAAAAAGTGTAAAGGTTGTCATAGTCCTCAATTGATCACTGGTGTTTTAACCAAAAGTATACTTATAGGTTGGTGCAGGGCTTCTTAAACTTTTTCCATTCAAGACCTCTTCAGTGCTTCTAAAACTGGGGGTGGCCATGGGGTCACTACCCAAAGTTTAAGAAGTGCTAGTCCAAGCTTATAAATCACCAAGTGTAGGGAAGCAATCAAGAGCCAAGGAAAGATCAAAGATATGTAGAGGGAGGAATCTGCTGGAGAGGTTGGGATGGAAATGTAATCACCTGTGCTACAGAGGGATTTACCTTCACAGAGGGAAGGACCATTTCTTCATTTGAGACAGAGGTGAAGAAGGAGGCAGTGGCAGAAGGCATCTGAGAGATATAGCATGAGGAGGGGAGAAGAAAGAAGTCTAAATGAATGGTCTCAATTTTTTTTTTCTGTAATGTATAGGACAAAAGTCTCAACTGAGGAACTGAGTGGAGAGGGAGCCATGTAAAGTTTGAGGAGGAATGAAATTGTTTAGAAGAGCCACTGTGGTGAATGGGACAATGAGTTAATTGGGAAGGCATAAATGGATTATATTGCTTTAATGAGTGCCCAACTAAAGTTTTGTAACCTGAATTTGTAGTGGACTCAGAATACTTTTGCGATTTTCACCAACTTTATTCAGTAGCACAAGCAAAGATATGAAGGCAGGGGTTAGTGGGAGTGATCCAAAGTTAAGGAATCATTGTAAAATAACTTAACCCACCTTCACTATATTGCCTGTTGTCATGTTCAAAGAAATCGAAATTATCCTTTGATGATTGAAAGTATTATATGACCTGTGTGGACATACAAGAAATCATTTATGATGTACAGCATGATACATACTGTATGTACAGTATTGTAGTTATAGAGTAGGAGATACATGATAGAATCAGGTAAAAAACTTCATTATTTTTCTTTTCTTCTCCTAAAGGTGGAGTTTAGAAAAATAATTTGTGTAATTGTAGTTGTAATTCCAGTCAATTTGATTCCAGACAATGTCATATCTTTGAAAGGAATTATGCTTTCTTTTTTATTATTTTATTTCTATTTTATTTTTCTGATTTATATAATAGTGGGATAGAAGTCTGGACTAGATTCTCCTCTTCAAGTTCTATAGTCTAGGGTTCTATTTGTTATGAAGTTCAGAAGACTAAAAATTGAAGTTGGCCCAAAGGCCAATGGAAAAATATATTGTCATTGCTCCTTGGCCTCTTGGACTGAAGTAAATTTTAAGTCATTATACCTATTTTAAAAGATTAATGGTAGGTATAAGGAAATTGCAACAAATTACCAATTGTGACTTATGTGTGAGAAGTAGCATAAAAGCCATCATCAAGGATTTTTCTGACTATAAAGAGAGATAGGCCTTTTATGTAGAGAATTCAAGAAATAGCATGCATGACTCATGTGTTGTATTGTTATCTATGAAGTAATCAAAGGATAAAACCAAAGTCTTCAGAACAATGTATAGAACATTGCTGGAGAATTTAGGGAAAGATAAAGGCAAGAATGACAAATGAGAATGCATGGATGGGGTGCAATCAACACCAGTGAAATAAGTCCTCAGAATTAAATTGATTTCATATAATATATAGTAAGTGTCAAAGTTATACAAGTACTGGTAAGAGACACTGGTGTTAAAAAAGACAAAAAATATTAAGCAGTCCCTGAACTCAAGGAATTTTCATTCTCTTGGGATACAACATTACCACAGTCAAATAAATATGTAATTTCAGATGAAGAGTGCAGTAACTGGGAGAATCAGGAAAGATTTATGATGTCATCAATCCATGAAAATATCAAAGTATCAAACTATCTTCTCTTGCTCCTGCTCCTGTTTCTAATTCATAATCATCTTCGACCCAAATCATTCTATCACTGATTCAAAAGAAATTCTTCTGGGAAGAATACACATAGAAGGTCGAGAAGCAGGATGGCAGAGTTGGCACAAGCATAAACCAAAGCACTCAGTGAACTGTGGAGAAAACTACAATTTTTTATAGTCAGTAAGAGATTTAAGCAATGGCCTGACAACCCTGGAAACTTTACTCGGTGACTCAGCATCATGAGAATTTGTCTTCTCTGTTTTGGGTTACAGAATTTATTTCTGTGATCCAATCCCAACTCTTCCCTGCATTCATTGGATCCACAGGCCCTATTAGAAATATAGCCACCTTTTCTATGAAGCCTAATAATTTATTTAGCAACCAGGAAAGCATACTGTATTATGTCTGACTATAGTCTAGCATAGTGGGATCCCATTATATCAATAATAATGATAATAATTCACATTTATATAGTATTTTACATGTACAGAAGTACACTTTAAGGCCATTAACTACTCAGTGGGGCTTTTAAAGTCCAAGTATGAAATGTGCATATATTTTTCTCGGTATTTTCTTTGAGCTGTGTCATTCAGCCTTTATTTTATCCAAGATTAAACATGAAATTTTAATTCCTCTCATGGAATATTAAGTATGATCAGTTTTAACACAACTTTATGGCCAATAAGTACTCTTCATGCTGCTAGCAAGGGTACCCCAGAGTCTAACAAAGATCACTTTTTGTTTTAAAAGAATCTCATAAAAGTGGATTGGTGGTTCTGAATGCATATACAGATGTGAACCATTCCTAACACTCCATACCCCCTGCAGGTATTTTGAGAATGTGTGGAGAGTTTAACAATATGAAAATAACCAACCATCAGGGTGTCAGCATAGGTCAATATTCTGCATTCAAAATCAGAAGCAATGGAGTTCAACGGGAGATAGATTTTTTATCATAGTGTCATGAACATTACAGTACCCAACATGCCATTTACTATGGCAATACCCTCACATACATCATTAGAGCCCTTGGTAACTTTCAGCTGGGTTATTTCATTTGATACAACAAACTCATGGAATGAGGGGAGGGGACCGAGGTCCAATTATCAACATTTTGAAAATGACATATTTGAAATTCAGATAGATTATTTGACTTGCATGCAAATTACAAATAATGGAACTTGGTCTAGTACTCAGGTCTCCTTGCTCTGAGTTCACTGTAATTTCTAGAACAATGTACTGCCTCCATAAATAGTAAGAACATAAATGAGTCTTAAATGTTGCTAACTATGAAATTGAAATATCTTGGAAATTTTGTTCTTTATATTTTTTTCTTTAAAAATTAATTACATGGGGCTGCTAGGTGGCACAGTGAGTAGAGCGTCAGCCCTGGAGTCAGAAGGACCTGAGTTCGGATCCAACCTCAGACACTTAACGCACACACAAATAAAAACCTAGCAAATAAAAACCTTGGACAAGTTACTTAACCCCAATTGCCCTCCAAAAAGCAAAAATAATAATAATAATTATTATTATTATATATATTTATTATATATTATTTTACATTATATAATATATATTATATAATAATAATAATTATTATTATTACATTATAAATAACTGGAAGCTGCTCCATGAAGAGTTCTTTTAAAAATGTAGTTGCTCTAGAAATTTATTTTTATCTGTTAAGGTAATTGTTAGAAATTTAAGAACTTTAGCATTCAAAAAGTTTAGCATTCAACTAGTTCAGACCTTTCACTTATCAGGTAAGGAAACCAAGACCAAAGACAACCAAAATAACTTGTCCAAATTCAGTGCCATGGCAGAAGTCACTTAATGCCTTGCCCTAGTTATGAATTCAAAGTATATACTTATTCTCTAAAGGTTAAGATATAAATTTGTATTCTTATGTTTATGGGTCTCCAAAATCTGACTCCAATCTATTGCTCTAATCTTATTTAGCTCTAACCTCATTCAAACACCCTAAGTTCTAGTCAAACTGAACTTCTAAGTTTTTCCTATCCGTCTTTCGTCTCTGCATTCTCACAGGCCAATCTCTATGCCTGAAACACATTCCTATTTCATATCCCCTTGTGGAAGCCCTTCCTTTTCTCAAAGGTCCAATTTGGGTGAGATTTTCTCCATACCTTGATAGAATTTCCCTTCCACTCCCTACCACCTGACAGCATTTTTGCTTTCTTCAAATTACTCATAGCATTGTTTCTACCCCCTTTGATCATATTACTCTATTTTTGCATCATACCTATTTGTGCATATGCTTTCCTATTAGATTGCTTCATAATGGAAGGACCAGCTATTCTTCAACTTCTTATCCCCAGTGTCTAGCACATATAGATAGATAGACAAATAGAGATATACACATATATACACATATGCATATATAACCACACATGCATGCACATATGTGTGTATATGTATATGTATGTTTATGTATATATGTGTGTACATATGTATTAGGCACTTTTAAAAGTTGTTCAGTTGACCTGAAATTTGTATCTTCACCAAAGCAATTTCCCAAGTAAGCAGGTTAATTTGTTATGCCTAAAGATAATGACCCCAGCATTTCAAGGACATGTGATTTATTCAGCATGAGTGTTCATTTCTCTAGCATAAGTCACAATGACTCTACTGCTCAGCAAACAGTTCTTCATGAGTTGCTGTGGCTTAAAAACAAACAAACAAGCCAACAAAACTATGAGCTGACAAACCTTCTAGTAATGAGCTTCTCTAAAGTTAGTTTGTTGAGTTCTCCACAGCCCTATTTTAAGATTTCCTAGCTTTGACGGGGACTGCCAGTTTCTGCTCCATTGACATAGCCTTTAACAGCACAGTCTCACCACTACACTAGCAAGGTACTTAAAAAGGACAATAATGGGAAAATTCTAATAATAGTAGAAGAAGAATGAACATATTTATGAATTAGTACTTTTGTTCAATTGCCAGCTTCTAGTGCTAATTAAGTAAATAATTCTGCTGCAGTGATAGCCTGTATCATATTATATAAGTATACACTTCATGCAGATGATAAATTCATTCTCACATTTTTTCCTAAACTCCATTGAATAATTCCTACACATGTACATACTTGTATACAGAAACTTATCCATATTTACAAAATAAAAACAAAGTTATCTCCGGACTCAGAAAATTCTGCTGACCTCAATACATCTCTTACTTAGAATTATGCTATCAGCAAAATATTTTTGGCCCATATTCTTTCAAAGAATAGATTGCCACCTATTGGACATCCAGCATTTCCACAATACCTATCATGGCTTATTTATTTTATTTTATTTTATTCATATATTTTTGGTAATTTCCTTTAGGGAATGTCCTAATAAAGTCAATGTCAGTTGGAAAGTAGCACGTTTATGTTGTTGTTGTTGTTGTTTTAATTTTCATGAAGTAACTTTCTAATGTCACTGATAAAGTTTTATGTTCCCGTTCATGGAACCTATGAAGCAAAATTAAGAGTTCAGTCATTTTACATGCTTGGATTAGCAAAAGGATTATATTGAGTATAAGTGAAAGAACTCTTTAAAAGACTCTTCTAGGAAAGGTCAGCACAACACATCTGTTCTATCCATCTCCTTTCTTTCCCCTGAAAAATAATTTTCCAATGAAGCTATTCAAAATATGGGTCCAAATTATTTGTGCTGTTGATGTAAATGAACAAAGGACCGTGTGACTTTCAATAACAGCAAGAAGCAATCGATGAATGAGGTGAAAAAAAAAATCAGACTGGTGCAAAGAGAATACAAGTACACATACACAGAATGGGGTCAAGACATTGCCATCCACATAGATAGATGCAATATCCTGCTTGAAGAAGTTAGCCAAAATGTATTTTTATTTGTCTTTCCCTTAAGAATTCCTATACATTTCCTCCTAATAGTTCCTCCTAAAACCAATTTTTAGAGGACAGATTTCTCCTACATAAATATATTCAGCTTCTGTGTTTGCCTTGATCACATAAGGCAGACAAATCAGTTTATATGATATTATTGACATATACAACAAACATTTCTAATATAATACACTCAGGACCTAAGAGAAAAACAACAACAACATGAAATTATTAAAGAACACCAAAAAGCTAACATGAACAACTAACTTTATCTCTGAAAAAATTCCCTGAGTGTCTGGTTCATTGAAAAGAACACTAACTCTTAAATCAGAGAAATTGGGCTTGATCCCATTTTTCACACTTATTATATGTGTGATCTTCAACAAACTACTTCAACTCCCTGGATCTCAGTTCATTATATAAATAAGAGAGCTGGACAAGGTGGCCTCCAAGGTATCTCCCAGCTTTTGATCTATGATGGATCTCTTCTAAGTCAAAGCAAAGTAAATGAAAAGCATATTTTTCAAATCCTGCCAGGGAATGCATGAGGCTAGAGGTGGTTGTCCCAGTTTAAAATTCTTTTCTATTTAAAGAAACACTTCAACACACAACTAATAAAAACAATTGTAAAAACAATCTATGAGTATGATACAACAGGGAAAGATAGAACTCACAGTATGAATCAAATGTTCACTGGGGTCCTTATTCAAGGATCAGCCTTTTATCAGGCAACTTCTGTCATCCTTCCTAACATGATTACATGTTTTCCAATGGATAAGGAGGTTTTAGAAATTAATACTATGGGGGTAAATTTCACTTTACAAAACTCATAGTTTCATTTTAGTGGCTGATTTTCGTCATAACATAAAAACCCTAGTCATTTAAAAAATGCTATTCATATGAGAATATTCACTGTTGGGTTCACTTGTAAGCTTCCAGTAAATTACTAGTTTAAGATTAATGAAAGACTTCACAACCACTTTCCTGGCAAGTTTATAGTCCTTTGTAGACACTCTTCCAACAGGATAGCCCTGCATGTGAACATAGTTTTAAAGAGCCCCAATAACTCCTTGCAGTTATCCCTTTTTAAATAAGCAAAGTCAACAGGGTACCAAAAATGCACCTGTGGCATGTATGTTGATCCGTCAGGGCCCCCTGAGCTCCCTGAGCCTTGCAGGGGTTGTTTAGATTTGTAAGTTTAGAACCAAGGTGGGGAGTGTATGTAAATGCACTGTTTTATGGCATCTTAGGACTTGATGACAATTTTCTGCAATTAATCAACAACTCAACACCAACAAAATATTTATTGAGCACCTGCTATGTGCAATGTGCTATTATTAGTCCTAGCTGAAATAACAGTCAGTGGGGTTGTCTCAGTAAGTCCTCTGACTTCCTGATCTGTCTTTTGGAAGAGTTTGCTTGGATTGGAGTAGTTCAGGGCTCTCTTCCCCGTAAGCATAAACAGTCAACTCTGACTAAATCAACCTCACATTTTATTATGTTGGAGCTGGAAGGGACCACAGAGGTCATCTGTTCCAACTCTATCATTTTAGAAATAAGAAAGTCAAGGGCAAAGAATTGAAATGATTTTCCTAAGGTTACTTGGGTAACCAGTATTGGAGGCAAGCTCTTAACCCATGTCCTTTTCCTCCAAATTCAGAATTATTTTCTATTATTCCATAATTGTGTGGTTTGTCCCCAACTGTGCTTGAAACTCTTTGACATTCTCCTTCGGTAAGACTGAACGAAAAGTATTTAGAGATCCTTTCTGCTTCTTATCTCTCTGATTAAAGAGGCAAATATTCATACAGCCTTTAGTAGACCAAGAAATAGGTGGTTAGTGCCTAACTAACACTTTTGAGGATTTATTGTTTGCTACTATAGCCTTGGAGAGACTGGTTGACCCTGGAGACTCAGAAGGATTTAGGGAGACAACACAGTGGAGGGTACATTGGCTATAAGTTTAGGGTTCTGGGTTTGGCATTTGACTCTTCCTATGAATTATTTTCCTTATATTTGCAATTCCAGATGAAAGTCAAGAGAAAAAAATACATGGGGATAGTTGTGGCCAACAAGTTTCCCTCCATCACCACCTCTGTTGTGCTCAGCTACAGCTCAGTGGAGTGAACAACCAGCAGCCACTAGAGAGTAAAAGGGGGAAGTCAGGCTCATTGAGTGCAAAGGGTAAGGTAAGAAAATAAGTCTTTGAGGCATAGCCTGAGACTTAACAGGGAAAGGAACTACTCCAATACACATCTTTTCCCAAAGGGTGTGCTACTGTCAGCAGAAGATGATTGAGTTTGCAAATGGCATTTCCCTTTTCTTTTTGAAAATTTTTTCAGTGTCATGAATAGAAAAGGCTTTTTAATTTCTTTTTCTGAAAGAGCATCTACTCCTGCCAACCACAACCCCCTCCCCTTGGTGATCTGTGCCAGATTTCTCATCATAAGCATATATTGTGATGGGGGAAATGGTTAAAATCAGAACTGTTGAATTAAAAATGGCTTAAAATAACAGTTTCCATTTGCTGGGGGGGGGTGGAAAGATGGGAAACAGAGCAGGTTAGCCATGTTCCACTTGCATTTTTAACTGTGCTGACAGGGAAATAAAAGAAAGGTTCAAAAGTAACCCCAAGATAAATAACATAAGTGACATGGTGGTGGCTTCAAAGAGTGAAAAAGTCAGAAGGAAAAAGAAAGAAGTTTTAGAGAGGGTATCATTAGTTTATCTGGGAAACATTCAGGAATCTGAAGGAGTGGATTGGGTCGGAGATATACTATATAAGTAGTAGCTGAGGCTTGTGGGAGTGAATGAGATCATCAAGAAAGAGACTGTAAAGAGAGAAGATAAGTGGGACAAGGACATGTATTCAAGCAATTACTACATTATGAGCTACGAAAGATGAGGATGCAGCAAAAAAGGCAGAAGAAATATTAGAAGAGTCAGAGTAGAGGTAAGAACATATGATATCTCTAAAGCAAGGGAAAGGGAGAGCATGAAAAAGAGGGAACAATTATCTGGGTGTAAAACTTCAGATAACCCAATGAGGATGTTGTTAGTACACCTTTTGACAAAGGAGTTTCCATCAAGGAAATCAGAATCCAAGAGGATGAGGAGAATCGAGAGATGAGGAAAATAGAGGCCACAAGCACAAACACCTTCATAAAAGACTTTAAGCAGTTAAGCTTATTTTTTTTATTTAAACAAATGCTTTATTAACTTCTGCTTTACATCATTCATTTCTTCCATATTTTGAGTTAAAATCATTCCTCCCCCCCGTTTTTCCCCTACCCACCCTCCCAGAATAGCAGTCCCCCAAGATATCGCTTCCTCCAATCTGCTCTCTCCCATACCTTCTCCCATACCCCTTCGACTTTTCCATTAGAGGAAGGTGAATCTTTGTGTCCCAATGCCTGTACATCTTATCTCCCCATTACAAGCAAAAGAGTATTAATAATAGTATTTATATATATTTGAAACATTTAATTTAACATTAACGAGGTCTTAACGACCTCGAATTTGAGATCCATTTCCTTCCTCCCTTGTCACCCATTCCCTCTGGGAAAATAAGTAATTCAGTATATGTTGTACATGTCTAGCTATGCAAAACATTATCATAGTAGATATATTGTACAAGGCTGCTTATAATTCCCTCCCACTCACCCCACCCCCCACCTGGTCCATTCCCTACATGATCCTGTCCCTCTTCTATAGTGGGTATTTCCAACCTCCCCTCCCCCCAAGGATGCCCTCCCATCCATCATCCTTCCTCTCATCCCCCTTCCCCCTATTCTGCTGTAGGTTGAGATATCCCATTTAGTATGTATGCCATTCTCTCCCTGAACCAAATTCAATGAGAATGTGGTTTTGCCTTTTTTGCCTTCCTATTCTCCCCCTCCCTTGCAACCACTTCCCCTTGTTTCTTCTACATGAGGTAGTTTACCCTAGCCTGTCTCTCCCCATCTCCTCTTGCCACTTTCCTCTCTCACCTCATAATTTCATCCCTTGAGTATTCTCCCTTCCCAACAAATTCAACCTATGCCCTCTATCCATATATACCTGTAACCATATACACACACATTCACATATGTATTCATATGACCACACACACTTCTTCCATTATTTTCATACTGAGAAAGTTATCATCAGTCACACTTATTGTTTTTCCATATAGGAATGTAAATAGTTCAACTTTGATAAGTTCCTTTTGATTTCTTTTCCCTGATTACCTTCTCAGGCATCTCTTTCTTCTTGTGTCTGGATGTCAAATTTTCTATTCAATTCTGGTTTTTTCCTCAAGAATGCTTGAAAGTACTCTATTCCACTGATTGACCATATTTTCCCCTGAAACAAAATACTCAGTTTTGCTGCATAGGTTTGCCTTTTTGCCCTCTGGAATATCATATTCCATGCCCTTTGATCCCTCAGTGTAGAAGCAGCCAGGTCCTGTGCTATTCTGATTGTGTTTCCACAATATTGAAATTGTTTCTTCCTGGCTGCTTGTAGTATTTTCTCCTTGATCTGGGGATGCTGGAACCTGGCTATAATATTCCTGGGAGTTTTCTTTTTGGGATCTTTTTCAGGAGGTAATTGGTGGATTCTTTCCACCTCTATTTTGCCCTCTGCATCTAAAACATCAGGGCAATTTTCCTTGAGAATTTCTTGAAGGGTGATGTCTAGGTTCTTTCTTTGATCATGGCTTTCAGGTAGTCCAATAATTTTTAAATTGTCTCTCCTGGATCCATTTTCCAGGTCAGTGGGTTTTCCCATGAGATATTTCACATTGCCTTCTACTCTTTCATTTGTTTGGATCTGCTTAACAGCATCTTTATTTCTCATAAAGTCATTAGCTTCCATTTGCTCCAGTCTAACTCTGAAGGAATGAATCTCCTCAGTGAACTTTTGAGATTCTTTTTCCATCTGGCAAATTCGACTTTTTAAGGCATTCTTCTCCTCATTGCCCTTTTGGGCCTCCTTTGCCATTTGAGTTAGTCTATTTTTTAAGGTGTTGTTTTCCTCAGTCAAGCTGTTGACCCTCATATCATACTTTTCCTGCATCCTTCTCATTTCTCTTTCCAATTTTTCCTCCACTTCTCTTATTTGATTTTTAAAGTCCTTCTTAAGGTCCTCTATGGCCTGCAACCTGCTCATGTTTTCCCCTGGGGCTTTTGGAGCAGGACTTCTGACCTCACAGTCCTTTTCCTGCTCTATGCCTCCAAAATAGGAGTCTAGGGTTGCATTTTTCTGTTTCCTTTGCCTTGGCATGTTGCCACTTAATTACTTGACTTTTGGGCTTGTTGCCACACTATGACTTTGCGGACAGATAGGTGAATTTTCATCCGGAACGTGTGGGAGGGCAACTTCCATTTCTGGCAAGCTGTAAACCCACCCACGACTTCCACCCCAGATCACAATCCAGATCCAGGGAGGTTAAGGCAAGAGTGATTACCCCCCAAGACTGATCGCTGGATCTCCCTACAGTTAGCAGGCCAGGAGCTGGAGCTGCCTCTGAAAACTACAAAATGGCGTGTCTCCTCAGTGGCTTCTAGCCCCCAGGGGAGGAAGCCGATACATTCCCCAAATACTGGTCCCAAAGTCCATAGGGCACTAACCTCTCACTTTGTCCTAGGCATGTCTACGTTGATAATTCTGGAGTCGCCAAGGCTGCTGGTGTTCTGGGGTCTCTCCAGCTGGCCGCTGGCCCTGCCGCCCTGGGGCTAAAACCTCGGCTCATGCGGACCTGGGCTCTGCTCGGCTCGGCTCCCTGTGCTCTGCACACTGTGCGCTGCCGGCTCCCAGAGCGCTGCGCTGGTCCTTCCTGCAGGGCTGCTGGGCTGACCTCAGCAGGAGGCTAGCTTCTCTGTGTTGTTCTGTGGGTGCTGGGGCTCCAGAGTCCCCTTTTACATAGTTTGGGAGGAATCTGGGGGCAGAGTGGCTTGGATGAGCTGTTTCTACTCTGCCATCTTGGCTCCTCCCCCAGTTAAGCTTATTTTTAATGGAACAAAGCATGTAAGCACAGCCTTAACTATGAAACAGTCTTTCGAAAACATCAATGGCTTCATCAGTTAAGTGTTTTATTTGACTCAATGGAAGCAGTGGGACCAATTAAGTAAACAGTTTCCAAGATTTTGTATTTGTACCTTTAGCAGTTTCTTTGAGGTAATCAGTATTTGCCTAATTACAACCTAAGAAAGGAACTAACAGGATCCAGTTTAGTCTTGTTTACTTAACTATTGTCAAATTTTTTTTAATGTTTTTCTTTGTAAGAATTAGCAAAAGAAGGGCAGCTAGGTGGTACAGTGAATAGAGTACCAGCACTGGAGTCAGGAGGACCTGAGTTCAAATGTGGCCTCAGACACTTAACACTTACTAGCTGTGTGATCTTGGGCACATCAATTAACCCCAACTGCCCTGCCTTCTCCCCCAAAAAAGAGAGAAAAAAATTAGCAAGAGATATTACTATGACTTTTGCAAGAAGTGCTTATAATCAAAACTGACTAAAATCTAGGAAGAGAGTCTAGCAGGACAAAGTGGATTTTTTATTCCTTTTAAACATTTGCTATCATCCTCTCAGGTTTTAAGAGGTTGTATCCTTGAAAGGTTTTGGAAAAGATGTTACAATGTCTTTTATAAGAAGTATGTTAAACCAAGACCCAGATTTCTGTTGCTATCTCACTTACATCCTAGTCTTTTCTGTGACTGAACTAATCCTTTATAATTCCTTTTTTTTCCTAATTGTCATGCATTACTGTTCTGTTTTGTCCCACTACTAATAACCTCAAATCAGTGTTTCAGAACTTGGTGAAACACTCTAGTACCTTCCAGACACCTACCCATAAGACCTGTTCTACCTGAAGGAAACGTGACTCATTTAGCCATGCTCATTTCAAATATTTTCTTTGCTTAGTCTGGTGCTTGCTTTAAGTACCTGAGCTTTCCAGTTGAAGATTGATTGTGCCCATTAGTATTGCTTTGTTGAAATTGTGGTAAGCATTCGAAACAAGTATCCACAATTTATGATGGTGAGTTCAAAGTTGTGTAATTACTATAGTAATTTCCAACTCATTCACTAGTCATTTTTTATTTCACAGCCTCCTCACAAAATTGTCCCTCAAATCAAAAAGGGACTTGTCCATATGTTCAAAAGTCAGTAATTTAAACATCTGTGGAAGCTAAAATTTTCTTTAAGAAAAGAATTCTATAGAGTTCCTGAGATTGTACCTAATATATCAGTCATTCTTCTGGTAAACATACAAAGGATAAATCTTCATGGCTCAGGAGTTTTGGATGTGTATCAGAAACATTTTTTCCAGTGCACTGGATACCGTATTCATAATATTGAAACCTGCAAGTTGGTGTTTCTGGTTGTCCATCAATTGTTTTCATAATATATAATTACAACTAAGAGTAGAATTTGTCATATCTTTTAGACCTATCTGGACCTGTGATTCCATTGGCATAAGGAATCCCCAGGTGAGGAAGCCCTTTCAGTGCTTTCCTTTGTAGCTTTTTGTCTTAGTAACATAGAGTAACTGAGAGGTTAGTAACTTACTCAGAGTTGCCTAGGATGTGTCAGAGGTGGGGTATGAACCCAGTTCAATCTAGATGTTACGTTGACTCTCTATTACCTTATGATGCCCATTGTTACTTATTAACAATACATTTCAAAACCTCAAAGAGTAGTTATATCACCAATATGAGTATTTATTCTCCCAATGCAGATCACAAATCCATTTCAAGTCTTAGGAGACAGGGCTTTATGAATTGTTATGAAAGAAAAAAATGACAGTATAATACTTGGAAAAAATTTCAAAAGTCATGTAGCATAATATATAACTGACCAGAAATCCTCTCTATAACATCATAACAAGTTAACATCCAATATCTTCCTAAAGATTTCAAGTGATGTATAATTCACTAGCACCTGAAGCAGAGAATTATACACTTACTGTTCTCTTTATTATAAAATTTAACCTTATAAGGACTGAAATCCTTCTCTTCAATAGTCACCCATTTCTCTTAAAGTAATTGTTCTGCATACACAGCTAAATTGAACAAGATTAATCCCTCACCTTTCTTGGACTGACTTTTCTTTTGAATTTTTGGCCTTCTCTCCTACCTTCCCTTTCTCTAAACTCTTAGACATATGGACTTTCAAAACAAGACTGTGGATTAGACTAAACATATTTTCCTCTCTTCTGTCATTCTTAGATCTAAGTAGTACTTCTTTTAAGTTTCTTCTTTGTCACAGTGTATTCGACTTAGCTGTGGATGAAAGACATCACTAGTCTTATTCCTGAAACTTTTACATCATGGTAACTTAAGACAGAGCATGAATTTGTCTGGTAAAGACCATGGGAACCCAGGATCATCTCCATATCATGAAGATCCATCAGACTAGAAGTGGTTACTGTGATTTTGGGGGAGGAGGGATAAGGGGAAATTCAGTTGCTACTATTTGTTTAGTCAGATAACCCCAAAACTTGTGGGTTTACTAGGATCCCTAGTATATTTTGAGCATGCTTTTTTATATATCTGAAAAGCTGAAATGCATGGAATACTCAATTGTGCTCTAGAAATAAATAGGTATTTAATGAGGTTCATCAGAATAATAGCTATAGGGGAATTCTTACTTCAGTAATGAACTTAGTAATATGTCAAAATTTGTTCCTCCATGTTGAAAACAGAAAACTTCAGAGTAATTCTAAACACAAAGGCACAGAATTATTGCTCCAAAGATTATATTGGACTATAAGCAATACTTATTCTGGACTAGTAGGGCCTTCCTGGGTCCAAGAGCAAATAGTCTTCTCGACTCAGAGAGAGAGACAGAGAAAGAGAAGAGAAGAGAAGAGAAGAGAAGAGAAGAGAAGAGAAGAGAAGAGAAGAGAAGAGAAGAGAAGAGAAGAGAAGAGAAGAGAAGAGAAGGATTCAAAGGCAGACCTCTTACACTAGACTGAGTTCTAGATCAGGGTAGCTTGAGAAGAGCATGCATAATGTAGAAGCTCAGACCTTTCCTGATGGGCAGGCCCAAAGGTTAGTTGAATCCTTCTAACAGTGGTGTCTGTCCTAATTAAACTGATCCTTGAAACAAGAGATGGTTTGAATTTTTCTATTTGTATCCCCACAACTCCACATGGTCATAATTAGCATAATGAACACTCAATAAATGTTTACATTCATTTTATTTATTTATTCACTAAGTGAACAGAAAGTGACCTCCTTCAGCTTAGTCCACAAAACTACTTTTGGGACACATTTCTGATTTACCTGTGGCTATAATAGAAAACTCCCTTTAGTCCTATTCAGAAATATTTCAGTATGGATAGTCAGGTGGGGCAATTATGGATTCTTCTAATAACCTGTGTCATTCAAATAGCTATGAGATATCAAGTGTTAACTATGGAATTAGGAAGAAAAACACAAATGGGGACACAATGATAAGGTGTACATATATCCATCATATTAACAAGAAAATCAGAGCAGATAGTAATTTTAAATGAGGAATATTAATTAAGCACCTAGCCAAATATTAGTTACTGGCAATATTATCCTGAAATTGATATACTATTAGAAATTATAATTCTCTTAATTAGTCTTCTCATAAACTCTACATCATCATTCTGGTCTTCTATTACTATAATTTGATAAAATTTAATTCTCCCTAGTTTTTAATAAACAGATAGAAATAATGTAATAGCAAGTGAAGAAACCAGGCTTTCACTCTGTGTGTATTATTTGTTGGTCTTTGGGGTTAGTAGTGTTTGTTTTATCTCAGTTTTCTGAAGATGCTTGCAAACCATGTTTACCCAAGATGTTGGCTGCTAAATACAAAGTATTTATTGTATAGCTAAAGGCAAAGTTGTGATGAAAGGAGAATGAGTGTATAAAAGACTGAAATGATCTTGGGTTCTTATCAGAGCAGGATTCACAGGTTTCAACAGAAGTGAATTTAAGTTTTTTCTCAAAATAGTTATGTAATATTTAACAAACAATAAAGCCAGGAAGTCTGTGTCCATGACTCTGTTCAGTAAAGTCTTCTAGACAACTAGACAGCAGACAACTAGAAATTTACATTCAAGGACAGTGGGTAAAGTGTTGTCTAGAATTAAGAAACATGTCTTGGAGTCTCCACTCACACCTACTTCCTGTGAGATATTGCACAAATCATTTAATCTCTCTGTGCACCGTTTCATCATCTATAAAATTTAAAGAATTGATCTAGTCCTAGATTATCTAAGGTTCTAAGATCTTAGATGAAATGGAATAGTGTTTTCTGTTTCTTAGTATATGTCTTAAGCACCTCGGACAGTGGGCAGTCAATAAAATTTACTGATTGGTTATTAAATGTGCACTGTGTGACAGTGCTTTGAATATGTATATAACAGAAGGGATGTTTCTTGTCTGAATGACAAGCAATGAGGGGGACTAGAAAACATACTGGGCCTGGAATCAAGCAGACCTCAATTCAAATCCCACCTGTACTGCTTATTGTTGTTGTTTTTAAGTCATTTTCTAGTCATGTTCTACTCTCTGTGACTCTATTTGGGGTTTTCTTGGCAAAAATACCAGCGTGGATTGCCATTTCCTTCTCAAGCTCATTTTACAAATGAGGAAATTGAGGTAAATAGGGTTAAGTGAGTTGCCTACAGTCACAAAGCTAAGATCTGAAAATGGATTTGAACTCATGAAAATGTGTCTTTCTGGTTTCAAACTTAGTGCTCTATCCAAACTCTAAATGAGCTACCTACTTGCCCCCTGTTGCTTATTAACTTGTTATAAACCATGGGCAAATCATTTCAGCTCTCCAAGTCTCTTCCCTACCTGAAGATATTAGACTCTCTGATGTCTTAGGTTCCCTCCAGCTCTAGAGCTCTGATCCTTTGAATGACAGGAAATAGGACTTAACCTCATTTTAACTGGACATTTCTAAAAAGGACAGATTCTACTAACAAAATACACATGACATTCTGCAATGCAATTCATTCTTGGCAACATTTTTTAAACATTGATCTATTCTGTGGTAATAGACTTTGTCACATTCAAGTCTTTGGTCTAACACGTATGCTAAGACAATTGGCAGGATTTCATTCAGTGTACATGTGACCACTAAAAAGTGGCAAAATATTATGCAATTATAAAGAATCATTATTCATGGCTGTAATGATAAAATAAATCAAACAATAGAAAGGCCACCAGAGGAGGGGTGGAGTCAAGATGGTGGAGTAGAAACAGGACTTCTGAGTGGCTCTGGCTTCCACCTCCCCCAAGTCATGTAAAAAGTGACTCTGGACAAACTTTGGAGCTACAAAACCCACAAAATGACACAGAGAAGCTAACCTCCCACTGAGGACAGCCCAGTAGGCTGGCAGGAAGTGGCCAGCGCAGCGCTCTGGGAGCCAAGCCCAACCCTGCAAGAGCAAGAGGTTTTAGCCTCAAGGCAGCCTGAGCAGCTGCTGGCTGAAACACAGACCAACAACAATAAGCAGAAGAAATGCCAACTTTGAGGTGAGGTGCTGACCTAAGTTCTCAGGAAAACAGAAAGGGAGAGAGGAAATAAACATTTATTAAGCATTTCTTATGTACTAGGTACTGTGCTGAGCTCTTTACAAATGTTATCTCAATTGATCCTCTTAACCGCCCTAGAAGAAAGGTGCTATTATTATCTCCATTTTATAGGTGAGGAAATTGAGGCAGACAAAGGATAAGCGACAATCTGGGGTAAATAACTAGTGTCTGAGGTCAGATTTGAACTCAGGTTTTCCTCATTTCAGACACAGTAATCTATCCACTGTACTACCTAGTTGCCTCACAGAGGGAGATTCAAGAATAAATCAAATATGCTCTCTGACCTCAAGGAATTTACAACTTAATAAGAGAGGTAAGATGTATATGCAAATACCTAGAATACAAAACCATAACATGATACCTGCATAGAGGAAGTACACAAATATTGTATAAACTCCAAATGGAATAATCACCTATTAAATGTTTAGTACATGTCAAGCATTATGTTAAATACTTGGGAAACAAATATAAATCACTAAAAGTAGAATAATTATATTACCTAAGCTTTTATTCTTTCAAGGCCTCATTTCATAACTAAGGTTTTACTAAACAGGTCAAGTTCTTACTGTCTCAGCTTTCATATTGTTGCCTTTTTGAAATGCCCTTCAATTTGCTCTCTGCTAATCTAACTCCTACCAGTCCTTTCAAGAACAATGCAAGTGCCATATCATCCATAAAAGTTTTCTTTGACCCATCTCCCTCCTCCTTTGATCTTTTATTATACTTATAATCTGCCCCCACTATTCTACACTTACAGTTATTAAATAGTATCTTGCATTGTTTTCTATTGTTTCATGCATATTTTTATATCTTCTCTACTAGATTACAAACTCTTTGAAGGCAAATAAAATATGGAAAATGAATTTTAAAACATGTATTGGACACATTATTTCCCAAGTACTGAATCAAACTCTGGGCATAGAAATACAAAAACAAAGACAGATTATGACCTCAAGTAGTTTACCTTTTAATGGGGAGAAAAACAGGGTTATAGTAACCAGAGAGACAATTTGACCCAGGCTATGAGTAGAGTCATAGAAAAGTAGACTGTCAAACTCCATCTAGGAACAAAGGCAGAGTTGATTTGATCACTGTTCATATTTCCAGAACTGGCAGAAGGTAGGGCAAACTCAAGGAAAGGGTAAACCCACAGTGCCCTGGGCTGTCGGTGAAGAGTTTGTGGAGGACATAGCTAAATAATAGGGAGTAAAATGAATAATGGAGGTGGAAAGCCTTTTCCTAAAGTAGTATTCTGGAAGAGGCAGAAACCATGTGTTCTACTCTTTCTTTCTTTCTTTCTTTCTTTCTTTCTTTCTTTCTTTCTTTCTTTCTTTCTTTCACTTCTTAGTATTAGGCTATACAGAGTCAGTATATAATAAAGGAGAATAATTGATCAATTTAAAGAGTACTTTACTAGTTATGTAAGTATAATCAAGTCACTCTACCTTTCTAAGACTCATTTTCCTCATATTTATAATGTGGATGATAAACCTTGCACTTGTAAGAAAAATACTTCCACAGAATCACAGAATCTGAGAGTGAAAAGGGCTTCTAGTGATCAGCTAATACCTAATATCTAGCCAAGGAAACGATACCTTAAGAAGAATCCTTTCTATATCATATTCAACAATTCATTGAGCCTTGGCTCTAAGCTCTTCTCCAAGGACTTCTGATGTCATTTCTACCTTAGTGCTTCTGCAGTTCTATTAAGACACTTTTCTCACAACATATCAATGAGGCAAGTAGAACAAGTATTATTATCCACTTTGTACAGATAAGGAAACTGAGGCTCCAGAAGGGAGTAGTCATCCCTCTACACTGCTCATATCAATATAAATTCATTTTCACTGAAAGCAAACTAATTATTTTTTTTGCCACAGAACCCAGCTCAATCTTCATGTCTTTTTCTGTTTAAACCAATCCAGAGAACCATAGAGTATGCCAACAGCTCACAGTGATGTCCCTGACTATCTCATTTAGGATAACTATTTTATTTCTTCAATGGACAGCTCCCTTGGGCTTTCCCAGAGGTAGATGACAGAGTGAAAATGATTCCTCTATCACCATGATACTGTACTCTGCCCTTCCCACCCCCATCCCCGGAGCAGGATGATTTAAACTTGTCATTTTTATGTTAATTCTGCCTAGTTTGGGTGAGGTCACACTTTCTTGAATTTATAAAGATTGACTACCCACAGATATGTATGTCTCCCTTAAAAAGAAAAAAAAAACCTTGAAAAAATGAAAATGGTAATATCCCCTTAGAGCCTTCTGTCAATCCTTTAATGCATAAATAAGGGCAAATTTCAGGGACTTTCTGGGGATCTGACAGAATTTTATGGTGAATAACATTGACCACATACTGTTGAAATGAATATTTTTCCCATTGGTACATTATGTAATAAGCTGCAAAGTCAGTATGAACATCTGTACTACAGCAACACCATCTGTAGAATTCTGAGGTCAACTTACAATAGATTCATATTCTCTAAAGCCTGTATTTCCCTTACAATAAATGACAATGTAATATCAACTTTTAGATCTCTGTGTGCTATCTAACAGCTACAATCTACTATCGTGTCCCTATAGTAAAATTAATTTGCTTATGATGATGCCATTACTTTAAGTGGATAATAAATCCATAATGTTTTGTGTAAAAAGAAAAGATTTTCCTTTCTCTCTTTCTCAGAGTTGTCCATGCAATACTTCATCACTTCCTTGCCTAGCTTGACAGAATTTCATTTTTGTTGACATTTAAAGTTCATTGCAAAAAAAAAGTTCCTAAATAGAGACTATTCAAATAGAGGAGGAAAAAAATAGTACCTACCCATAATAGATCACTTTTGTGTGTTTTATTGATCAATTTTTTACAACAAAACAATTCAGTCCAACTTCCCTAATCTGAGTTTGTAATATTTAGAGAATGGGTAAAAGATGAAGCTAGCCTTTATAGTCTAAATAAAAGGTTTCTTAAGGGAATTTCATGCACAGCTAGGTGGCCTAGTATATAGAATGCTAGGTCTGAAGTTAGGAAGATTCATCTCCCTAAGTGCAAATCTGGCCTCAGAAACTTACTAGATGTGTGACTTTGGCCAAGTCGCTTAACCCTGTTTGCCTTAGTTAGTTCCTCATCTGTAAAATGAGCTGGAAAAGGAATTGGCAAACCACATCAGTATCTTTGCCAAGAAAATCCCAAATGGGGTCATGAAGAGTTGGATGTAACTGAACAACAAAGCTATTTAGTGCTTTGAATCTGATCAGGGGAAACTTCCTCCGGCCTAAGACAACATACCCTTTCAAAGGCTTTAGGATCTCAATAAAAATAAATGATATGCAAATTACTGCTAGTTCTTATCTATACACTAAAGAGAAGTCTTATAAAACTTTTACTGGGGCTGCCTCAGTAGTGTAGGTATTTGAATGTTCTTTGCAGCTGAAAATAATAAAATAACATTTCTTTAAAAAAAAATCACTACTTTTTAGCAAGCTAGTATTGAATGACACAATTCGTTAAACTTAGGTATTTTATAAACAGAATTTGATTTTAAATAGCTTTCAAGTTATTTGATTTAGCCCATGTTATGACCAAAGTCATATAATAATGCATTATAATGACATATATACATACACACATATGTACACGTATGTATATGCATATATGCATGCATATATATTTGCTTTTCATCAACACTATCACCTTATTTCCCTAGGTCCTTCCTCTTCTCCCTACCCAAAAAGTCATCCTCCGTAACAAAGAGTAATATAAAGAAAAAGAAAAAAATAATTCAGAAAAGCTACCCATCACAACAACCAAGCTCGACATTTATGCAGTGTTCCATATACATAACTCTTCACTTCTAAAAAAAAGGAGTGAAGGTGAATTATCATACCTCTTCTTTTTCTAGATCAAGCTCTATCATTATTATTGAATTGTATTGTTTTGATGTATTCTTCTTCTTACAATGTATATTATTGTAGGCATTGTGCATTTTATTTTCCTGGTCCTGCTTATGCTATGCATCAATTCATAAGTGTTCCTGTTTCTATAATTGTCTTCCCTTTTAATACATTTGTCATTTCTAATGGCAGAATAATATTCCATTCCATTCCTGTGTCACAGGTTAAACTATTTCCCACTTTGTTTCCAATTCTTTGCTTCTATAAAAAATGTTTCTACAAATATGTCTATATGTAGAAGACTGTTATTTCTATCTTTGATCCAGCTTTGAGCCTACTATATGCCTGCCATATAGCAGGCACTTAATAAATGTTCATTGATTGATTAATCTCTTCATAGTAAATGCCTAAACATTTACTCATCCACATTGTTCTTTTTTCCAATAAATTCCAATTATTTTATATTAAACTCAGTAGGAAACACCCCCTCTGTTTTTAAGCATTTACTATATGTAAGACACCATACTAGATGCTAAAGGTACATAGATAAAAGTGAAACTATCATTTTCCTCCAAGAGCATTTATTGTAATGGGGGTTATATGCACAATTATACACAGATATTAATAAAATATATGATCATTTGAGGAAAGATAGCACTAACAACTGCGGATTGGCTGGGTGGAAATAGAATATAAGGTTCTTAAGGGAAAGAACTATTGCTTTTTATGTATACCCAGCACCCAACTCTGTGTTCTATACATGGTATTTAGGAATTGTTTGCTTATTTGGAAAGCTTCGTGAAAGAGCTGATGCTTGAGCTAAATCTTAAAGGTTGCTAAAGATTTAAAGGTTGGAATGAGGAACCAGTGCATTTGAGCCATGAGAATGCATAGGGTAGGGGATTTCAGTCAAGTCTAGCAACCAGATATCAGGGGAGTTTGAATGGAATATATAGTTGATGAAGGAAAAGATTATGTGATAAGACTGGAAATGTAGGTTGGAACCAGATTGTAGAAGGCCTCAAATACCAGGCTAAGAATTTTTTTTATTTTATCCTAGAGTCAAAAGAGAGCTGCTGGGTTTTTTTTAAGAAGATACCTACATGGTCAGACATGTGCCTCAGGGAGAATATTCTGTCAGCTATGTGGAGGATGGACTGAAAGAAAAAGACACCAGCAACAGAGCAAGCAAGTAAGAGATTATAATGGAAGTTTAAGAATGATAAGGGCCTGAACTTGGAAGTGTTGGCCATATGAGTAGAAAGAAAGGGACAGATGAAAGTGATATAAAAGAGGTAAAATTTGGGAGGGGGGAGGCACAAACCCACAAATGCCAAAGACAAATTAGAAGGTAAGTAGGAAAGGTCTGTGGGACCTGGGTGAGAGAGGAGTGTAGTCCCACCCCAGCCCCAGCCCCACAGGGGTGGCAGAGGCAGCAGTGGCAGCACCTGTTTCTGGAGCTCTCCACCCACAGAAAGGGGGGATTGAGCAGCTGATCAGAGGTAGATTGCAGGGGTCTCTTTCCTGGCAGTGAGGCGGGATTCCCTTGCTTTGCCCTGCATAGATCTGGGTCACAGTCCTGGGTGGCAGTCCTGAGGGGAGAAGGAGTGCTTCTGTGGCAGAGCTTGTAGCAGCAGTAAAGAATGAATCATCCTCACAGTTCCAAGGCAGAAAAGAGTGCTTGTGGTCACTCATAGATCAGATCACAGACCAGGAGAGGACTAAACTCCTCTCCTTTGATCATACAACCTTGGAAGAACTGAAAATTTGCAGGGCCTTAGAAATATCTCTGAAAACAACTGCACAAAACCCCTGGAAGCAGAGTCCTACCTTAACAAAGAACTAAAGAGTCAAGTAATTGGTTGGGAAAATGAGCAAAGAGCACAAAAGTAAACCTCAGACTATAGAATCTTACTTTAATGATAAAGAAGATGAAAACATACAACCAGAAGAAGACAACATGACTACACATTATAACCTATATCAAATCACTTGCCTTCTCAATGAGGGTGGGTGGGGAGGGAGGAAGTGAGAGAATGTGGAACTCGAAGTTTTAAAAACAAAATAAGATATACAGGCAATGGAGTATAGGAATCTGTCTTCCCCTACAGGAAAATAGAAGGGAAGGTAATAAGTGAAGTGGGGGGGGGTGATTAGAAGGGAGGGCAGATTGGGGAAAGGGATAATCAGAATGCATGATGTTTTGGAGTGGGAGAAGGGGACAGGTGGGGAGAAAATTTGGAACTCAAAATCTTGTGGAAGTAAATGTTGAAAACTAAAAAGAAATTAATTAAATGAGTGAAAAGAGGAGGTGAAATTCACGAAATTTATGGATTATAAAAGAACAAACCATCAGACAAGGAGCAGAATTAGGAGAGATTAGCGTCATAGGATTTAGGAAGAAGAGAATATCCTGGAAGAGAGAGGGAGTCTTTGATGGTCTCAGAAGAAGCAAAGAAATCTAAGAGGATGAAGACTGAGAAAAAGCCTATGAGTTATCAGTTTTAGTCTTTACAAAGGAATTGTTTGTGTTTTTCAGGTTTGAGAGATAGCACAGAAAAGGTGGTGTATAAGAGCTAGGTAATGTTGTTATTATTCTAAACATTATCTCCAAGGTTCATAATGCTCTCATAGCTATAGATGGCAAGATAGATAGATAGAGAGATAGATAGATAGATAAATAGATGATGGATGGATGGATAGATAGATAGATAGATAGATAGATAGATAGATAGATAGATAATAGATGACAGAATCATAGGATCATAGGGGCAGCTAGGTGGCGCAGTGAGTAGAGTGCTGGCCCTGGAGTCAGAAGGACCTGAGTTCGGTTCCAGCCTCTGACACTTAACACACACAAACAAAAAAACCTAGCTGTGTGACCTTGGGCAAGTTACTTAACCCCAATTGCCCTCCAAAAAAAAAAAAAAAGAATCATAGGATCATAGAGTTGGGTCAGGGGAGCTTAGATGCCATTGAGTCCAGTTTTCTCTTTATACTTACATACATATATGTATGTGTACGTATATATGTCTATGTTGTTGTTCAGCTGTTTCAGTCATGCCTGGCTTTGTGGCCCCAGTTGGGGTTTTCTTGGCAAATATACTGGAACAGTCTGTCATTTCCTTCTCCTGTTCATTTTAAAGATGAGGAAACCAAGGCAAACAGGGTTAAGTGACTTGCCCATAGTCACACAGCTAGTAAGTATCTAAGACCAGATTTGAACTCAGGTCTTTCTGACTCTAGGTTTGGCACTCTTTCATGCCATCTAGCTGTGCGTATGCATATACATACATACATGTGTACATACACATGAAAACTGAGGTCCAGAAAAGGCTAAGTAACCTACGTAAACCCACATAAATAATAAATAAATTTGGTAAAATTCAATTGGGGGTGGGGCAACATGGATTTAGAGGCAGAGGACACAGGTTCTTTTCCTAACTCTCCTACTTATTTTCTGTGTGATGATTCACATTACCTTTCTAGATGTCACTATTCACATCTTTAAAATGAGGGAGTTGACTAGATGATCTCTAAAGTCTTCTTCACTCCTACATCTATCATTCTCTGATTGAAAAGAATTATATGTTTGGCATATGAGGGTCACAAAGTAATATCTGGAAAGGTTCTCCAAGGTCAACTAATACAATGCCATACCTTTACAGATGAGGAAACTGATGCCTAGAAAGATGAAACTGAGACCCTCAGTACTATACCCATTGATCATCTCATAGTCTCTGTTCTTTTTATACCTGATACCTGTCTTTTGATTTGAATATAAATGATGCTTGTTATTCAAATCTCAGTTATTTGAGCTCCCATATGATTCAAAATTACAAAAGTAAAAATCCTTATGATGACACTATTATTTTATTTTATTTTTTTAAGCAATTGGGGTTAAGTAACTTGTTCAAGGTTACACGGCCAGTCATTTTCTGAGGCCAGAACTGATCCCAGGTCATCCCAATTCTGGGACTGTCACTCTTACTCACTGCACCATCTAGCTGTCCCAACACTATTATTTTAACAAGGTAATATATAATTTTTGAAAATAAACCTAGTAGTGATATTTCTGGGTCAAAGGATATATGCAATTTAATAACTTTTTGGGCATAAATCCAGATTGCTATCCAAAATGGTTGGATCAGTTTACAATTCCACAATGAATTTGGGTTCCAATTTCTCCACATCTCCTCCAACATTTGTCACTTTCCCTTTTAATAATTTTAGCCAACCTAAGAGGTATAGAATGATACCTCAAGGTTGCTTTAATTTGTATTTCTCCAATCAATAATGATTTAGAGCATTTTTGTATGACTATAAATTGTTTTGATCTCTTCATCTAAAAACTGCCTGATTATATTATTTGACCATTTGTCTATTACAGGAACTTACATTCGTGTAAATTTGATAAAGTTATATATATATATATATATATATATATATATATATATATATATATATATTACAAATGAAGCCTTTATCTGACAAACTGATATATCTATCTGATATAATCCCCCCCCAATTTTCTGATTTCCTTCTGATATTGGCTACATTTATTTTATTTTTACAAAACTTTTTAAAATTTCATATAATCAAAAGTATGCATTTTACACCTCACATTGTTCTCTATCTCTTGTTTATTCATAAATTATTTGCCTATTCATTAGTCTAATAAGTAATATTGTTAATATTCCATTTTCTTCAAATTTTCTTAGAATATCTCTCTTCATATCTAGGTCATGTATCTGTTTTGACCTTATCTTGGTAAACTATGTAAAATATTGGTCTATTTCCAATTTGTACCATACTGCTTTTCAGTTTCCCCAACTTTTTTTTTTTACCAAATAATGGATTTATCCCAAAATCTTTTTTTTATATTTGTCAAATGCAAGGTTACTATATTTATTTACAGCTACAAATTGTATATCTACTCTGTTCCTTTCTATGTCTATTCTCTACCTTTCCATTTTTTAGCCAGCAGCAGATATTTTTGATAATTACTGCCTTATAATAGAGTTTAAGTTCTGCTACTCTTAAACTTCTTTCTTTTATTTTTTTTCCTTTTTCCATTGACTTTTTGTCACCCTTCCTCCCTTCTCACCCATTCCCTCTGGGAAGATAAGTAATTCAGTATATGTTGTACATGTCTAGTTATGCACAACATTACCATAGTAGATATATTGTACAAGGCTGCTTATAACTCCCTCCCACCCATCCCACCCTCCACCTGATCCATTCCCTACTTGATCCTGTCCCTCTTCTATAGTGGGTACTTCCAACCTCCCCTCCCCCCAAGAATGCCCTCCCATCCATCATCCTTCCTCTCATCCACCTTCCCCCTACTCTCCTGCATAGTGAGATATCCCATTTAGTATGTATGTCATTCTCTCCCTGAACCAAATTCAATGAGAATGAGGTTTTGCCTTTTTGCCTTCCTATTCTACCCCTCCCCTGCAGCCACTTCCCCTTGCTTCTTCTACATGAGATAGTTTACCCTACCCTGTCTCTCCCCATCTCCTCTTGCCACTTTCCTCTCTCACCTCATAATTTCACCCCTTAAGTATCATCCCTTCCCAACAAATTCAACCTATGCCCTCTATCCATGTATAACTGTAAACATATATACACCCATTCACATATGTATTCAAATGACCATACACCCTTCTTCCATTATTTTCATACTGAGAGGGGTTTCATCAGTTACAGTTATTGTTTTTCCATGTAGGAATGTAAATAGGTCAACTTTGATAAGTTCCTTTTGATTTCTTTTCCCTGATTACCTTCTCAGGCATCTCTTGCTTCTTGTGTCTGGATGTCAAATTTTCTATTCAATTATGGTTTTTTCCTCAAGAATGCTTGAAAGTCCTCTATTCCACTGAATGACCATATTTTCCCCTGAAACAAAATACTCAGTTTTGCTGGGTAGGTGACCCTTGGGTTCATTCCCAGTTCTTTTGCCCTCTGGAATATCATATTCCATGCCCTTCGATCCCTCAGTGTAGAAGCTGCCAGGTCCTGGGCTATTCTGATTGTGTTTCCACAATATTGAAATTGTTTCTTCCTGGCTGCTTGTAGTATTTTCTCCTTGATCTGGGGATTCTGGAACCTGGCTATAATATTCCTGGGAGTTTTCTTTTTGGGATCTTTTTCAGGAGGTGATCGGTGGATTCTTTCAACCTCTATTTTGCCCTCTGGATCTAAAACATCAGGGCAATTTTCCTTGAGAATTTCTTGAAGGGTGATTTCTAGGTTCTTTCTTTGATCATGGCTTTCAGGTAGTCCAATAATTTTTAAATTGTCTCTCCTGGATCTATTTTCCAGGTCAGTGGTTTTTCCCATGAGATATTTCACATTGCCTTCTATTCTTTCATTTGTTTGGATCTGCTTAACAGCATCTTGATTTCTCATAAAGTCATTAGCTTCCATTTGCTCCAGTCTAACTCTGAAGGAATGAATCTCCTCAGTGAGCTTTTGAGATTCTTTTTCCATCTGGAAAATTCGACTTTTTAAGGCATTCTTCTCCTCATTTCCCTTTTAGGCCTCCTTTGCCATTTGAGTTAGTCTATTTTTTAAGGTGTTGTTTTCCTCAGTCAGGCTGTTGACCCTCATTTCATACTTTTCCTGCATCCTTCTCATTTCTCTTCCCAATTTTTCCTCCACTTCTCTTATTTGATTTTTAAAGCCCTTCTTAAGGTCCTCTATGGCCTGCAACCCACCCATATTTTCCTTTGGGGCTTTTGGAGCTTGACTTCTGACCTCACAGCCCTCCTCCTGTTCTATGCTTCGATCCTCTTTTCCCCCAAAATAGAAGTCTAATGTTGCATTTTTCTGTTTAATTTGTTTCCTTTGCCTTGGCATGTTGCCACTTAATTACTTGACTTTTGGGCTTGTTGCCACAGTATGACTCTGCCACTAGACGGGGAACTTCCGTCCTGAATGTGTGGTGGGACAACTTCCGTTTCTGGCAAGCTGGATATCCACCTTACAACCTTCCCCCCTGACCACAATCCAGATCCAGGGGGGTTAAAGCAAGAGTGATTACCCCCCAAGACTGATCGCTGGATCTCCCTACAGTTCACAGGCCAGGAGCTGTTGCTGCCACTGAAAACTACAAAATGGCATGTCTCCTCAGCGGCTTCTAGCCCCAGGGGAGGAAGCCAACACATTCCCCAAATACTGGTCTCAAAGTCCATAGGGCACTAACTTCTCACTTTGTCTTAGGCATGTCTGTGTTGATACTTCTGGAATCACCACAGCAACTGGTGTTCTGGGGTCCCTCCAGTCAGCTGCTGGCCCTGTCGCCCTGGGGCTAAAACCAGGGCTCAGGCAGACCTGGGCTCGGCTCTCTGTGAGCTGTGCTGCCAGTTCCCAGAGCGCCGTGCTGGTCCTTCCTGCAAGGCTGCTGGGCTTTCCCCAGTGGGATGTTAGCTTCTCTGTGTTGTTCTGTGGGTGCTGGGGCTCCAGAAGTTGTTCAGAGTCCCCTTTTACATAGTTTGGAGGTAATCTGGGGGGAGAGTGCCTTGGACGTGCTGTTTCTACTCCCCGTACAAACTATTTCTGTAGTATAGGATAGATGAAAGGGAAAACAGTTAATTTAGAGTCAAAAGAAAGGAGTTGAATCACACTCTGCTACGTACTGACTTTTGGACTCCACATAAGACACAGGTTTTCTGTGCCTCACCTTTTTTATCCACAACATAGAAAGGACAAGAAGAGAGGACTTCATGTTCTTTCTGGCACTAATCAGATGATCCTATTTTTCCTGGAAATGTCTATTAAATCATTTTCATTTTTTTAAAGTTCATTTAGTGGGGAGGAGTCAAGATGGTGGAATGAAAGCAGGGTTTCACATGAGATCTCTGACAGACTCCTTTAGATACCTCTAAAATGTGACTCTGAACAAATTCTGGAGTGGCAGAATCCACAAAGAGACAGAGTAGCAGATTTCCAGCCCAAGACAAACCTGAGAGTCAACAGGAAAGATCTATTGTGCCAATTCAGAGTGGAGCTTAGTCTAGAGTGTAGGCTATACCAGCTCAGACTTGATCATAGCAAGGCAGGGCAGACCCCCGCAGACTGAATTGTTGGCCGCAGTGGTGACTCCCAGTCCTCTTGGAGCAGGAGGGGGATCTGTCAGAGCTGGATAAGAGAGAGGCATGGTCCTGCTCTGGGCCTGCAGTGGAAGCAGCAGCTAGTACTAGGATTATCAGTCTACAGACTGAATGTTTGAAAGTCACTTAATTAAACTTCCAGGAGCCAAGATGGCAGAGCAAACAATAGTCGCTCTCACCTTCCCTTGACCTTGAAAAAGCCAGAGAATAGCCCAAGAAAAATCCTGCAATAGTAGAACAAGCAGAAAGACAGGGTACATCAGTCTTTTAGCTCTAGCTCAGGAGGCCAGGAGACTAATGGGAAAGCTCCCTCTTGCTGTGGCTAAAGGGTACCAGTGCAGGATGGAAGACAGCCCAGCAGGCCCCAGGTCAGTGGACCAGCAGAAGATCCTGAGCCCCTTCACCTGAGGGTAAAGGAGCAGGAAAGAACCAACACCAGACAAACACTGCCTCCAGCTCAACACCAGGTAAAATACCAGACCACTACAACATACGTTTGCAAGTACTTAAGCCCTCAGCACAGAAAATCTGTAACCAGGCCCCTAACCCCCCAGCACAAGAAATCTGGGACAGTGCCCACTGGGCCTCAGACACAAAGATCAAATTTAAAAGGCAAAAAGAAAAACAAATGCAAGCAACCTGACCAAGAAGAATAAAAGAAAAAATCAATGACCATAGAGAAACATCTTGGTGACAGAGAAGATAAAAATATAAATTCAAGAGAGTACAACATGGTCAATATACCCATATCCAAAACTTCAAAGGGGAACATGAACTGGTCTCAAGTCCAAAAAGCCTTCTTGGAAGAGCTCAAGAAGGATTTTAAAAGTCAAACAAGGGAAGTAGAAGAAAAATTTTAAAATACAATTGACAAAATGGAAAAAAGTACACTGAAGAAAATAATTCCTTAAAAAGTACAAGTGGCCAAATGAAAAAGGAGGTACAAAAGCTAACTGAAGAAAACAATTTGTTAACAATTTAGAATTAGGCCTCTGGAAGGTATTGACTCTATGAGACATCAAGAATCAGTCAAGTCAAGTCACATCAAGTAAAACATAATCAAAAGAATGAAAAAAACAGAAGAAAAGATAAAAGTTAATTTGGACACTTTAAAAATCATATCTAAAATGTATCATATATATTTTAATAATATATTTTATGTAATTTTACATTTTAATAATACATACTTTATCATACATTATGCTTTTTGCTCTTTCTAGTGTTGTTTTTGTTGCTGTTTTGGACCAATGATTTCATTAGTGTGGGAAACCTCAGTTGGAATCACTCCTACTTGAAGCACATGGACAACTCGTTACTATATGTAATATATAACTATAAGATAATAGATAATAATATATTCATATTCAATATAATCATATAATCCTTACTATTAATAATATATCAAAATTGCCATAGGCACTAAGAGCCTGAGTCACATTGTCACACAGAGATCTTTCCATCTTATTGTTATAAAATAATATTTTTTCTTGATGGAAAAAAATTAGTGGAAGATGAAAAAGTGGTATCACATCTTCAGATTTTCTTTTTTTTCTTTTAAATAAAAGCCTTCTCACAGTGCTTTCATGATTCAGAATAACAGTATGCCCATGACTTTTGCATTGATATGAGCTAAAATAAAATGTCACTTGGTGCTGATTTCTAGTTCTGAGAGTCAATGTGTCTTCAGTATTTAGTTTAGGTTAAATTAACAACAACCACAACCTCTTAACCAATTTAAACCCTTCTTTGACTGTTTTTCACAATTATTTTTACATA
This sequence comes from Gymnobelideus leadbeateri, assembly GCA_011680675.1. Classification (NCBI taxonomy): domain Eukaryota; kingdom Metazoa; phylum Chordata; class Mammalia; order Diprotodontia; family Petauridae; genus Gymnobelideus; species Gymnobelideus leadbeateri. The sequence continues at coordinate 144,960 of WOXC01008215.1, read as the reverse complement.
TTTGAAAAGTGGAATACTCTTTCCTCTCCCTTACTTCAAGGTCAGATTATCTATAGATAAGTGGTAATAGAGAAAAGCCAGGAAGGACAATGTCAGCCGACTTATTTCAGAGGAGAGACTCCCAATCCAATTGATTATGTCACACAGATCAGATGTGTTCCTACTCCATAACTGAGCAAACAAGAGCCTCTTGGCTTTAATAGCTATGAAATCCAGACCAGAATAATTCCAAGTTGTGGACAGTGTGATTAATCCAGACTGCCTTGGCATGCTAACAAAGTCAAGTTTTTCTTACTGTGAGAAACATTCAACTTTTTTCATGGATAAGATTGATCAGATCTGGGACCTTACAACTTCTCTGGGAATAGAATTAAAAAAAAAATTTTTTTAAATAAAGCTGGGAGAAGTGCAATGTTTTTGTCAGTGGCTTCTCACTCAGGTTTTGGGAGGCCTAGAAAATATGACATAAGCCACTTTGATTAGACAGAATGAGAGGAATTATTTAGGCCTCTTATTGACCAAGTATGAGATACATGATGAGTTAAGACATACAACATTTAGTGAGCATTTGTTTTTTTTCTTTTACAGAAAACATCTTGGAGTCTATAAATCATGCCTATCATCTTTCTCTTTCTTGAAACTACTTTTGAAGAAAATGACTATAACTAAAATGACTGTAAACTAACAACAAAGAATCTAATTAATTGAGCTAGGTATTCAGTAAAGTAAACCAAAATGGTCTCTACTCTCAAGGAACTTGACATTTTTAAGGGCAAGACAGGATTTGAAGGTAAAATAATATATGTGTATATTCAGTTCAATTCAGTAAAAATTTATTAAGGACCTACTATGTTCCAGGAGCTGTTCAAAACTGTGGGGATACAAAAAAAAGGACATTCCTTGCCCTCAGAAGCATATAATCTAATGGAGCAGACAACACACAAAAGGAAGCTGGATAGGAGGGATAAACCAAGGGGGACCCAACAGAGATGGAGTTGAAACCAGGTACAGCTGGAGATGGAGAATAGAGTGAGCTAGAAGTCCAATTTATATAAAGGAAAGCTTTGGAAGGAGTTTACTGCTTCCCCCTCCAGCTGTCCAATGAGAAGGGAAAAGAGGCTGAGGGAGGTAATGTCAATCAAGGCTTAAGTTAGCCCTGAGTTAGAGAAGATCTTTTTATCTAACTCAAGATTATATATATACACATATACACATACACACATATGCATACATACACACATATGTATATTTGTGTATGTAAGTGTATCCCTCAGCTTCTTCTCCACTGTGTGTGTGAGTGTGTGTGTGTGTGTGTATGTACACATATACTTCTCTAACTCAAGGCTAATATATGTAACTCATCTATAAACATATATACATAAACACACATATAAGCTTATATAAATTTATCTAGTTATATCTTGGTACATATGTACAAGTGTATACGCAAATACACTCATATACACCTACATACTTTATGAGGGAAATGAGATGGTCTTTCACTGAATTTTTTTTCTTTCTAAGAAAATTATGAATGAATATCCATTGATTACAATTATTTATGAATTTACTCTAGACTTTTTTCCAATCTATTTTTTCATTCATGTTGCTGCCAAAGAGGGCTGCTCTCTGTTTCTCAAACTCACAGTTACTTTTCCTGCCTCCATGCCTTTGCATAGTCTATCCTTCCTTCCAGGAATCCAACTCTTATTGATTCTACCTCTTTGATCGTATCTTCTTTCAAGGCTTAATTTATCTGCTTCCTCCTGTGAAGAAACCATTCTTGATCTCTCTAATTGTTAGTGGTCTCTCCCTCTGTAAATTATATTGTATTTACTTATATCTCTGTTCAATGCAGTATGGCCCCAAAAGAAGCAAGCTCCTTGAGGGAAGGGACTTTTGAATTTTTGTCTTCCTAGCTCCAGAAGCTTGCAAAGTGCTTTGCCCATAGTAGGTATTCATCAAGCCTATTGATATAACATGCATTTCAGTTACTTAAATATATAGATAGATAAGATATGATGTATGTACATGCATATGTATTATATGTGTATTTGTGACAATATACATTACATTATATAACCTGTATATATATATATATATATATATGTGTGTGTGTGTGTGTGTGTGTGTGTACACATACGCATACATATTAGAATTGAGTTCTACTTATATTATCATCCATCTACCCTTTCTCTTAAGAGTAAGAAATATAGTCAATTGCTAATAAGTATAAAGATGAAAAAAAAATAAAACCTGAAAATAATCTATCTAAGACTGCTTCCTGGCCACAGCAAAAATCGTTTTGGGATTTGATTGAAGTTAACCCCTCTCCATATATAGGGAAGATACATGAACAATGTTGTGCTTAGTGAATTTCTGGGAATATCTTTTCATATTTTAACTCCAATATCTTTAATTTCCCTGCCTTTTTTCCAATTTGGACAATTGTTAAAGGCTATTTTAAATTGCCAAATAACTTTATGAATATTAGAAATTAATCTAAATATGGATACCTTATCATTATGAATTTTATAATGTTGCACTCTCCAAAACTACATTTATTCCTTAGTATTAAATGTCTAGAAAGTGTCACAAAATGCCCCTTTTTCGATTGTTTATATATGTAACCCTTGTTTCAGAGACTCTTGACACAAAAGGCCTAGGCACACATTTGGGGATTTTCTTATTCTCCTTTAACGCATCTGGAAACCTAAAATTCTGAGAAAATGTATATCCAGCCCTTTTTCTTATTGCCAGCAATTCCTCACTTTCATGAGTAAAAAGTCAACTTGATGATATTATAGGGCAATGAGTCTTTGTTTGAGATTTAAATACTTTATGAGAAATTAAGCTTTTATTGAAACTTTTAGCTACATCACCCTACCTAAAAGTCTCAGTGACTGGGACTGTCCTAAAATTGCACTGGTTGGCAGAAACTCTTGGGAGTATGGACTTACTAATAATAAGTGCTGCTACTTTGCACAGGCCTATATAGAGTCTTCCTTGAGGATTCAAGTTTTTTGTTTTGTTTTCCCCCTTCCTCCTTTGTTCTTTTTTTTTTATGGTTTCATTATGTTTATTATTTCTTTTGAAATATGGCTAATATGGAAATATGTTTTATATGACTTCACATGTATAATCAGTATCAAAATACTTGATTTCTCAAAGGGGTGTGAGGAGAGAATTTGGAACTCAAAATTAAAAACATAGTATTAATTTTTTATATATAATTGAAAATATTTAACAAAATAAATTTTAAAATGATGAATAGAATACAATTAATCAGGATAGTCTTACAGTACTCTGTACATTCAATTCCTATCTCTACCCTACCTCAGCAGAAAGTGCTTTCTATTTCAGTATTTACTTGTTGGATGAAAAATACCATTTATACCAGAAAAGCAAAATAGTACAACAAGAAAAAGAAAAAAACAATAACAATTGACCTGATTATTATTCTATTATATACATATATTATGTATGTATAATACATAACCATAAAGTGGCAATCACTTTGCTTGGTGTTGGCAATTATAAGTACAGAGAATATAACTATTCCTAATTACAATGAGCTATTGACATAACTATATATACTATTATTATTCCCAATCAATGGTTGAACAAAACTTAGGCAAAAACAGTCTAAATGATTTACTCCTGGTTATAAATCTATAGAAGAAGGAAATTTAGAAATCAAATGTAAGCCCCTTCTAACTCCAAATCGGTTGTGGACATCTTCCCAACTTAATTTAATAAAGTATTAGCATGTACCATGTGCCAAGTTGTGGAAGATATGAAGATCAAGTAAGACAAGTTCTCATCCTTTCATAAGTTTATAAACTTGTAGTGTGATTAAGCCATCTAGCTGACACAATGGATAGAGCTGTGGCTTTGGAGTCAGGATGACTCATTTTGCTGAGTTCAAATATGACCTCAAACACTTACTACCTGTGTGACCCTGGACAAGTTACTTAACCCTGTTTGCCTCAGTCTCCTCATTTGTAAAATAATCTGGAGAAGGAAATGGCAAACTAATCTAGTATCTTGGCCAAGAAAACCAAAAATAGCGTCACAAAGATTTGGACATGGATGAACAACAAACAACAAAGTGTGGTTAGACAGTGCATACACAAATATTTGTGGCAAAAAACAAAATATGTTAAATGCAATAAGATGGGTCCTAATAATGCTAATACATTGCTGAGGGGGCAAAATAGTCAAGTTTACCTCTGCCTATATGCAGAGTGCCATTTAACATGCTTAAATACATTGTGACCACATCTGGCTTTAGATCAGAGAACTTCAAATATTTAAGGATTTGTGTTTTTATTGATTTTATTTTTTTTAAATTTAATTTAATTTTTTTATATATATATTTGAAACATTTAATGTTACGACCTCGAATTACAGAGCCATTTCCTTCCTCCCTTGTCGCCCATTCCCTCTTGGGAGATAAGTAATTCAGTATATGTTGTACATGTCTAGCTATGCAAAACATTATCATAGTAGATATATTGTACAAGGCTGCTTATAATTCCCTCCCACTCATCCCACCCCCCACCTGGTCCATTCCCTACATGATCCTGTCCCTCTTCTATAGTGGGTACTTCCAATCTCCCCTCACCTCAAGGATGCCCTCCCATCCATCATCCCTCCTCTCATCCCCCTTCCCCCTATCCTGCTGCAGGTTGAGATATCCCATTTAGTATGTATGTCATTTTCTCCCCGAACCAAATTCAATGTGAATGTGGTTTTGCCTTTTTAGCCTTCCTTATTCTCCCCCTCCTTTGCAACCACTTCCCCTACATGAGATAGTTTACCCTACCATGTCTCTCCCCATCTTCTCTTGCCACTTTCCTCTCTCACCTCATAATTTCATCCCTTGAGTATTCTCCCTTCTCAACAAATTCAACCTATGCCCTCTATCCATATATAACTGTAACCATCTACACACACATTCACATATGTATTCATATGACCACACATACTTCTTCCATTATTTTCATAGTGAGAAAGATATCATCAGTCACAGTTACTGCTTTTCCATATAGGAATGTAAATAGTTCAACTTTGATAAGTTCCTTTTGATTTCTTTTCTCTGATTACCTTCTCAGGCATCTCTTCCTTCATGTGTCTGGATGTCAAATTTTCTATTCAACTCTGGTTTTTTCCTCAAGAATGCTTGAAAGTCCTCTATTCCACTGAATGACCATATTTTCCCCTGAAACAAAATACTCAGTTTTGCTGGGTAGGTGACCCTTGGGTTCATTCCCAGTTCTTTTGCCCTCTGGAATATCATATTCCATGCCCTTCATCCCTCAGTGTAGAAGCTGCCAGGTCCTGGGCTATTCTGATTGTGTTTCCACAAGATTGAAATTGTTTCTTCCTGGCCGCTTGTAGTATTTTCTCCTTGATCTGGGGATTCTGGAACCTGGCTATAATATTTCTGGGAGTTTTCTTTTTGGGATCTTTTTCAGGAGGTGATCTGTGGATTCTTTCAACCTCCATTTTGCCCTCTGGATCTAAAACATCAGGGCAGTTTTCCTTGAGAATTTCTTGAAGGGTGATTTCTAGGTTCTTTCTTTGATCATGGCTTTCAGGTAGTCCAATAATTTTTAAATTGTCTCTCCTGGATCATTTTCCAGGTCAGTGGTTTTTCCCATGAGATATTTCACATTGCCTTCTAATCTTTCATTTGTTGGGATCTGCTTAACAGCATCTTGATTTCTCATAAAGTCACTAGCTTCCATTTGCTCCAGTCTAACTCTGAAGGAATGAATCTCCTCAGTGAACTTTTGAGATTCTTTTCCATCTGGCAAATTCGACTTTTTAAGGCATTCTTCTCCTCATTGCCCTTTTGGGCCTCCTTTGCCATTTGAGTCAGTCTATTTTTTAAGGTGTTGTTTCCTCAGTCAGGCTGTTGACCCTCATTTCATACTTTTCCTTCATCCTTCTCATTTCTCTTTCCAATTTTTCCTCCACTTCTCTTATTTGATTTTTAAAGTCCTTCTTAAGGTCCTCTATGGCCTGCAACCTGCTCATGGTTTCCCCTGGAGCTTTTGGAGCAGGACGTCTGACCTCACAGTCCTTTTCCCGCTCTATGCCCCCCAAATAGGAGTCTAGGGTTGCATTTTTCTGTTTCCTTTGCCTTGGCATGTTGCCACTTAATTACTTGACTTTTGGGCTTGTTGCCACAGTATGGCTTTAAGGCCAGATAGAGGAATTTTCGTCCCGAATGTGTGGGGGGCATCTTCCTTTTCTGGCAAGCTGTGAACCCACCCATGACTTCCACCCTAGATCACAATCCAGATCCAGGGAGGTTAAAGCAAGAGCGATTACCCCCCAAGACTGATCGCTGGATCTCCCTACAAATTTGCAGGATGGGAGCGGGAGCTGCCTCTGAAACTACAAAATGGTGTTTGTCCTCAGTGGCTTCTAGCCCCCAGGGGAGGGAGCCGACGCATTCCCTAATACCAGTCCCAAAGTCCATAGGACACTAACCTCTTACTTTGTCCTAGGCAAGTCTATGTTGATAATTCTGGAGTCGTCACAGCTCCTGGTGTTCTGGGGTTCCTCCAGGTGGCTGCTGGCCCTGCCGCCCTGGGGCTAAAACCTCGGCTCATGCGGACCTGGGCTCGGCTCAGCTCCTGTGCTCTGCACGCTGCCAGGTCCCAGACCACTGCGCTGGTCCTTCCTGCAGGGCTGCTGGGCTGTCCTCAGCGGGAGGTTAGCTTCTCTGTGTCGTTCTGTGGGTGCTGGGGCTCCAGAAGTTGTTCAGAGTCCCCTTTTACATAGTTTGGGGGAAATCTGGGGGCAGAGTGGCTTGGATGAGCTGTTTCTACTCCGCCATCTTCCCTCCTTTGTTCTGAAAAGAATCTGATTGCACAACCGAGGTTGGGTGGAAAATGCCTCTTTCTTCACAAAAATCTGTTAATTTCTAGTATGTGTATATGGCCAGTCTCATGTGCTTCCTATGTGACCTTAGAGTGAATTTCAACCTGGTTTCCTGTGGGAGTTTCTGAGTCTTACCTCTCTACCAACCTTCAGTTTGATTATCTTAAAAGCTGTATCTTTGGACGGGGAAAGGCAATTTCTTGGGTAATCTTATCTTCAAGGCTTGCATCATGAATAGCCACAAATTTGGGAATCTGGACTTCTATCCATAGAAAAGGAATTTTCTGAGCAGTGTGCCTCTTGGAAAGAGAACAAAATCATTCATATATTACTCCTATAAGTAAAGGAGTAAAAATGGAATAAAGCAAAGATATATGAGAGCACAAGACCCAGAATTTGCTCTTTACCAATGCCATGAGTTGTTCAAATGTCAAAGGTAGAATGGGAGGTGTGTTTCCTGTTTAGAAAATTGTCTTTTAATTCCATGGTGAAATCCAGCCACAGTGGCAGGATAAGCCTAAAAGCGGTTATGGAAGGACCTTGCGGGTAAGTCAGACCTACCAGAGAGGGAAGAAAATTATGTGGATTGTTTATGGGCTATTGTGAGTCCTGTTACACATCTGTAGCATTTGTTTATGATCTTTTTTACGTGCTCTGCATCTTCAATATTTTTGGTGGAGAAAAAATCAAGACTGTCCTGGGAAAACATTTCTTGCCTCAAGTGATTGTATGAGAATTGAGGACTAATATTCACATTTGAGCAAAACTAGATAGAAACTATATTCTGAGATTTCTCAGAGTAAGCTCTGGCTAGCAGCGATAAAAAGCAAAGAAAGAGGAACCTTTATAGGATCATCTCTCATTACTAGACCTGGTTCATGTGAATCCAGATCCTGGGGGCCCTGGGCCATAGTTTACATGATTATGCCATTCTTAATATTATAGAAGGGGGGCAGCTAGGTGGCACAGTGAGTAGAGTGCTGGCCCTGGAGTCAGAAGGACCTGAGTTTGGATCCAGCCTCAGACATTTAACACACACAAACAAAAGCCTAGCCGTGTGACCTTGGGCAAGTTACTTAAACCCAATTGCCCTCCAAAAAGAAAAAAAATAATAATAATAATATTACAGAAGATAATTTTATTAAAATGGGAAAGACTAAAGTGAAATCCTTGAATGAGCCATCAGTAATCCCAAAGATACATGTAATCACTTTTAGTTCTCGGTCTTCTGGCAGAGGCCTATCCCCATAAATCCTGTCTTGGTCTACTGGTCTGTGTCTATATCTCTTTTTATAGATATCTATATATTTATACATGTAGATATATCACATGCACGTCACACATACATGTGTGTGTACATACATGTATATATGAAATAGATATCACCTTTCAGGACAGATCAAGAATCTCACTATAAGATAAATCATAGCTAGGAGAGTCACCTCAGGAAAAAGCAGATATAATTAGAGAGGTACAAATGGGTCTGCTGGCATTCTCAACATATAATGTGTATAAGTGTATGCATGCATGGAGATCCAGAAAGCATTACTGGGGACCATGAAAAGAACAGTGAACTGGTGACAAAAGAACATAACTAGGTTTTATCCCCAAGTTTACCATTTTAGCTACTTCTGGGACCTGGGGCAAATCACAAAAACAGAAAGTAATAAAGAGACCCCTGGATTAAGAGTCAGAGGTCCTGGATTCACATTCTGGTTTTGTTGTTTTTGTGGCCTGTGTGATCTTGGGCAAATAATTTTTCATTCATGAGCTTTACTTTCCTCCTCTGTAAAATAACGGTTTTGGACTTGACCCTTCCAGGTCTGACATTCATTCTAAAAATTCTTGAACAGCACTTAAGGGTCCAGACATGGAGAAACCAGCTACATAGGAAATAAGTGGCAAGAAAGCAGTCAGGACCAGTCAGTAGAACCCATAGAATTCAATTCAACTAAATTTAACAAGCATTTATTAAGCACCTACTTGTTCCAGGCACTGTGTGAGGGGTTGGGGACTCAAAGACAAGAGTGAAAACAGCTTTTGCCCTCAAAGAGCTTATATTCTAAGGGAATCCTATAACTAATAGTCTATACTTAAGCAAAGATACCCCCCACCACCACCACCACCCTAACATATGCACATGCTATATAGATTCTATGCTTTCTTAATACCCTGCAGCTATACAGGGTAGCAAAGAACAGGACAAAAATTTCCACTGTGGTTAAAGACACCATCATTTTCAAGATACAATAAATCCAACTTCCTAACCTTTTATTGCCACTATTTTGTGGCCAATTCCACAAAGCCAATGAAAACCCCACAGTCCATTCCAATTGGAATCACTGCATTTGGACTTCTTCAATTTCCTCTTCATTTTCAGCCAGGACCTTTTGCTTCCTTCCCCTTCCCCAGCTACTACAATGTACAGCTATTGGAGAAATTCAGGCCCAAGAGTCACCTGGGCACAGCTCTCTTTCCAAAATGCCTAAGGTCCCTGTTTGTGAAGTTCATTCAATACTTTCTGGTGAGAATAGCTTTCCCAATTAAGATTATATTAATAATAAGAACAATAATAATATCTGTCAGTACATTAAGAAACCACAGGGAGAATGTAACCACTACTGTTCTGTGGTCATGTCCAGAATGATGAAGGTTACTTAGACATGTGGTATAAATGTCAAATGATTTTTTTTAAGTCAATAATTTTAAAAGTATCTTTTAAAAGGTTTTTATATGTTTTTAATTATTCCTCCCAAGTCTTCCAAATGTAATTGATAGAACTGACTAACAATAGTAGTATACAAGGCTGTGCATTTTAATGAATAAGGTCACCTACCAACTTGGTTAAACCAAGTCAGCAGAGAGAAGACTTAACTTTAAATGACAACTCTCAGCCATGTGTTGTGGTTCCTTTCATTGGTTATTTATGAAAAATCTGTTTTCAATTGGTATGTATAAGTAGCAATTTGGGGATTATAATGTTCCTTTCAGTGGCCTTCTTTTTGTTATATGTTTTTAAATCCCTAAAGGAAAACAAATACAATTCAGGTGGTAGAGATGGTCTGGATCTTTTAAGAGTCTGCTGGCATTCTCAGCATATGAGCCATTCAAAAAGGAAGCACACTATTGTTTCCTGGCAACTTTGTGTAACCAGTTCACCATGCAAATGAGAAGCATTGCAGGGAAATGGAGGGATGACCTTGGATGCAGGAATAAATTTGCTTATGGGTTAGTTAGTGTGGCTTCTGATGCTCACTGTGTGACCACAGGCAAATCAAACTTCTCAATGCCCCAGGCAAATCCTTAAAAATCTAAACTATAGACAAATAGTTAATCTGCTAGAAATTCCACCGTAGGAATCCCCAAAGTTAATAAAATTGTGTCTGGACCTCCCCTCCTCCTCCATAAAAAGTTCTAACTATATTATTTGACCTAGAATCTAAAAAACAGATAATACTATTCCCATATTTCCTAAAATGATAACTTGAACATATTATATTACATGTGTCCTAAATATCATGATGGGACCCGTGCATGTGGAAGAGAAAGTGCTTAAATTAATTTTCCTTTCAATGACATCATTAATATATATGATGTGAGAAAATACGATAACATTTTCTCAAAAGAGATAATTTAGTTAAAGTGATTATCCAGTTGAGTCCAACTCTGTGTGACTCCACTTGGAGTATTTTTAGCAAAAATACTGGAATGGTTTGCCATTTCCTTCTTCAGCTCTTTTACAGATGAGGAACTGAAAAAAAAAAAAAAGCAGGGGAGAACATTAAGTGACTTGCCCAGGATCACACAACTAGTAAGTGTCTTAGGCCAAATCTGAACTCAAGTCTTTCTGACTCCATACCAGGAGCTCTATCTACTACACAACCTACCTGCCCCTGGGAACTTCAGAATTGGCTACACAGTGCAAATGAGAGGCATCAGGGTATAGTAGAAGGGTGACCTTGGATACAGGAATAAATGTGTTAATTAGTCCAGAGCCCCCAATTAAATTGGAGGGTAGTTTAGTTGTGGCCAGAGTTAAAAAAAAGATTAAAGGATATAATGAGCATTGTCAATGGCGGCCCTAACTGCAATTTAAGCTTTATAGTTGTAATGTAAATAAATGGACCATTGTTCTCCAAGGTGATAACAAAGGTTGGGTGGACTCTGAGGTTGGGGGTTGGGTGGGGTGAATCAGGATTTTACTGGACTAAGACTCAGATTCCTGAGTCTTAACTGTTTGGAGACTGAAATGAAACTGATAGTACTTCAAGAAGAATGTGAAAATAATAGGACAGAGACACTAGATGAGTTATGCCCCAGACATACAAAACTTCTGACCACTTCACTGTCCTAAATTTTATTTTTATATGGCACATGTTTAGAAAATTTAGGAGTGTCCTGGAAAGTTGTAACAGCTGGTCTGTGTGTGTTCAACAGTGGGGTTAGAGGCAGTCGAATGTCTAAGGAATTCCAAGGCCTTAGAGAGTAGGCCTCAGAGCTGCCTGTGAGAGCACAGTGTGAGAAACAGCCAACTGCTAGGGCCCTGACAGATGTTATGAAAGGGTTGGTGTTAAGTGCTTTTTTCAGGATATTAAACCAGTATCCTAACTGGTAAAAAAATGAATTGTCACTGACATTATGTCGGCCCACTTGGAGCCCCTCTCTGCTACTTTCTGTGGTCTGGGAACCATTACACACAAGAGATCAATATTCTTCAGTGCTGGAATTTAAATAATGATTTCTAATAAAACCTATTTTAGCCTGCTTTGGCCAGATAGAGACAAGCCACAAAACATTATGCATTTAAAGCCTCTCTCCTTGCCTCTCTCTTTTATTTTTTTCTTTTTTTTTTTTTTAAGACTTGAATAATGGAAGAGAGATTTAGTGATAAGGCACAAAAAAGGCATTTTGGTCCTGGCCAATCTGCTTAGCTAATAGCTGTAAACTGATATCCCTAATGAAATAAAAATGTCTCTCGGTGCAAGTGCATAACTGCACAATTGTTAGTAACACTGAGCTCTGTCTGTAATGCTGGTGATGGGCACTAAGTAACTGACACATTGACAATTTCCCATGACTTCCTTTTTCCCTAGTTTCTTTTCCAGCTAAAAACAAATAAAGGGATTAAATCCAAAAATCAACTTACACTTGCCATTATGTCTTTTGAAATCTTTCTTTATCCCATGCAGCCCTCTTCACCATCTACCAGAGCTCTTCTTCCCAAAACTATCTTGGATATATTTTTTATATATATTCTCTATTTATTTCTACATGTATATGTCATTTCCCCGATAGAATGTAAGCTCACTGAGGACAATGGCTATTTCAATTTTGTCTTTTTATCCTCAGCCCTTAGCACAGGACTTGCCATAGGCCCTTGATAAATGCTTGTTGATTGATTGATTTAGATTAGGCAGAAAATTGGGTTCATCATTTAGGTTTTTTTCTTTATTGAAAGCTGTTGAATTGTAGAAAGATAAGAAAGAAAGAAGGAAGGAAAGAAAGGAAGGATAGAAGGAAGGGAGGAAGGGAAGAAGGAAGAGAGGAAGGGAGAAAGGAATAAAAGGAAGGAAGGGAGAAAGGAAGAGAAAGAAAGAAAAAGGAAGGAAGAAAAGGAGAAAGAAAGAAAGAGAGAAAGAAAGAATGGAGGGAAGGAGGAAGGAAGGAAGGAAGGAAGAAAGGAAGGAAGGAAAGAAGGAAGGAAGGACAGAAAACAAGAAAAGAAAGGAAGAAAAAAAAGAAAGAAAGCATCTGTAAGGCTCTTTATGGCTAATGGGAAAACCCATTTTCTTTTCACACTCCCCTCCCCCCACCCTGCCTTAAGCAGGGAAGGGAACAGTTCTCCAGAGTGAGATAGAGACATAGAGGAGTGGGCATCTCAGACGTTGTCATCATTCCTCATTCCACTCTTGGCCTCACTGTGCTGCCCAGTTCCTTTGTGTCCTGTGGTGCAGACGGCAGACAGAGGAAAAGCCCTGTCCAAGTGGGCTGAGGCTGGATGGCCGTGGTTAAAATGGTTTCCCCTGGATCTCCCTCACAGCTTGCAGTTGTCTGATTTCAATCAGTGGCAGTTCCCTCCACATGTCTAGCCATCAATCTTCTCCTGCTCCTGGATGAGTGTGGCACAGTATGGTGCATGTCCCAGTTAAAAAATAGACTTTGCTGCTGACTCTCCACCTCAGTGTCTGATAAGTATTCATTTGATTTTTTAAAATCAAAAACAAAAGAAAACACATTAGGAAATTAGTTTCATTTCTGATTATACAGACTGAAGCCCCCAAAGGTGCAGAGGCAGAAAGGACTAGAGACTAAGAGGGAGGACAGAGATATGAAGGAGGGCTCCGTAATCACTGTTAGGGATGCCTGTAGAGCTCCCCCCAGACAAAAGGATGACACCAGGAGCCAAATGCTTGAATTGCTACAACCTCCAAAAACATGCAATAAAAGTCTCCAGCACATTCTGGGTGTGGGTGTTCAGCATCTGTCACCTCCCAGCACCATGACAACCCCTCCTCAACTAAGAATAAGCATAAAGCAATGGAGCCAGCCCAGTTTTCATATCACTGAAGACTGGAATTCAATAGTATCTTTATCATCTTCCTGAATTTATCTGAAAATCCCATCCATTTTAAAGGGACTGTGCACAGCAAACTGAACTCCTTATTTACCCAATCCAGTGACTTTTGCTCTGTTTTTTTCCTTCTTGCTTTGCTGTAGGACCTTGGATTGCTCCCTTCCCTGGATATTCTCTTCCCCCTTGGCATATACAATGCTGTTCTCTCTTTTTTATCCTGAATGTAACTTGTCAGTCTCCTTTGGTTCTTCATTCTCTCACTCCTTAAATGCAGGCTTCCCCTCAGGTCTCTTCTGCACTGTTTCCCTTGACAATCTCATCAACTCTACTGGCTTCAACTTTCCCCTCTTTGTAAATGATTCCCAAATCTATATCTCCAGCCCCAACCACTATCTTGGGTTCTAGCTCTTCATTGCAAGCTAACTGCTAGACACAACATAAATGTCTTGTCTCTGCCTTAGACTCAGCATGGCTAAAATAGTAGTCAGCATGCTCCCATATCTCCACACCATTCTATCCTCACAACTTTCCTGTTGCAGTTAAGGATCACACAATCCCCCCAGTCACCTGACTCAGTCATCTTTAGTTCTCTCACTTTCACTCCCTCCTTACTCTGCCATACTTAATCAGTTGCTTGGTCCAGTGACTTCAACATTCACGATGCCTCTCACATCTGTCCCCTCCTTTCCAGTCCCACTGCCCCCAACAGAACTCAGGCCCACATTACATCTTTCTGGGATAACTGTTGTATCCTACTAATTGGTCTCCTTACCTCTAAGTCACACATGCTAGGAGGAGGAGGGGAAGAGGAGTTATAGTGCATACAATACTTAAGGCTAGTAAGTTTGCACAGCCCTCCCTCACTTAAATCCATTTCACTCACACTCCACAGCATCACCTCCCTGATATCATGGTCCTCTCTCAGAACAAAGGATTAGCAACAACAACAACATTTGTAAAGTGCTTTTATAGCTTATAGCTCAAGATCTTGGATTTGTGACCTTCACACTCCCTATCTATGAGATTTTTTTTAGTTCTGTAATCAGTTCCTGCCTTGAATTCGCACTCAAGCACCAGGAGTCTGAACATACTGTGCCTATATGATAACTGATTCTATATACAAGAGACTCATTCTTTCATTCATTTATTTGTATTTGTTTTCAAAAACTGGGTCTCTGGAACTCTCTCAGACTGGAAGGACAGGGCTGACACAGCCCAGACTCACTGAGATCTACCAATGATATTTGATATGCAAAATTGCCAACCTGAGTCATTTTGTCCCTCCTTAAACTACACATACATTCACATATACATAAATATACGTATATGTGTATGTATATGTGTGTGTATGCTGCCTCCTGCACCTCAGAACTTCCACATGTAAGAGCTCTGCCAACGTCAGCCTCTCAGTAGCTGAGATTATACCCTTAAACCATGGTCATTTATCCTTATATCTTTTTTTTAATTTAAACAAATGCTTTATTAACTTCCGTTTTACATCATTAATTTCCGCCAGATTTTGTTACAATCATTTTCACCCCTTTTTTTCCCCTACCCACCCTCCCAGAATAGCAGTCCCCCAAGATATCACTTCCTCCAATCTGCTCTCTCCCATATCATCTCCCATACCCCCTTTGACTTTTCCATTAGAGGAAGGTGAATCTTTGTGTCCCAATGCCTGCACATCTGATCTCCCAATTGCAAGCAAAAGAGTATTAATAATAGTATTTATATATATATTTGAAACATTTAATCTTAAGACCTTGAATTTCAGATCCATTTCCTTCCTCCCTTGTCACCCATTCCCTCTGGGGAGATAAGTAATTCAGTATATGTTGTACATGTCTGGCTATGCAAAACAGTATCATAGTAGATATATTGTACAAGGCTGCTTATAATTCCCTCCCACTCATCCCACCCCCCACCTGGTCCATTCCCTACTTGATCCTGTCCCTCTTCTATAGTGGGTACTTCCAACCTCCCCTCTCCCCAAGGATGCCCTCCAATCCATCATCCCTCCTCTCATCCCCCTTCCCCCTATTCTGCTGTAGGTTGAGATATCCCATTTAGTATGTATGTCATTCTCTCCCTGAACCAAATTCAATGAGAATGTGGTTTTGCCTCTTTGCCTTCCTATTCTTCCCCGTCCTTGCAACCACTTCCCCTTGCTTCTTCTACATGAGATAGTTTCCCCTATCCTGTATCTCCTCTTGCCACTTTCCTCTCTCACCTCATAATTTCACCCCTTGAGTATCTTCCCTTCCCAACAAATTCAACCTATGCCCTCTATCCATATATACCTGTAACCATATACACACACATTCACATATGTATTCATATGACCATACACCATTCTTCGATTATTTTCATAGTGAGAAAGATTTCATCAGTCACAGTTATTGTTTTTCCATATAGGAATGTAAATAGTTCAACTTTGATAAGTTCCTTTTGCTTTCTTTTCCCTGATTACCTTCTCAGGCATCTCTTTCTTCTTGTGTCTGGATGTCAAATTTTTTATTCAATTCTGGTTTTTTCCTCCAGAATGCTTGAAAGTCCTCTATTCCACTGAATGACCATATTTTCCCATGAAACAAAATACTCAGTTTTGCTGGGTAGGTGACCCTTGGGTTCAGTCCCAGCTCTTTTGCCCTCTGGAATATCATATTCCATGCCCTTTGATCCCTCAGTGTAGAAGCAGCCAGGTCCTGTGCTATTCTGATTGTGTTTCCACAATATTGAAATTGTTTCTTCCTGGCTGCTTGTAGTATTTTCTCCTTGATCTGGGGATGCTGGAACCTGGCTATAATATTCCTGGGAGTTTTCTTTTTGGGATCTTTTTCAGGAGGTGATTGGTGGATTCTTTCAACCTCTATTTTGCCCTCTGGATCTAAAACATCAGGGCAATTTTCCTTGAGAATTTCTTGAAGGGTGATTTCTAGGTTCTTTCTTTGATCATGGCTTTCAGGTAGTCCAATAATTTTTAAATTGTCTCTCCTGGATCTATTTTCCAGGTCAGTGGGTTTTCCCATGAGATATTTCACATTGCCTTCTAATCTTTCATTTGTTTGGATCTGCTTAACAGCATCTTGATTTCTCATAAAGTCATTAGCTTCCATTTGCTCCAGTCTAACTCTGAAGGAATGAATCTCCTCAGTGAACTTTTGAGATTCTTTTTCCATCTGGCAAATTCGACTTTTTAAGGCATTCTTCTCCTCATTGCCCTTTTGGGCCTCCTTTGCCATTTGAGTTAGTCTATTTTTTAAGGTGTTGTTTTCCTCAGTCAGGCTGTTGACCCTCATTTCATATTTTTCCTGCATCCTTCTCATTTCTCTTTCCAATTTTTCCTCCACTTCTCTTATTTGATTTTTAAAGTCCTTCTTAAGGTCCTCTATGGCCTGCAACCTGCTCATGTTTTCCCCTGGGGCTTTTGGAGCAGGACTTCTGACCTCGCAGTCCTCTTCCCCTATGCTTCAACCCTCTTTGCCCCCAAAGTAGGGGTCTGGGGTTGCATTTTTCTGTTTTATTTGTTTCCTTTGCCTTGGCATGTTGCCACTTAATTACTTGACTTTTGGGCTTGTTGCCACAGTATGGCTTTGCAGACAGATAGGGGAATTTTCGTCCCAAACATGTGGGGGGGGTGTGCAACTTCCTTTCTGGCAAGCTGGAAAATCCACCCATGACCTCCACCCCAGATCACAATCCAGATCCAGGGAGGTTAAAACAAGAGCGATTACCCCCAAGACTGATCGCTGGATCTCCCTACAGTTAGCAGGCCAGGAGCTGGAGCTGCTTCTGAATACTACAAAATGGCATGTCTCCTCAGTTGCTTCTAGCCCCCAGGGCAGGAAGCTGACGTGTTCCCCAAATACTGGTCCCAAAGTCCATAGGGCACTAACTTCTCACTTTGTCCTAGGCATGTCTATGTTGATAATTCTGGAATCACCACTGCTGCTGGTTTTCTGGGGTCCCTCCAGCAGGCTGCTGGCCCTGCCGCCCTGGGGCTAAAACCGAGACTGAGGAGCTCGGCTGTGTTCAGCTCCCCATGCTCTGCATGCTGTGATGCCAGCTCCCAGACCGCTGCGCTGGTCCTTCCTGCAGGGCTGCCGGGCCGTCCTCAGTGGGAGGTTAGCTTCTCTGTGTCATTATGTGGATGCTGGGGCTCCAGAAATTGTTCAGAGTCCCGTTTTACATAGTTTGGAGGTAATCCAGGGGCAGAGTGGCTTGGAAGCATTGTTTCTACTCCACCTATCCTTACATCTTTTGTTACCAGAATCTGTTTTAGCCCCTAAATTACAAATGGCAAGATTAACTCCAAATAGCTGCTTCTTTGCCTGACATGACCCCAGGAATCAGTTAAAAACAGTTAATAATCAATATTAAATTATTTACAATCATTTCTATTTAGCAGCAATAAAATCTAATTTGGGTGACATAGTGCCATTTTGTTGGGTTTTTTGGTTTGGTACATACCTGTGATTCCATCTTTGTTGGGAATTCCCATTGTGGAAATTCTCTCCACAGATTCAGATGTCAGTAATTTAAAATCCTAGAGATTTGCTTGGGACACTGAAAGGCTGAATGACTTGCCCATGGTCATATAGACTACAGGTATCAAAAGCAGGATTTAAACTCAAATCTTCTTGACTCTATTATATTTCAATGTCTCTGCTTGAAGTATTCTTATTATCCATATACATAAAGTTTCTACTATATGGAATGCAATCATATATACAGCCAAAACAAAACAGTTGTTACATTGAAGATAATCATGAATTTCTCTTTGTTTTATGTTGAATTTCAAGACTTATTGCCTTTAAATAGTACAAAGAATGACAAGGAGCTCTTTAAGTCTCTTTTCTACAAAGACTATGGCTAGGAGTGGCAGCAGATAGAGTGCTGGACCAGAAGTCAGGAAACTCATCTTCCTGAATTTGAATCCAGCCTCAGACATTTAGTAGCTGTATGACGATGGGCAAATTACTTAACCCTGTTTGCCTCAGTTTCCTCATCTATAAAGTTAGCTTGAGAAGGAAATGGCAAACCACACAGATATCTTTGCCAAGAAAATCCCAATAGGGTTCAAGAATATTCAAACATGACTGAAAAATGGTTGAACAACCAGCAGTTTCTGCAAAGGAAGTACCTACCTCACTCAAAGCAAATATAATTTACATTTCTAAAGTACTTTAAGATTTCTCTTAGCATTTTCCTCTCAATAACCCTAGGGGATACAGAGTACAGTTACTATTATCCCCAAATTATTTTTGAGAAAATGCTACCCAGAAAATGTCAATGACTTGCCTATGATTGCACAGTTAGGAAGCTCCATACATTGAATCTGTATCCTGATCAAGACTCCTGGCTCAGCTTTCTTTTGATGATCCCATACCACCTCTCCTATAAGTGAATGCCACCTGAGATGCATCTGATACCAGATGGCTATGTTGCTTTATTTGGATATAGAAAAACTTCTACATAGTAAACTGACTGTAATCCCCTTGTAGTGTGAGAGAGATGAATAGAGCACCACCAACTCAACAAGAATTCATCAAGTACCTATTGTTATGCTATATATACACATATAATGTGTGCATGTACATATATACATATGCCACGCATGTATATACGTGTGTGCCCACAGACATATACAACATGTTATATATGCATCCATGTGTTTGTATATATATGCAAAAATACATGCATGTGAACATGTGTGCATATTATATATGTGTGTTGGGGGGTAGGATGGGAAAGCAGGGAAAACACTAACATCCAGGAGAATCAGGGAAGGCTTCCTATAGAAGGTTGCACTTCAGTTGAGCCTTGAAGAGAGTTAAACCTGCTACTGAAGAAATACCATGCACATGCACACACATACACACACACACACACACACACACACACACACAACCCTAACCCCAACCCTTCCTGTCAAAAGGAGCAGCAATCATTTTCTCCTTAATCTTTTAGCACTGCACAAAAGTAACCACTAGTCTGGCACTAACTACCTACCAGAGGCAATTTTACCTCCTAGGAAAGCAAGGCTATATACAATGTTCCTCTTTCTGAAAGTAATGATGTTACCTAACCATATTTTAAACATTAGCATACTACTGGGCATACATTCCAAAGAAGCCTGAATGTCAGGCCAGCATCTGAGGAAGCACATTAAAGCAATCCGAAATACTAGGCAAGTTATTTCACATCCTTAAGAAAATCCCATAAAATCACACCAACTTACCCTAGTGAATTACTTTTAGATAAACAACCTTTTGTAAAGTGTAGAAATCCAAGAAAGGCCTTTAATGATTATATAACAGATAGATCTGTCAATCAAGGAAAGTAAGTTCCCAGGATTTGTTTTTACATGTATTACATTATGTAGAAAACTTTTAAAAGAGCAAGTCTCATATTAATGGGTAAAAATAATAGGGGTAAACAGATTTTTTTTTTCATTTCTTTAAGGGTCTTGATTAACTCATCAGAAAATTAGAAGACTAGAGGACTGGATGATATAGAAACTTTTCTGTTGCTGCATATTTTATTTTGAATGTTATTATGATTTCATTACTTTAGAAAGCTCCAGGTCAGAAACTTCCTTTAAAATATTTTTAATTTAAAATTTATTTATTTATTTTTAACATTTTTTTTCTCTTGAAATTTTAAGTTCCAATTTTTTTCCCTTTCTCCCATCCACTTCCCCACCCACTGAAAAGGAAAGCAATTATATCAATTATATGTATATATTTATATATGTATATATATCAATTATACAATTATATGTATATATGTATCAATTATACACATGAAACCATGCAAAACATATTCCATATTAACCATATTATAAAAGCAAAAAAATTAAGAAAGTGAGAAAATTATACTTCAGTTTGCACTCAGAGTTCATCAGTTCTCTCTCTGCAGGTGGATAGCATTCAAGCAGCATATGTTCTTTGGAATTGTAATGGATTATTGTATTGATTGGTGTAGTCAAATCTTTCACAGTTGATCATCACTACAACATTACTGTTGCTGTGCATAATAATCTGGTTCTTCTTATTTCACTTTGCATCAGTTCATATAGGTCTTGCCAAGTTTTTCTGAAACCACCCCCTCTTCATAGCACAATATTATTCAACACAAGTATATGCCACAAATTTAGCCATTCCTCAATGTTTTGGTAAATGATTTCCTCAATTTCCAGATCTTTACCACCACAAGAAGAGCTACAATATTTGTGCAGGAATGTGTGTATATATTAGATAGATAGATAGATAGATACATAGATAAATAGATCCATTTTTTTTCTTTGATCTCTTTCTGATAGAAACCTAGCAGTCGTATTTTGGGATCAAGAAGTATGTAGCTTTATAATCCTTTGCACCTAGTTCCAAATTCTTCTCCAGAATGGTTGGATCCATTCACTGTTCCACCAACATAGTATACCTATTTTCTTCTCCTTCCCTCCAGCATTTGTCATTCTTATAGGTTGAGGTGGCACTTCACAGTGGTTTTCATTTCCTTTTCTCTAATCAATAGTGATTTAGAACATTTTTATATGCCTACAGATGGTTTGGATTTCTTTCTCTGAAACTTCCTGTTTGTATCATTTGACCATTTATCAATTTGGGAATGGCTCTTAGTTTTATAAATTTGACTCAGTTTTATATTGAATATATATTTGAGAAATGAGGACTTTATCAGAGAAATTTGCCGTAAAACTTTTTTTTTCTATTACTTCATTATCTATAGTACTATTTAGCAAAATGTTTTTCTGATTATCTCTTTTAATTAGGTCTATTTTTGTTTTTGTCTTGTCTGAGACCATAACTGCTACCCTGTCTTTTTTTTTTAACTTTAGCTGAAGCATATTAGGTTCTCCTCCAGCCCTTCATTTTGACTCTGTATGCATCTTTCTGTTCTAATTTTGTCTCTTGCATACAACATATTGTTGGATTCTGGTTTTCAACCCATTCTGCTATACACTTCATGGGCGAGCTCATCCCATTCACATTCACAATTATTATTACTAACTGGATTTCTTTCCACACCATTTTCTTCTGTTTCTTTTTTTTCTCTTTCTTGATATCCTAGTCCCTCCTCAAAAGTCTATTTTGCTCCTAACCATTGCCTCCATTATCTGCCTTCCATATTATCACTTCCCTCTTTTCTCTAATCCCCTTCCCCTCCTGTTTCCCTAATGGGTAAGTTACATTTCTATTGACAAGTAAGCTACATATACACACACACAGAAATATACACACATCTATATAGCTATGTCTATATCTATACATGCATATATATATATATATATATTCATACACACCTATATATATTAAATATGCACATATTTAATATATATTAAAAATATATATTTTTTCTCTTTGAGCTGATTTTGATGAGAGAGAGTTTCAAGCATTGCCCACCATTTCACCTCATTTTCCCCTCCTAAAAAAGCTCTTCTTTCTGTGCCTATTTTATAAAAGAAAAAAATTTTCCCATTTTACCTCTCCTTTTCCCTTTCTCCCAGTGCATCATCACCCTTTTTCACACTTTAATTTTTTTTTGGAGATCGTTCCAATATAGTTGACTCACATCTATGTCCTTTGTCTACGTCCTTTTAACTGCCCTTATAATGTTAAAGTTACTAAGAATTATATATACTATCCTTCCATCAAGTGTGCAGATATACATACATGAATATATACATAGGAATGTAAAGAGTTTACCTTTATCCAGATTCTTATAATTACCCTTTCATGTTTACCTTTATGTTTCTCTTAAGTCTTGTGTTTGAATATCAAAATTTTCTATTCAACTCTGGTCTTTTCATCAGGACTGCTTAAAATGCTCTATTTCATTAAATATCCACTCTTTCTCCAAAGGATTATACTCAGTTTTGCTGGGTAAGTTATTCTAGGTTGTAATCTTAGCTTTTTCATCTCCCAGAATATCATATTCAAAGTCCTCTGATGCTTCAGCACAGAAGCCACTAAGTCTTGTGTGATCTTGACTGTGACTCCCCAGTATTTGAATTGTTTGTTCTTTCTGGCTTCTTACAGTCTTTTCTCTTTAACCGGGGAAATCTGGGATTTGCCTATAATATTCCTGGGAGTTTTCATTTTGGAATCTCTTTCAGGAGGTAACTGATAGATTCTTTTACCTTTTATATCTAATGTATCAGGACTATTTTGCTTTTAGGATGCCTAGGCCCTTTCTTTGATGATGGTAGTCCAAAAATTCTTTAGTTATCTCAACTGAGTTTATTTTCTAAGTCAATTATGATTTTTTTTTTCTTTTTGGAGGGCAATTTGGGTTAAGTAACTTGCCCAAGGTCACATGGCCAGGTTTTTTTGTTTCTGTGCATTAAGTGTCTGAGGCCGGATCTGAACTCAGATCCTTCTGACTCCAGGGCTGACGCTCTACTCACTGCGCCACCTAGCCGCCCCTAAGTCAATTATTTTAACAATAAGATAATTCACATTTTCTTCTATTTTTTTTCTGTTGACTTTATTTTATTGTTTTGAGATGCCTCATGGGATCGTTAGTTTCTACTTTTTCCAAATCTAATTTTTAAGAAATTATTTTATTTATTGAGATTGTGTACCTCTTTTTTCCATCGCACCAATTCTTTTTTTTTTTTTTGACCCAAAATTATATGAAGGAATCTGCTTATTCACTATAGCTTTTTTTTTATTTTAACAAATGCTTTATTAACTTCTGGTTTACATCATTCATTTCTGCCAGATTTTGAGTTACAATTTTTCCCCCATTTTTCCCCTACCCACCACCACCACAAGATATCCCCTCAGCCAATCTGCTCTCTCCCATATCTTTTCCCATACCCCCTTCAACTTTATCATTAGGGCAAGGTAAATCTCTGTGCCACAATGCCTGCACATCTAATCTCCCAATTACATGCAAAATAGTATTAATAATAGTATTTATGTATATTTGAAACATTTAATTTTAAAACTTCGAGTTACAGATACATTCCCTTCCTACCTTGTCACCCACTAACTCTGGGAATATAAGCAATTCAGTATGTGTTGTACATGTATAGCTATGCAAGACATTACCATAGTAGATATATTGTAAAAGACTACTTATATTTCCCTCCCATCCATCCCACCCCCCACCTGGTCCATTCCCTACTTTGATCCTGTCCCTCTTTGAAAGTGGATACTTCCAATCTCCTCTTCCCCCCAGAATACCCTCCCCTACTTTCCTGCATGGTGAGATATCCCATTTAGTATGTATGTCATTCTCTCCCTGAGACAAATTCAATGAGAATGTGGTTGTGCCTTTTTGCCTTCCTGTTCTTCCCCTCCCCTGCAACCACTTCCCCTTGCCTCTTCTACATGAGATAGTTTACCCTACCCTGTTTCTCCCTATCTCCTCTTGCCATTTTCCTCTCTCACCTCATAACTTCACCCCTTAAGTATCATCCCTTCCCACCAAATTCAACCTGTGCCCTCTATCCATGTATACCTGTAAACATATATACACACATTCACATATGTATTTATATGCCCACATATCCTTCTTCAATTATTTTCATACTGAGAAAGGTTTCATCAGTCACAGTTATTGTTTTTCCATATAGGAATGTAAATAGTTCCACTTTCATAAGTTCCTTTTGATTTCTTTTCCCTGAACCTTCTCAAGCATCTCTTTCTTCTTGTGTCTGAATGTCAAATTTTCTATTCAACTCTGGTTTTTTCCTCAAGAATGCTTGAAAGTCCTCTATTCCACAGAATGACCATATTTTCCCCTGAAACATGATACTCAGTTTTGCTGGGTACATGATTCTTCATTTTAATCCCAGGTCTTTTGCCCCACAGAATATCATATTCCATCATATTCCGTATTCAGTCCCTCAGTGTAGAAGCTGTCAGGTCCTGGGCTATTCTGATTGTGTTTCCACAATATTGAAATTGTTTCTTCCTGGCTGCTTGTAGTATTTTCTCCTTGATCTCAGAATTCTGGAACCTGCTATAATATTCCTAGGAGTTTTCTTTTTGGGATCTTTTTCAGGAGGTGATTGGTGGATTCTTTCAACCTCTATTTCCCCCTCTAGGTCTAAAACATCAGGGCAATTTTCCTTGAGAATTTCTTGAAGGATGAATTCTAGGTTCTTTCTTTGGTCATGGCTTTCAGGTAGTACAATAATTTTTTAAATTATCTCTCCTGGATCTATATTGCAGGTCAGTGGTTTTTCCCATGAGATATTTCACATTGCCTTCTATTCTTTCATTTGTTTGGATCTGTTTAACAGCATCTTGATTTCTCATAAAGTCACTAGATTCCATTTGCTCCAGTCTAACTCTGAAGGAATGAATCTCCTCAGTGAGCTTTTGAGATTCTTTTTCCATCTGGCAAATTCGTCTTTTCAAGGCATTCTTCTCCTCATTGCCCTTTTGGGCCTCCTTTGCCATTTGAGTTAGTCTGTTTTATAAGGTGTTATTTTCCTCAGTCAGGCTGTTGACTTTCATTTCATACTTTTTCTGCATCCTTCTCATTTCTCTTCCCAATTTTTCCTCCACTTCTCTTATTTGGTTTTTAAAATTCTTTTTAAGTCCTCTATGGCCCGCAACCTGCTCATATTTTCATTTGGGGCTTTAGCTGCAAGATTTCTGAACTCACAGTCCTCCTCCTGTTCCATGCTTCTATCCTCTTTGCCCCCAAAATAGGAGTCTAATGTTGAACTTTTCTGTTTAATCTGTTTCCTTTGCCTAGGCATGTTGTCACTTAATTACTTGACTTTTGGGCTTCTTGCCACAGTAGGACTCTGCCACCAGAGAGGGGAGCTTCTGTCTCAAGCATTGGGGTCTTCACAACTTCCAGAGGTATTAGTTGGGTGGCCTCTGTGAAGCCTCCACATGCTCTGGCAAGCTGGATACACACCCCAAGACCTCTACCCAAGACTGCAATCCAGATCCAGGGAGGTTAAAGCAAGAGCAATTTGCCCCCAAGAATGATCACTGGATCTCCTTACAGTTTTCAGACCAGGAGCTGAAGCTGCAACTGAAACTTCAAAATGGCGTCCGTGCCATGTCTCTTCAGCAGCTTCTTGACCCCAGGAGAAGAAGCCAAGGTGTTCCCCAAATCCTGGTCCCAAAGTCCACAGGGCACTAATCTCTCACTTTGTCCTAGGCATATCTATGTTGATAATTCTGGAATCGCCACAGCTCCTGGTGTTCTGGGGTCCCTCCACCTGGGTGCTGGTCTGGTCGCCCTGGGGCTAAAACTGCAGCTCACAGAGCCCCAGGGTAGGCTCTGGGAGCGCTGTGCTGGCCGCTCCCTGCAGGGCTGCTGGGCTGTCCTCAGCGGGATGTTAGCTTCTCTGTGTTGTTCTGTGGATGCTGGAGCTCCAGAAGTTGTTCAGGGTCCCCTTTTACATGATTTCGAAGTGGTGTGGGAGAGAGCACCTTGGAAGTGCTGTTTCTACTCCACCATCTTGGCTCGCCCCCCCATCCCACCAATTCTGCTTTTAAAGGAATTCCTTTCTTCAATTGATTTTTATGCTTCTTTTACCAGTTAGGCCAATTCTCAATTTTTTAAAGATGTGATTTTCTTGCAGGGTTTGTTTGTGATAATTCTGTTTTCACAACTTTTCTTGTATCACTCTCATTTCTTTTCCCGAATTTTCCTCTATCATGTTTATTTCTTTATAAAACTCTCCAGGGAATTCTTGTTGGCTTGGACCCAATTAGTATTTTATTTCAAGGTTTTGCTTATAGTTATTTTCACGGTGTTGTCTTCTGAGTTTATGTCCTAGTCTTCTGTACCATCATGGTAGCTTTTTATGGTCAAATTCTTTATTTGTTGTTTGCTTATTTTTCCTTTTTATTTTTTAAATTTTGAACTTTATGTTGAAGTTAGGCTCTGCTTACCTGGGGATGGGGAGGCACTGTCCTCATTGTCAGGCTTTTTCACATTGTTATTTTCAAAGCTAGTCTGGGGCGGGGGGTTCTAAAAAATATTGGTGCTTACAATGTGGTGTCAACCTGGGAGAGGTATGGTCACTGGTCTCCTGATTGATACTATAGTCTTTACCCAGGAATGGTTCTTGGTCCCTTGCAACCTCAAGTGCTAGTGCTCTCTTTGCCTTGTAACAGTGACCAGAGTCCCTATTTTCTTTTGGATGATGCTATCAGTGCTTCTATCTGTCCTGGAACCGCAATCCAGAGCTTTGTATAGACAATAGAGCTTCCAATCAGTGCCAAGTGTACCCAATGCCAGCAAAGGGTTCCAAGTAATTTCTTTTTAACCAGTTGTCCAATTCCTTTTCTGTCTCTGGGCTATGAGCTCCCAAAGCTATTGCTATTGCTGTGGCTACTTTTGTTACAGCCGTGTGTGCACTCTGGGAACACGTCTATCTCTATGTATCACAAATTTCTTTTTTTCGACCTCCTAAGTTTTCTTAAGCTAGACAAATGTCTCACCCTGACCTTTTTTTTTTTGGCTCTGCCACTCCAAAATTTGATTTGATGCTTTATTTAAAAGTCGTTTGGAGGGTAATGTTGAGAGAATTCAACTACCCCTAATTTGTCAGAATATTCTTTATTAATACAGATCAGCATTTTTCTCTCAGTTTATAGTCCTAAAGAGCAAGTTGTCTAGGAGTAAACTCAATGACTTACTCCCAGGTCTGGCTGCTTCTGAGGCCAGCTCTCTAACAACTACATATACTACCCTGTACTACTACTCTATTCAGGTGAAAAAAATTGAATAAAGCCCCTGAATCAATTCAGTCAATTCAGTAGAATGTATTAAGTACCTACTGTATACAAGTCACTGCATAAGTCTCTGCATTGGGATGAAGGATGAAAAAAGATTACTTGCCCTCAAAATGGGTTACTATGGAAAATAGTATATGAATGTGTGTGTGTGTGTGTATATATACACACACAGATGCACACACATATATATGTATTTATGCATGTGTGTATGCATCTAGTATATCTGTAGGTGCATGATTGTATATAGTGACCCATAAAAGCATCTGTAATGATATGTGCAAACATATATATGCAAATACATGTGCATATTAAACAGTTTAATACAGTAGATGTATACTATATGAAAATATTAATAAATGTAAAAGCTTAATATCACTCAGAAAGTAACATAATACAAGTGAAAATTAATATATTGAAAAGAGAACACAGTAAAGAAATGATCAGAACTAGTTGTAGTTAATCAGGGAAGACTTCCTGAAGGAATAGCCTTGAGTCAGGTTTGAGAGGGATGATGGACATGTGATAAGGATTACAAATTACCAAGAAGGAGCTTATATTCCCTACTCAGGAATGTGAATTTGGATAATGGGTAAGGAAGGTAGGATTGCTGAACATCAAGAGCTCCTGCAGTGAAGGTCTATTCTGGTCATGTAAACTGGGATCTTTGATTTCTACAAGACCCTCAAATATGTCTCTCAAAAGGAACTGCTTCAATGATGAGCCAATTTTTGCCATGAAGTTATCCTATCCTCCTTGGGAAAAGCAGAGGGAAATTTTTTTAAAATAAATAATGGGGGAGAAATGCATCACTGTGCCTAGGGATCCCCCAAAATACTAGTTCACCTTTAACTTACTGCTGATTTGGGTCTATTACCTGAATAATTATCCAGCTTAATGTTATTCTACAAAGCTGTATGGCCAGGGTTACTACAATGGCATTTTTTGGTAGGGGTATAGTTTTGACACATAGGTCCAAGAACACGAGGCACATTTATTAAGTTCCTTAGGACATCTTTTGGGTATATTTGCACATTAGGAATTGCAGTCAGACTTGTTTAACTCTACATTCAGAAATAATTGCATCTAAGCATAAGCCAGGGATAACATAGCACAAGAAACAAGAAAATAAGTAAACTAGAAGAACTACTTCAAAAGAAATGAATTTGTGGTTTAAGCCTTGACAATTGAGAATCCAGGTAGAAAAGAAAATATTCCCCAATGCAATCACTCTGGTGCATTGCAGGCCATACATTCAAATCCTTCTGATGATTCAAGTACTGTAGAAAAAGCATTGACTCTGAAGCCAGAGACCCTCAATTCAAGTGTACATATATGAATGAATGCATACATATATACAAACATTCTTGCACACAACCTATCATATTGTGCTATTTCCTGTGTATGTACATGGGGCAACTAGGTGGCACATGGATAGAGCCTGTAATCCAAAAGACTGATCTTCCTGAGTTTAAATTTGGCCTCAGAGACTTATTAGCTGTGTGACCCTGGTCAAGTCACTTAATCCTGTTTACCTCAGTTTCCTCATCTATAAAATGAGTTGAAGAAGGAAATAGCAAACCACTTAATATCTTTGCCAGGAAAGCCCCAAATGCAGTTGTGAAGAGTCAGACACAACTAAAATCAACTGAAAAAAAACATGTATAAACACACATGTATAAACAAATGTGTATACGTATACCTATGTGTGCTTATAGGTGTTAAGAAGAAAGCCCCTAGTCTTTAATTCCAACTTTAGTAATGCCTTCTAGTGCTTTGAAGATAATTTTGAATGGGTACAATTTCCAAGCTGAAACAAAAGCTTCTATTCTTATTCCCAAGACTGGGCAATTTTCTTCTCTCTGAGATAACATGTATATTCATGTGTGTTTGCATACATGTACTGACATCTAATATGCATCTCATATCACTTACGTGTATGTCATATATATGCATCCATATGTGTGCACACTGGACTTGCCATAATATCTTTGCATATTTCAGTCAGTTAGATAATGGTTCAGAAATCAACAAGATATTAGAAAGGAAGAACTGTTTCTATGACTTCTCTCACTTTTTTTCTACATTAAAAAAATTATGACTTTCTTCTTTCTTTAATATATCCCCAAAATTCTTAACCAGGTCATCTTTTCCCCAGTTATTAATAATAACAAAGTGGGGATCTTCAGAAAACTTTAATTCTATAGTTCTGTTGTTCTAGTATGTCATGGACAATGACCACAAAATCTTTCTTTTTAATTTGCTTAACAGACTCTCTTATTTTCCCATATGGATCTCCCCTAAATTACATTGTGTGATATTCAATACCTGAAGTTTATTTGGACACCAATGCACCATTCAATACTCTTCACTCTTGACCTTTCCTACTTCAGAATATCCATACATTGTCTCTTATATCATCTCATTTGTTTTTTTGCTCTAGCTTTTATATAAGCATCTACAACATATGTATGACTGTCATCACAATTTATTCTGTTACTGCTCTTGGATTGATGAAGTCAACCTCAGCAAACATCTCCAGGACACTTCTACAAGCATAATTGAGTATTCTAAAACAACTGACAATTCAGAAAATGCTTTTTAACTCTTCTCTATCATTCAGATGCACATAGCCTATCTTGAATTGTAAGTAATAAAAAGTATGTTAATGCTTTTGTCATGACAACATTAAGCTAAAGGCTACCCAGTCATCCCCTTCCAAATATGTATGCGGGTACACACACGTGCATACAAGCAATTCTGTTATAATACATCATATGTATTCCTAAAAAATCCTTGCACTATGAAAGTCATACAATAAAAACTATAGATATTATGGGAAAATGAGGCAAAAGTCATAATACTATAAAAATTCATCTCTGACACCTGAAAAAGATGGCAATCTAACAAAATTATTACAGTTTTATTCATGTTAAATTATTAAGAATACATAAATACTATAATAAATAGTGTTGGTATCCTAGTCTTTGGTCTGCTAGCTTTTCCTCCCCCTCCTTCCTAAAGGGCACAGGCTGGCAAAACTGTCACTGAAGGTGAGAAGGTAGACTAAATGGGTCACCACTAGGGCTAGACTTTGGCCATGGTACAAGATGACAGAGGGAGAGAGGACAGACATGCCGTCCTCAGCCTATAGCTCCTACTAGACCAGAAGATATATAATATGACAACTTTATTCTGGAAAAGACCTGAAGTTTTCTTGTGAAAGTGAGCATTGGAGAGGTTGAAGTTTATGAATTATTGTGAAGTAAAGCAGTTTTCTTCATTATTTCATTGAAATTAGTGTTATGTTCAAATCATTCATCTAAATAAATATGTGAATGTGTATATATAAGTATATACACATATATATTTCCCAAGAAACTGATGAATTATGAGATATGGAGATTCTAAAAGCATTTGCTGAATCCTACCTAGAAATTTTAATACCCAAGCCAAACAGCATGAAATATATAGCCCAATCAAGTTTGTAATGAATGAAGTAAAAATAATACCAGAAGTAATTATGAGAAATTCAGTAGAATGAGAGGGAAAATAGTCATTATAGTGACTCCTATGTAGCCAAAAGAGCATGTGCTTTAAATTACTATAACCCTTAAATTTTCATGCCTTGGGGAAAATCTCCACTTGCCTTATCCTAGTTATAGTTCTCTGCTACTGAGTAGTCATTCATTTTCCCCATGATGAATTTGCAAATGGAGTAATAAATGCTACAATACTGAAATTAGATGGTTGAGCTTTTTCCATTTGCCTAACAAAAGCTTTTCTTCCAGATAAAGTTAACTATCTTAAGGAAGAGAGAGCCCCTGGGAAGTGAGCAGATGTTTTTTCCTCTATGATCTATCTGTAGGCAGTAGCCTCATCACTTCTTTTGGGAGCTAACAGAGGTAAAATTGTACTTTTCTAGAGGACTATGAAGGAATTGTGAATGCTGTGTGTACAAAGGAAAGGAGGCTATTCAGTTACAACCTTTATGGGTACTCACCAAGGTTACTTTTAAAAGAATGACTTCCTAGCCTTTCATGTCTCCAGGACTCACTTAGCATTATGGTAAGGTCTGTGGATCCCTTCCCAGAATAACATTTCTAAATGCATAAAATAAAATACATAGGATTACAGAGGAAACCAATTATATTGAAATACAGTGGACACAACTTTTTTTTTCATTAAGTTCACAAACACCAGGTTAGAACTCATTTTATAAGGGAGGATCAGGAGAAAGAACACTGGACTTGTAATTAGAAACTTTTTATTTAAATCCTAGTATCTAAAAAATCAGGGATAAATAACCCTTCAACAATAAAAACAAGATGTGTATTCTTGCCTAGAAACTATAACCAAGATGCTCCAATTTTTTTAAGTAGTTATTTGCATTGTAAGAGTACCCAAGAACTATTTCTGTTTAAACACACACACACACACACACAAACACACACACACACACACACAGATGTATTAAGGGGGAAAATGAGAAAAATAGAAGGGGAAAAAGACAGTTCTGTCAGTCGTTTTGAGCTGCCTTATTTTTTTTAGTGGAAAAATTGTTCCAAATGGGTTCTTCAGCATATGTTATTAATTTCATTATTTTGGCTTCTTGCCAATTAAGCATCAATTCCTAGTTTTTTTGCTTTCAGTTGTAACTAGTAAAACTCAAGAGGGCATTAACAAAAATGGACAAGAGATTTTTTTTTTCCTGAGACAACTGCAAATGACTATTCTAAAAATTTTTTATTTTACAAAATTAGTTGTGTTGGCTTTGGGTTGCTTTATTTTCTTATTGCTATTGTTGGTGGGGAGAAAGAATTTTCTATAAAATATGGTTTTTCAATTCTAAGCCAACAATATTTGAGGAAGTTACAATGAATTATTGATACTGGCAGGGAAAAATTTCAGAAACATTCAAAAACTTATAAAAGTTACATAATGTTTCATAAAATTATACGTTCTATTTTTTGTTATTTTAAGAAACATGCATTCCTTGAGAATGGAGTTCATAAGAATTTTTAAGTGTTTTTCTTCTAAGTGAATCATAGAAAAGCTTAGTGTGATAATATCTCTAAATATGGAATGGAATATTTTGTATTTTAAAATTCAGTAGTGAAGAATTCTTCATGACCTATTGAAAAATGGTCTAATTCTATATATGAATGTACTGGTTTAAGGAAACAAGCTATTCAAGCTTCTACTACCAGAGTCTACAAACCTGAATCAGTTGATTAGCTTGGTTCTGATGTGCTTTTATTGTTGTTCCCCACTCCTATGTTTTCATCTCTGTGACAAAAAAGCTTCTATTGAAGATTAGTAATTTTCCTCCTTTAACTTACAATTTTAGAGAGATACTGGGTAGACTCAAAAATCAAAATTAAAAAATTAAATATACTTTCCCATGATCACCTATCACCTGTATGGCAGAAACAGGATTTGAGTCCACATCTCTCTCACTCTGGCACCAGTTCTGAATTTACAACATCATACCACCTCTCCAGAGGCTTCCAAAAATGAAGGTGTCTCTCCCATTTTGCTTATCAATGACATT
The DNA here is from genome assembly GCA_011680675.1 of Gymnobelideus leadbeateri. Lineage (NCBI taxonomy): Eukaryota > Metazoa > Chordata > Mammalia > Diprotodontia > Petauridae > Gymnobelideus > Gymnobelideus leadbeateri. Next base: position 112,196 of record WOXC01008215.1, on the reverse strand, counting down.
GTGAAAACATAATAACACTATAGATATGGTTTCTTCAGAAAAGCAAACAGCATGAAAATGAAAGGTACTATTCTATCATTATTATTAATTCTCTAGGCATAAATTAATTAACTCAAATTTTCCTTTTCTTCATTTGTTGGAGGAAGAAAGAAAAGTTTGTGGAGAGAAGATCAGAATCAAATCATCTAATCTATTTAAAGACCTCTGAAAATCTTAAAAGTTCTCTGTAGTTGTCAATTTTTATCATCATCATCATCATTTTAAAAATACTGAACCTAAGATTTTATTGGCATAAGGAACTCCATTTACAAGATGGCGGAGTAGAAACAGCTCCTCCAAGCCTCTCTGCCCCCAGATTCCCCACAAACTATGTAAAAAAGGACTCTGAACAACTTCTGGAGCCCCAGCACCCACAGAACGACACAGAGAAGCTAACCTCCCACTGAGGACAGCCCAGCAGCCCTGCAGGAAGGACCAGTGCAGCGGTCTGGGAGCCGGCAGCACACAGAGTGCAGAGCGCAGGAGCTGAGCCGAGCCTAGCCCAGGTCCACGTGAGCCGAGGTTTTAGCCCCAGGGCGGCAGGGCCAGCAGCCAGCTGGAGGAACCCCAGAACACCAGGAGCGGTGGCGACTCCAGAATTATCAACATAGACTTGCCTAGGACAAAGTAAGAGGTTAGTGTCCTATGGACTTTGGGACCTGTATTTGGGGAATGCGTCAGCTCCCTCCCCTGGGGGCTAGAAGCCGCTGAGGAGACAAGCCATTTTGTAGTTTTCAGAGGCATTTCCGGCTCCCAGCCTACAAATCGTGGGGAGATCCAGCGATCAGTCTTGGGGGGTAATCGCTCTTGCTTTAACCTCCCTGGATCTGGATTGTGATCTAGGGTGGAAGTTGTGGGTGGGTTTACAGCTTGCCAGAAACGGAAGTTGCCCCCCACACGTTCGGGACGAAAATTCCTCTAGCTGGCCTTAAAGCCATAGTGTGGCAACAAGCCCAAAAGTCAAGCAATTAAGTGGCAACATGCCAAGGCAAAGGAAACAGAAAAATGCAACCCTAGACTCCTATTTTGGGGGCATAGAGCGGGAAAAGGACTGTGAGGTCAGAAGTCCTGCTCCAAAAGCCCCAGGGGAAAACATGAGCGGGTTGCAGGCCATAGAGGACCTTAAAAAGGACTTTAAAAATCAAATAAGAGAAGTGGAGGAAAAATTAGAAAGAGAAATGAGAAGGATGCAAGAAAAGTATGAAATGAGGGTCAACAGCCTGACTGAGGAAAACAACACCTTAAAAAATAGACTAACTCAAATGGCAAAGGAGGCCCAAAAGGGCAATGAGGAGAAGAATGCCTTAAAAAGTCGAATTTGCCAGATGGAAAAAGAATCTCAAAAGTTCACTGAGGAGATTCATTCCTTCAGAGTTAGACTGGAGCAAATGGAAGCTAGTGACTTTATGAGAAATCAAGATGCTGTTAAGCAGATCCAAACAAACGAAAGATTAGAAGGCAATGTGAAATATCTCATGGGAAAAACCACTGACCTGGAGAATAGATCCAGGAGAGACAATTTAAAAATTATTGGACTACCTGAAAGCCATGATCAAGGAAAGAACCTAGAAATCACCCTTCAAGAAATTCTCAAGGAAAACTGCCCTGATGTTTTAGATCCAGAGGGCAAAATAGAGGTTGAAAGAATCCACAGATCACCTCCTGAAAAAGATCCCAAAAAGAAAACTCCCAGGAATATTATAGCCAGGTTCCAGAATCCCCAGATCAAGGAGAAAATACTACAAGCAGCCAGGAAGAAACAATTTCAATATTGTGGAAACACAATCAGAATAGCCCAGGACCTGGCAGCTTCTACACTGAGGGATCGAAGGGCATGGAATATGATATTCCAGAGGGCAAAAGAACTGGGAATGAACCCAAGGGTCACCTACCCAGCAAAACTGAGTATTTTGTTTCAGGGGAAAATATGGTCATTCGGTGGAATAGAGGACTTTCAAGCATTCTTGAGGAAAAAACCAGAGTTGAATAGAAAATTTGACATCCAGTCGCAAGAAGTAAGAGATGCCTGAGAAGGTAATCAGGGAAAAGAAATCAAAAGGAACTTATCAAAGTTGAACTATTTACATTCCTATATGGAAAAGCAATATCTGTGACTGATGATATCTTTCTCACTATGAAAATAATGGAAGAAGGGGGTGTGGTCATATGAATACATATGTGAATGTGTGTGTATATGGTTACAGTTATATATGGATAGAGGGCATAGGTTGAATTTGTTGGGAAGGGAGAATACTCAAGGGATGAAATTATGAGGTGAGAGAGGAAAGTGGCAAGAGGAGATGGGGAGAGACATGGTAGGGTAAACTATCTCATGTAGGGGAAGTGGTTGCAAAGGAGGGGGAGAATAAGGAAGGCTAAAAAGGCAAAACCACATTCACATTGAATTTGGTTCAGAGAGAAAATGACATACATACTAAATGGGATGTCTCAACCTGCAGCAGGATAGGGGGAAGGGGGATGAGAGGAGGGATGATGGATGGGAGGACATCCTTGGGGTGAGGGGAGGTTGGAAGTACCCACTATAGAAGAGGGACAGGATCATGTAGGGAATCGACCAGGTGGGGGGTGGGATGAATGGGAGGGAATTATAAGCAGCCTTGTACAATATATCTACCATGATAATGTTTTGCATAGCTAGACATGTACAACATATACTGAATTACTTATCTCCCAAGAAGGAATGGGTGACAAGGGAGGAAGGAAATGGATCTGAAATTCGAGGTCGTAACATTAAATGTTTCAAATATATATAAATACTATTATTAATACTCTTTTGCCTATAATTGGGAGATAAGATGTGCAGGCATTGGGACACAAAGATTCACCTTCCTCTAATGGAAAAGTCGATGGGGGTATGGGAGAAGGTATGGGAGAGAGCAGATTGGAGGAAGCGATGTCTTGTGGGACTGCTATTCTGGGAGGTTGGGTAGGGGAATAACAGGGGGAAAATGATTGTAACTCAAAATCTGGTGGAAATGAATGATGTAAAACAGAAGTTAATAAAGCATTTGTTTAAAAAAAAAAAGAAACTCCATTTACTAATGCAGATTCACATGCTTTCAGCAGTTTCTACTGTCAGAGAATTGCCTAGTCATTGTTATTGTTGTTATCTAATTTTTCTAAGTAATTTGTAGAGATTTTAATTTTCATTAATTTCATCCATTGTTAAGTTTGACCACTGTATTCAATCTCAAAGTCATTAATTTCCAGCTTTCCTTGGTGTACGTTAAGAAGTTTATTGAGAACAAATACTATTCAATACTATGGAAGAAAGAGTTCATAAAATGAAGACGTCTGATTTTTTTTTTTTTGGTGGAAGCATACAGGTTGATGTCATCCATGAGCATCAAACAATTAATAGAATGTTTTGGGTTGACTCTCACTTTATCTTTGAAGTCATGTAGAGTTCTATTTATTTCATATTATAATAGATTAAAGTGTGGTCAGGGCCATAATGGGTTTAAATTGTCCCTTGAAAAAAATGCCACTTTTAGTATCAATTATTTTGACATTATTGTGTTAGAAGTGTGTTTTAAATAGAAAAAAATTTTCTGTATAAATATTAAATACTCAAATATTCTTATTATACTTTTTATTTTGTATATTTATAGCACATGAACAAACCATTAATGGAGTGAAAAGTTTTAGATAATCCATAAAGGCAGAGTAAATGTTACAATATTTTGTATAGAATTGTTAAATATTTATAAAATTTCTTACAAGTTGCTCTTTATACCTTTAGGACTTTTGGGGGATGTTATTTTTGCCTTTTACCATATATCTTATTGTAAAGCCCTTCATGAGCAGTTTTCCAGAGGACTACTGCTATGAACAGCTTTAAGGTTCTGATCACATAGTATAGTGAACTCTCTATTTATTCAGCAGTAAACTAAAGCAAACTGTTCACAAAAATCAAAGTATAGCATTCACAATATTATAATATAACAACTTATCACTAAAGTGTCCATATTTTCACCAAAGTGGCCACATAATTTTAAACAAAAGATATCATTCAGTAGGTCCTTAACTCAATCATCATTAAGCAAGCCTCCATAAGCAGCACAAAGTACAAAGGTCAAAGTTCTCTACTCCTAGGTCACATTGTCAATCTCTCAGTCAAAAAGTCTTCTTTCTTCTTGATTGGAGATTAGTTTCCAATCATCTTTAACTCAATCATCCTTAAGAGGTACAATGTACAGAGTACAAAGTTCTCCCACACCTAGGCCACAGTAAATCATGATCTTCTCAGTCATCACTAAGTACCCAAGGTGATGTCTTTTCATCTTGACTGGAGGCTGGCTCTCAGATTCCATGGTTCCTCTTCCACAGTCCCAGCTTTTGCCTGAATTTATACAACTGTCACCTGGACTCAAAGGTAGGCAGCTCTCAGTTCCTCATCCAGTTTCTTATCCAGTTCTATATTAAAATTTACAGTGTCTAGTCCACCTCAAGTCCTTTGCAGTTTCTGTTTCTGGGAAAACAAAGCTTAACAGAGTCAAAACAACATTCATACACATTGTTGGCACCATCATAAATTCACTATCTGCCTGTGAAACCACTACAGACCCACAAACAAGGTCTGACAACTCAACACAGACCCACAAACAAGGTCTACAACTCAACACAAATCTTCAGTATAGTCCGAAGACCTCCAAAACCCTCCTCTATAAAGAGAAAACTTCTATAAAAAGAAAATAAGAAAATTCTTTCAGGGTTTCCAGTAAAGTCCCAGGGCTTCTGTACAAAGTATTACAAACAAAAATCAAAACAGACAGAAGAGACAAACAGTGACACCACCACAAATGCTGCCTTCTCAATTCTGTTCTCTCCCAGCTTGTACTCAGCTTTTTATCTGGTTCTGCCCCTTCTTGTTGCATCAGCAAGTTCTTCCCACTGTGGGTTTCACAAGTTCTGTTTCTTAACAAAGACTTGATATACTCATGGGCAAGGTTCAATTGAAACAAGGCTCTAAATACTTGTTTGCTTGCCATTACACTTATTTTCTTTTAAATGTTGGTAGCTTTTTTGGTGATATAGGCTATGAATATTTTGCATAAAATACATAAACTTGTAATTGGCCTGTTTTTCAAAGGGTCAATAGTATTCTCATCCTTTGGTAGTAGATATATGACATTTTGTGTTAAGGAAGATGGAAAATGGGCTTATATATAACAGGAAGCTGGTAAAATTCTTTGTTAATAGTTCATGTACCATTGTGAATTTTTGGAGTCCATATTTATGAATCTTATCTGACCCTGATGAATTCCAGTTTTTTATAGAATCACAGGTCTAAGTCACCTCCCCTCTTATATCTAGTCTGTCATCCATTGTATTACTGGTGTTCAAGCTGTTTTGTCCTTCTTTGATCCAATTTCTGATTTCATTGTATTATACTTCTTGAAACCATATAGAGCTGAATAAAAATGTTCCATACCCTCCTTCTCTCCCACTTCTTTGCTTTCTAAGCATCTCTAGTGAAGCTTTTCATTGAGTTTGAATTGCTCATTTTTTTTTATTCAACTGCTTTTACTGCTTGCATTATTTTACATTTTAATTGATTTATTTCAATTGCTGATTGAGGGAATCTAGAAACTTCTGAGGTTCTTTTGCTTTCTGGATTCTGCTCCTCATGTTTGTTTTTTGTTGCTTCTAATTGAGCAATGTGGCATTCAAATCTCCTATTATGCAAACAAGCACGTTATTGGTATAATTTTCCAATGCTTTTCCACAAAGCTTCAACAGCTTTCTCAAGTGACCTTTGTCTTAATGTTTGATATCTATTCTTTGGAATAGTCCTTGGTTGCTTGATTTTTCTTCCTATAAGTCTTCCTGTAGCAACTCTACTGTAAGCACTAAATGTATTTACACTTTAAAATTTTGTGAGAAAATGCATTTATTTATGATGGTTGTAGAAAATGTCAGATTTTTAAAATTATTCTGTTTTAGGATTGTTGGTTTTCCAGTTGAATTTATGACATCAAATTTAGAAAAGTCTCTTCAAAATTGAAGTCTAAATAGGCCCATCTTTTCAAAATAATTTGAAATATTGGTATAGTTTTTGTCATCCATTCTATTTTTAGGTAGTATTTCTGCAGCTTGAGTTAAAGTGAAGATTTTTAATGAACTCATAGATTCTCCAGATGTTCTTTCTCCAAATTTTAGTGCTGCCCTAATTACACCTCTTATTTCATCTAAACTAGTTTTAGTGATGAAACTATTTCTTGCAATTGTCCTAAACTTACAATTGCCTAAAGGCAATACATTTTTGTGTGCCTTCGAGTTTAGGGTCCATTGATAAAAAGCAGTAAGAAGTCCTTGCCTCTAGTTAGAAAGATCTGTTTCCAATTTTGTAACAATAGAGTAATGGAACACCATTAAGACCACCACCACCACAAACAACAAAAACACCAACAAACATTTATTAAGGGTTTGCTATGTGTCAGACACTGTGTTAAGGGCTAATAATACAAATACAAACAACAACAAAAAAAGTATCTGATCTCAATGGACTTACTTTCTAATGGAGGAATTCCTAAAAAGGAAACTGAAAATCTGGCTGGGGGAGGTGGCAGTCTAAAGAATGAAGGATGGCTAGTCTGGACCCTTCCTAAAATGGAAGTTCCTGGAGGAATGCCCCAATGTAAAAAGGATCCTACAGGGGCTACTGTCACTCAGGAATGAAGCACAGAGTAGTTAATAATGACCAGTGAAGAAAGTCTCATGTAAATAAGTCTTGAGATTCAGGTTTGGTGGTATTACTATTATTATTATTACATTAATATAATTAATAGCACAGATGAAAGATTAAAGTAAGTTGGGAACCAAAGAATCCCAAGGTTGGAAAGAATCTCAGAGACCTTCTAATCCAAATTGTATCAAAAAAATAATCCCCTCCACAATGTACTTACAAAGAGGTTGGTGTGGCTAGGTGGCACAGTGAATAGAGCACCAGCCCTGGAGTCAGGAGGACCTGAGTTCAAATCCGGCCTCAGACACTTAATACAAAAACTAGCCCTGTGACCTTGGGCAAGTAACTTAACCCCAACAGCCCTGCCTTCCCCTTCCAAAAAAAAAAGGGAAAAACAAAGAGGTTGGTCACCTAGTACCAGTTGAAAACTCTAGTTAAGGGAAATGTTCTACTTTCTGAGGCAGCCCATTCTGCTTTTCGATGATTCTAATTTTGGGGAAATTTTTCCTCATGTTAAGCCTACACTTGTCATATTATATAACTTCACTTAGTTAATATTGTTTTCTGTGGCCAAATGGAGCAAGTGTCTCTTTCACATTATAGCCCTCCATGTACTTAGAAATAGCTATTATGCCCCCTGCCTCAAGTCTTTTCCAGGGTAAACAGCTCCACTTCCTGCAGCCTTGAGGCCACATGTGGCCTTCTAGATCCTTAAGTATGGCCTTTTGACTTAGTACAAATTTTACAAAACATATCTTCTCCACTCCTGGCCTAGACTTAAGAAAGTGTTAAGAACACAGATTAAACTGAAAACTGTCCTGCATACTTTTTTTTTTCTGTTGGAAATCCCATTGTCAACTATTTACCAGCACATATGTGTGTGTGTATAATCATATATACAAATATATTTATCTTCCATTATTTCTGACATTGAGATACCACACATTATATATATGCAAACATATTATATATGTGTACATACACACACACAAACACACATATATGGCATCTTCTTAATGTCAAGAGAAATTGAGGCAAGATCTCTAGCACATTGGAGAGGTCACTTGTTATAAGCTCATAGGAGAGCATAAACCAGAGTCCCACAGGGCGAGCTGGAATTGATGAGTGCAGATCTTCATCATTTAAGTAAGTACTCACATGAATGGGATCACAAATTCACTGGAGTGAAATATTTGAATATTTGTCATTTTGGATAGAGCTTTGGCATTGCAGTTGAGAAGATTGAGCCTCAAGTTCTGCCTGGACACATGCCAACTTCCTGATCTTGAGTTAGTCACTTAACCCCTCTCATTCTTAATTTTCTAATGTGTAAAATGAGGGGGTTTGATTGAATGACTTCTCTTCCAACTCTGAATCTCTGACCTTATGCAACTATTATAATTTTGCACTATTTCTGCTTAGGTACAAAACAAATACAGAGTTCAATGTGTACAAATAAATGAAATATTACACTTTAAGCACATTTTTATTTTGATGAATTTAATAAAATAGTTTGATTTGATTCAAATTTTTGACCTCATTGGTTAAATTTATTAGCATCAAATAAACCCTTCCTCATCAAAGGAAAAATATTCCCTCTTAAATAGATATAAGTAGCCTAATTCCATTTGTAAATACTTCTGATTGCCTATTACATATTTTTTTGCCTAGTCACTACTTTTCCTTTAACTGCATTCCAGCTAACATAGTTGTAACTGCTGCCAAATATGTAAATACTGTAATTAAATTTTCATTACCAGTGAAAAATGAGCTTGTAAAACTTTGAAGGGATGAAGTCTTTTGGCACTGAAATTGGAAAGGAAAAAAATAAAACTCCAGGAAAATATTAGATTTTCTGTATCATGGTAGCTAGACACTAAAGCTTGCCATCAAAAGTTGTAAACAAAAATAAAGTACTGAACTTTTTTTGACCTTGATTGGAAAAGTGCCACTGATTGAAAAAGAAAGACAACATATTTCTAATTGAAAGATAGAAACACAAGGATAGAACACAGTATCTACTGGATTCTAGCTAATGTCCTGTTAAGATACATCCTTAGTATTTTACTTTGCCCTTTTTTTATAAAGACTTTTATTTTATTTTGCTTTTTGGAGGGCAATTGGAGCTAAGTGACTTGCCCAAGGTTACACAGCTAGTTTTGTGTTAAGTGTCTGAGGCTGCATTTGAACTGAGGTCCTCCTGACTCCAGGGCTGTTGCTCTATTCACTATGCCACCTAGCTGCCTCTACTTTGCCCTTTTGAAAGCAAAGAAGCAGTCACATCTGAGTGTAAATCCAGTCAATGGAGAAAGCAACTAATTGGTACCTCAGTTAGTGACAACCAGTTCCTAAGATGAAGAGACTATGAACTTGTTTATTTGTTTCAATATTCTAATAACTGTATTTCAATATAATTGGTTCTCTGGGACCTTTAAGCAACTAAGTGGCCCAATGAATAGAACTCTGAGCCTGTAATCAGGAAGGCCTGAGTTCAAATCTGACCTCAGACATAATTCTATTCAAATCAACTAACCTTTGTCTGTCTCAGTTTCCTCGACTATAAAATGAGGACAATAATATTACCTAGCTCACAGGGTTGTCATGAAGATCAAATTAAATGTTATTTGTAAAGCACTTAATATACTGTCCAGTCCATAGTAGGTACTTAACAAATTTCTTGTTTCCCTCCTCTTTGTAATCCTATGTTTAAATTTTAAAAAATTATCATGCAATGACAAACATTATGCTGAAAAGCAGATTATAGGTTTCTACAAGCTGCCAAAAGGGTCAATCACATACAGACAGACAGACAGACAGACAGAGACAGAGAGAGGGAGGGAGAGGGAGAGAGAAACTTGTGAACTCCTCTAACAAAGGTAGTACAGATGAAAGAATTGGAGAGTTTTAGCTCAAAGACTTAGAAGGCTTAGGTGGGATATGATTTTTTTTCTTCAGATATTTTAGTCATGTCCAATTAATTTTTCATGACCCCATTTGGGGTTTTCTTGGCAAATATACTAGAATGGTTTGCCATTTCCTTCTCCAGCTTATTTTACAGATGAAGAACTGAGGCAAAAAGGGTTAAGTGACTTGTCTAAAGTCACACAGCTAGTAAGCATCCAAAGCCAGAACTGAACTCAGGAAGATTTCTTTCTGAGTTCAGGTCTGGCACTCTATTCACTGGGCCACCTAGTTGCCTGATATCTATATTTAAATAACTGAAGAGCCTCATTGTGTGGAACTGCCAAACTGGGAAATTTAGCCTTGTTGGAGGGAAACAATTTCTTAACAAATTCTTTTCTTAAGTAGAAAGGGATATTCTGGTATATCCTTCACTAGAAATCTTTAAAGGTAGATCATCAAAGTAAGGTCTTTTGTAAACAGGATTCTTACTCAAGCACAGATTGAACTAGGTGGCCTTGGAGACTACTTTCAACTCTGAAGTTCTGTGATTCTGTAAAATTTGCTATGTTGTCAGCTTGCCATTCAATGTATTCTGATAGTCAGGCAGTTTTGACTGAAGAGAAGTCTAAGCTTAAAACAGCAGGAATCTGAAGGCATATTACTTAACTAATCACAGATGTGGTCACTGTGCCTGCTTTAACACTCCATCTCTCTTTATCCAAACTTTTAACCAATTTGCTTAAGTGGTAGAATTCATCTAAAATACTTAAAGAATTTGGCAAAATCACATCCTAAAATATACCTTGAGCTATTTATATATTATGTGAAGTCAACAAGTATTTATTATGTGCCAGGTACTGTGCTAAGCTCTGGGGACACCAAGAAAGGCAAAATAGTGCCTGCCCTCAAGGAGCTCACAGTCTAATTGGAGAGGCAATGTTAAAAATAACTATGTACAAACAATATACATACTAGACATATCTCACATGTGTGTGCATAGGAATAAAGCCAAAAAGTTGGGTTTTTTTTATGGGTAATATTACATGTAGTCCTTGTATCACTAAAATAGGATACAGAAGGCATCTATCATAAATAATTATTTTCTTTTTTTATGGTGAGTTGGAAGAAGAAGCTCACAGAAACCTCTTCAAAACAAGCATATCATATTATCTGGTACATTGCACGTCCTTGAGATAGGACAACCAAGAACCAAGATCCAGGGGAAGACAATACCCCCTGGAAACCCCTCCTTTCAACCTTACTGAGTTTATCCTACTGGAGGTTCTTATTGCCTCAGATCTTGATTACCATAATAGTCTCCTAGATTATCTCTCAGTCTCTAGTCTTTCCCTTTCCAACTCATTTTCTACAGTATAATATTTACACTCCTATACTTCTGTGGGTTTGAGATGGCACTAACGCTCTCTATAAGAACATAACCCATTCAAAACCCTGTCATGCCATGAAAACTTTGTCTATGTTTTCACATCAGTATAAAATGTTTTTTATGATGTCATTCCTCTGCTCAAAACTCTTCAGTGGTCTCTAATTTTTAGAAGATAAAGAACAAGTTCCTTGACCTGACATCTTCAGTCATTCATAATCCAGATTTCCATCATATATTTCAGTGGTCCCTTATACAAAAACTTTATTTCAAGCAAACTAGTTTATTCATCATTCCTAGATCATAATTGGTACTCTGTGTCTACATGCATGACTTGACTTAAATTGTTTCTCCGATTCAGAATGTCTCCTATGCCCACCTATCAAAAGACAACCTATCCTTCAAACATGATAGATTTTGAGCTGGGGCACCTGAATACCCTTGCTCAACCTCTTATTACCTACGTGACTTTGGGCAAGTCATTTAACATCTCTGGGTCTCAGCTGTCTCAGCTTTAAAACAAAGAAGTTGGATTGAACGGTTTCTGAAGACTGCTGCTGCTTTAAATCCTACAATCCTGTGCTATGCCTACTTCATCACTACTTTATGTAGCACCGCCGAGAAAATTTCTTTAGCTCTTCATATCTTTAGCAACTCAGCTGGACAGAGAAGATAGTGTGGTCTTTGAGTTGCTTTATTTAAAAGAAAAAGTCTAATAGTAACTAATACTTAGCTCACACGATTAATAGGTTAAGTACACAAGCATATCTCAAGGGATGGAAAACAAACATACAGACAAACTCAACCATCAAAAAAGCAGTGGTAATGAGTCAGTAAATGGTGAGCTCTTCTCTTGGACATGTAACTAAAATTATAGCTTTATGAACTAGAAATGAACTTAGAGATTATTTGATCCAGGAGTTCTTTATCTTTCTTGTGTGTATCATGAAACTCTTTTCAAAATAATGTTTTTTAAATGGATAGAATAAAATGCATGGTATTACAAAGGAAACTGTGTATATCTGTAGATATATATATATATATGTGTGTGTGTGTATATATATATATATATATATATATATATATATATATATATATATTTGTTTATAGATACCCGGATAAGAACTCCTGACTTTATCTAAAGGATTCTATGACTTGCCTTTTGTAAAAGACTGACTGTGAGTAATGGCTTTTAAAGATTGACAGTGCTTTTTGCAGGAGTGGGTGGGGAGAAACTTCACTTTCAACTTTGATGTAATGTGTGATTTCCTACCTAGCTAAATTTCTCCCTTAGAGACCCATCAGCTGGGTAAAAAAGTCTCTTTTTGTTATCTTGAACCATCATGAAATGCCTGAAGCTCTTCCAAAAAGTTTGTGAATTGATGAAACATGTGGAATTCCTTTGGAATGACAGGACCATTTTGATGAAAGTCACTATTAAGATTTTTGAACATGAATTTGACAATATTCCTGGTGGGTGAAATTGGCATTGCTGTACTCCTTTTCTGAAATAGATCAAACTACTATCATTTTGCAGTTCTTTTTCAGTCTAGCATTCAGGATAAACAGATGATTGAACTAATCCTAGAAAAGACCAAGTAATAACTTTTCATTTGTGCTCCGGGCATTGACAACCACAGGTGAAGAGACATAACCAGTTGCAGGCTTCTCTGCTGCTGAAATCCACAACCATTCACTCTAGTCAGTTTTTATTACTCAAGCAGATGCTTCCATTTGTGGGGAGAGTTAAAATGTTTCTTTGCCTGGAAAGACTATAAAAAGAAGTCAGATTTTAAGTTAGCAACTAACTCCAAACTGTATTTGAAAAGTAAAATCAAATAATTTCCCTAAAATAGTGCATACAATACAAAGCTTCCCCTACAAATATGACTTTTAGTGTTTCCTGCTTTTTCATATATAATAGAAATAGTGGTATATTAGTTTGTTTATTGCATTAACATATTTATCAATCAACCAATTCACAATCATTTCTTAATTAAATGCTTACTATGTACCAGGCACTATACTAGGTATTCAGATTACAAAACCAAAATGAAACTGTCTTGCGTTACTTTTCTACTCTTTTTTGTACCTATATATTTACCTATCATAGAATATAAACTGCATAAGATCATAGATAGAGTTTTTTTTGCTAAGTATCTTGAACCAGCCATCCAGGACAACATCACCTACACAGTTAGCATAGATCATCATTATTGTCAAGGTTCATAACCACTGTTGCACATAATACAGATTGTTTTACTCTCTTTTCTCCTTTAAACAAACTTTATTCCAGCTAATCTTCAGTTCTCATGCAAGGGAGACCATCATTCACTGAAGCTCTTGTTAAATAGTGTAAATGCCTATTCTCCTACTGGCATTATTAATAATAAAATTTCCTAGTCCTGGTGGAGCTGTCTTTGATCATGGCAGCCTTTGCCCTACCCCTTTGTGAACAGAGACAATTTAGGCTTCACCTTTAGGTAGTCTGGTAGCTCTTCTGGGAGAGTCTTATGTCATCTTTAATCCCAGAGTCCTGGAATTCAGGAGTGGGGAAACTATAGCCTTGAGACCTGCTAGGTCCTTAGGTGCAGCCTTTTGACTGAGTCTAAATTTTACAGAACAAATCCTTTTAGTAAGGAGATTTATTCTATGAAGTTTAGATTTAGTCAAAGGGATGTATGTGAGGACCTAGAGGGCCACATGTGGCCTCAAGGCCACAGGTTACCCACCTCTGGTTGGTTGGGCTTCCTCTACAATATCTAGATCCTAAGTATTCAAGAGAAAAGCATTTTCATGGTTTAAAGTGTTCCATTTGTTCTACTGATAATAACTGTGACTATTAAATATTAAAGTAGATATCATATAATAATCTTTCCTTGACCTTATATTTGCATTTTAATATGTGACAACCCCTTAAGTCAATAATAACAACAATGAAAACAATTTGCTGAATAAAATGCAAGAAAGCAATAAATTAGTTGAAGAACTAAATCACTGTGTCACAAAGTCCCATAGTATAATCAACAATTCATTGTTGATTCAATGATTATGAAACAAGTCACTAGAAAGGACCATAGTGACTGAGCTTCCACATCTGTATCTCAGTCATGTACCACAAATATTTTTTTTAAAAAGGAAAAAACTTCAAGCACAGTAAAAACACTTCTATTTAAATTATGCCAATGACACAACGTCAAGAACAAATAATTTAAGGAAGGAAACAAATACTTATTAAGAATCTACTTTGGGCCAGCTAGTGAATGTCTGAGATCACATTTGAACTCGGATCTTTCTAACTCCAGGTCCAGTTTTCTATTCATTTTTTGTGGTAGTGGTGATGGTTCAGTTGTCCAGTTGTGTCTGATTCTGTGTGAACCATGGACAAGTCTATGAGGTTTTCTTGATAAAGATACTTGAATGGGGGCGGCTAGGTGGCGCAGTGAGTAGAGTGTCGGCCCTGGAGTCAGAAGGACCTGAGTTTGGATCTGACTTCAGACACTTAACGCACACAAACAAAAACCTAGTCATGTGACCTTGGGCAAGTTACTTAACCCCAGTAGCCCTCCAAAAACCAAAGATACTTGAATGGTTTGCCATTTCCTTCTCCAGCTCATTTTACAGATAAGAAACTGAGGCAAATGTGACTTAATGACTTGCCTAGAGTCATATAGGTAGTAAGTGCCTGAGGATGGATTTGAACTCCAATCTTCCTGACTGCAGACTGTCACTCTACCTACTGCACCTAAGCACCTTATGAAAAAAGCAGCATCTCCTAGAGATACAGTTTAAGCCCACAATGCTTCCTTCTAGTCTTAAACCTCTCATTCTCCCTCCTGAATAAAAAGTGAAAATAGCTTTTAGGTCATAGAGAGAGCCATACTAAAACTCTGAATTAATGACATGAAATACAGAGACAACTATGTGTAATGGTAATGGGAATTTGAAGATCTTCCCTGCCCCTTGTAATGGCAAGCACACAAGTACTTAGTGTCTTGTTTCAAGTTAAGCTTTCCTGATTATATGAAGCCTTTGTTAAAAAAACAGAACTTCTGAATCCCACAGTGGGAGGAACTTGCTGATGCAACAGGAAGGGGTGGGGCAGGCAAGAGCTAATGATCATATATAAGGAGAGGCCCAGGCTGGAGAAAGAAGAATTAAGAACAGAACTTGTGGTGGCAGAACTGAGAACTGAGAAAAGAATTGAAAAGACTTGAGAAGTGAGAAGAGAGGAAAACTGGGAGAAAGCATGGCTATGGCACCAGTACTTTGTTTTGATGTTACTTTGTCAAATTCATCTGCTTATTTATGACATTGCTGTTGTTAGAGAAGCCCTGATATCTTACTGCTGGTTCAGAAGCCCTGAAAGAGGATTTTCTTGTTGTATATTCACAAAAACCCGGAGGAGAGTCTTACTGATATTTTCAGAGGTCCTGGGTCTATACTGATGACTCATGTTGATGTCTCAGACATTGTTGTTGGGTCCATGTTGATTTCATAGGCAGAAAGTGAATTGATGATGGTGCCAGCAATGTGGATGAATGTTACTGTGGCTTTGTTGAGCTTTATCTTCCCAGGAACAGAAACTGTGAAGGACTTGAGGTGAACTACACACTGTGAGCTTCAATATAGAACAGGAACTGGACAAGGAGCTGGACAAGGAGTTGGGAGCTGCCTGTCTTTAAACCCAGGTGAAATTTGGGTGGATTCAGGTAGGAGCTGGACCCATGGAAGAGGAAACATGGAAGATGAGAGCCAGCCTCAAGTCAAGATGACTTGAGGTATTTAATGCAAACTGAGAAGATCATGATTTACTGTGACCTGGAGGGGGAGGACTTTGTACTCCATATCCTGTACTTCTTCAGGATGATTGAATTAAGGATGATTGGAAACTAATCTCCAATTAAGAAGAAAGGAGACTTTTTGACTGAGAGATTAAGACAATGTGACCTAGGGATGGTGAATCTTGACCTTTGTACATTGCGTCCATTAAGGAGGCTTACTTCCTTAAGGATGATTGAGTTAAGTTCTTACTGGATGATGTCTTTTGCTTAAAACTATGTAACCACTTTGGTGAAAACTATGTGGCCATTTTAGTGATAAGTTGTTATGTCATAACATTGTGAATGCTGTACTTTGATTTCTGTCAGTGTTTTATCTTAGTTTATTACTGAATAAATAGAGTGTTCACTATACTATATAGTCAGAACCTTGAAGCTATTCACAGCAGTAGTCCTCTGGAAAGCTGCTTGTGCTTGACTTTACACAATATTCCATTGTTACACAGAAAAGTACATTAAACAGATACTTTATATCATGTAAACTTCCTTCAATAACATGAAAATGTTATTTGAATTTAAAAATAGTAAAAATATTAATGTGTAGAATAGAGGCTAAAGGTTGTTTTTTTGTTGTTTTGTTTTGTTTTTTTGCTTTTTTGCAGGGCAATTGGGGTTAAGTGACTTGCCCAAGTTCACAAGCCAGTTTTTGTGTTAAGTGTCTGAGGCCAGATTTGAACTCAGGTTCTCCTGACTCCAGGGCCCGTGCTCTATTCACTGGGCCACCTAGCTGCCTCCAAGGCTAAAGGTTTTAACCTTTTTTCTGGAGGACAAATTGAATCAACAGATAAAGGAAACACAAGTTCCTTGGTCTTCTCCAGTCAAGTCAATCATTAGGCTGTCCAAGAGAAAGCCAAGGCTGTCTTTGTTTAGAGACTGACTGGCATCCAGAAGTTGCAGTTTAACAGGAAGAATACATTTGGAGCTTATGCAATATAAGATGTACTGTATACTTTTTACACAGTAAAATGAAGAAGAATGGATCTAGAAGATTTCCAAACAAAAGTCCATACAATGTTAACAAAAATAGAGCTCAATATACCAAGACAGCTACAAAAAGAGGAGCACTTGCTCATTAAAAAAAGGTGGAGGGTAAGAAGAAGGTGGGCAGATGTTTCTCAAGCATAGGATAAAAATGTTACAAATGTATAGAAATGCTTTTGGAATAGACTTCACAAAACAAAAAAAAAGGCTTATATAAAGTAGGTACCACTGGTTTCTTGATTGTAGTTGCAAATGGTGCATATCTGAACAGAACCTATCAAATGATTCAAATCTAAGAATCATTTAAAAAATTCCTTTGGCATCATCCACATGGATTTAAGCAATAATATATAAGTAAAGATGCATGAAAAGAATGGCTACCATGCAAATTTAACCATGGAAATGGAAGGTTTATGATAGTGATTTGGGATCACATAATTTTTGCCAAATTTGTTGAAAACTTGTCCTTAAGGAGTTTGGACTTGTTGATCAATGCAAAGTGCTCAGTGAAAAAGTATTAACTGTGCAATATCTCACTGCAGGATGCAAAGATTTAGCATCTCTTGTATAACTTGAAAGCATGCTTTGGTGGCTAGAACAATACCCCTGAAGTCTGCTATCCTTGATAAACAAATAGGTGACAAATCCTACTGATATAAATATGAACTCCCAAATATCCTTGAGAATTCAGTAAATAAACTGCACTGGAATGAGAGTAACATTACAGACATAGAAAGAACTGTTGCTTTTGGGGGACTGACTATGGAGAGATAATAATAGCAATAACTGAGGTTAGTAGAGTCATTTTTATTTACAAAGCTATTTCACATACATTATCACAATAATTCTATAGCTAGATAGCATAATGGATAAACTTATACATAAATATGTAGTCCAGAAGATGAGTTCAAATTCTATTTTGTTTACTGTATTATTATTGGGCAAGTCACTCAATCTCTCTCTCAGTCTATTTTCTTAACTGTGAAATGGAAATGATAACATTATCTACCTTACAGAGTTGTTAGGATCAAATGAGATGATATAGGCATAGTGTTTTACAGGAGCTATATAAGTATAAGCTATCATCATTATCACTGTTCCCACTATGCCACCTTAGTATCAGCCCTGATTTCCTCTTAACTATTACAATGACCTTCTAACAATTCAATAAATTAAATTTGACAGATATTTATGAAACACCTACTCTACACAATGCAGTTGCTAAATATTGTGGATAAAAGGACAAAAATAAAATAATTTGAATTTCAAGAAACTGATATTTTACTGGGGATATGATCCTCCTGCCAGGATTTTCTCCCCTCCCCAGATTATCCTTCATGCAATTGTCAGAATATATAAATAATTGAGAGAGAATAGAAACTTCACAAGTTTTAGAGCAAAGATTTTAAAGATTATGTACACCTATCTCATTTTATAGAGGAGGACATTGAAACATAGAAAAGGTAAGTGAGGGGTCAGAGCGAAGATGATGGCATAGAAGCAGGAAAACTCCATGTGCTACCCCCATAACCACCTCAAATAGTTCTACTGGGGCAAAAATGACCTAAACAAACTTTAGGGCTACAGAACCCACAAAGTGACAGAGAGAAACAAATCTCGCACTGAAGGTAGCCTAGCAAGTCAGCAGGAAGGGTTCATCACAGTGTTCTGGGAACAGAGCCCGGGTCCCCCACCCCCACTCCCCCACCATGAGCCCACAGTTTTAGCCCCAGGGTGGCCCCTGACAAGCCAGGGCTGGAGTGGACTTTGGGAGAGTGGTTCACCAGCAACTATAGGGGTTTCCAGAATTATCAACCCACAAATGCCAAAGACAAAGTAAGAGGTTAGTGTGGACTTTGGGAACAGGGGGTCAAGGAGTGTGGTCCAGCCTCTGCCCCCAGAAGGGAGAAGCACCTGAGGTGCAGTACCAGCCACCACCACTGCATGGCTGCTTCAAAGCTTATGGCCTGCAGATTGTAGGGTGAACAAGCCACCAGTCTGAGGGGTAATTGCTTTTGCTTTAACCTGCTTGGATCTGGATTTCTGTCTAGGGTGGAGGTTCTGGGGTGTGTGACCAGGTGCCAGAACATGGGGAGGCTTCAGAGAAGGCAGCCAACTAATAGCTCCAGCAGCTGAGAAAATCCCAGTGATTTAGAACAACGCTCCCCTCTCTGGAAGCAGAGTTCTACTGTGGCAAAATGCTCAAAAGTTAAGTAATTGTGTGGTATCATGAACAGCAAAGGAAGCAAAACAAGCACAGCAATCCAACTTTAGATTCTTATTTTCAGGACAAAAAGGATCAAAGCATGGAACAGGATAAAGAAAACAAAGTCAGAACCGCTGTACCAAAAGCTTCCAAGAAAAATATGACTTGGTTACAGGCCATAGAGGAGCTTAAGAAAGATTTTGAAAAGCAAATAAGAGAAGTGGAGGAAAAATTGGAAAGAGAAAAAAGAATGATGCAAGAAAATCATGAAAAGAGAGTCAACTACCTGACTGAAGAAAATAACACCTTAAAAAATAGGCTAACTCAAATGGCAAATGAGGCCCAAAAAAACCAGAGGAGAAGAATGCCTTAAAAATCCGAATTTTTCAGATGGAAAAAGAGTCTCAAAAGCTCACTGAAGAGAATCATTCCTTCAGAATTAGATTAGAGCAAATGGAAGCAAGTGACTTTATGAGAAAACAAGATACTATTAAACACATCCAAACAAATGAAAAAATAGAAGGCAAATGTGAAATATCTCATTGGAAAAACCATGACCTAGAAAATAGATCCAAGACAGATAATTTAAAAATTATTGGACTACCAGAAAGCCATGATCAAAAAAAGAACCTAGAAATCATCCTTCAAGAAATTCTCAAGGAAAATCGCCCTGGTGTTTTAGAAACAATAGGGCAAAATAGAAGTTGAAAGAATCCACCAATCACCTCCTAAGTAAAATCATCAAAACAAAACTCCTAGGAATGTTATAGCCAGGTTCTGGAATTCCCAGATCAAGGAGAAAATATTACAAGCAGCCAGGTAGAAAAAATTTGAATAGTGTGGAAACACAATCAGGATAACATAGCATCTGGTAGCTTCTACACTGAGGGATCAAAGGGCTTGGAATATGACATACTGGAGGTCAAAGGAGCTGGGATTAAAACCAAGAATCATCTACCCAGCAAAACTGAGTATCATGTCTCAGGGGAAAATATGGTCATTCAGGGGAATAGAGGACTTTTAAGCATTCTTGATGAAAAAACCAGAGTTGAATAGAAAACTTGACATTCAGATATAAGAAGAGAAGCAAGAGAAGGTAAACAGGGAAAAGAAATCATAAGGAACTTATCAAAGTTGAAGTATTTTTATTCCTACATGGAAAACGATCAGTATGAGAATAGTTGAAGGGAATATAAATGTATATATGTGTGTGTGTCTGTGTGTTTGTGTGTGTGTGTGTGTGTGTGTGTGTAAATACAAATATATATTTATATAGGAAAGGAAAGTGACAGAAAAACCCAGGTAGTGAAGTTGATAGAGTTGTAGATCTGGAGTCAGGAAGACCTGAGTTCAAATACCCTGAACAAGTCATTTAACTTCTGCTTTGCCTCAATTTTATCATCAAATGAGAATAAAATAACACCTGCTTTCCAGGGCTGTTCTCAGTATAAAATGAGATATCTGGAAAGTACTTTGCAAACCTTAATGTATTATATAAGTACTAGTTATCATCATTATCATCATCACCTGTGATCTTATATCTATTAAGTAGCAGAGCTATGATTCTACCCTGACTCCTCTCTCTAACCCCAAATTCTGGCTTTTTTGTATCAGAGAAGGATGTTTATTTGGGCTCCATGTGGAAATGTCAGTTTAAAGTAAACAAACAACCAAAATGCTATAAGCCAATAGCCAGAGCAGAAAATGAGTGGAAAAAATCACAAATGGTGTTTGATTCAAAATACATTTTCCTGGTTTCCTCCTTTCTGACAGTGTTGCTTACATATTCTGAAACATTTAATAGATTAATTGATAACACCTTCTTTCTGCTATTCACAAGTATGTGTGTGCATGTGTGAGTGTGTGTGTGTGTGTGTGTGTGTGTGTGTGTGTTTTATTTTGTTTCTGGTTGTGAATTGTTGAGGTACCAGAAATTTTGAGAAAGTCTTCATGTGATTGTGCAGTCCCAGGCTTTCAATAAAGTTACTGCTTATATAGAACTCCCTTTGAATATACATGTCTAGAACATCTGAGTTCCCATTTCAGGAAATGCTAATAGCATTTTCTTCCCTTATATCTTTAGCTGCTGTGAGAAAAATGAGGAATTCTCATTATCCTCTGAGCAACCAGTACCTATCTTAGGGAGGCATGTATGTGGCTTAGTGAATAGAGCACTGGGCCTTGAGTCAAGAAGATCTAAGTTCAAATCCAACCTCAGTTATTTTTATTAGATGTGTTGTCCTGGGCAAGTCACTTAACACCTTTTTGCCTGAGTTTCTTTCACTGTAAAATGGGGATAATAATTTCACCTACCTTCCAAGGTTGTTAGGAAGATCAAATGAGAAAATATTTATAAAGTACTTAGCACAGTACCTGACACATAATAGGTTCTATAAAAGTGTTTATTTCTCTCCATTCCCTTATGTAATTAGAAGTAGCACATAGTTCAACAGAAACTCACACCTTAAACTCTTTCAAAATATACAAACTTCTATTTCCATATCCATAGATGACCACACAAACACAAGTTAGGTTGTTCTTGCTTGTTCATTTTTTAAAAAGATGTTGTCTAATGTTACCATATTCCAAATCATGTTCTGAATGAACATGCCTATTAGAAAAACATCCAAAGTTTTGGTAGATCTTTCATATCTAAACTGAATATATTGAGATTTATCATTATACAGATGGCAAATACAGAAAATCAACAAAACAGAAAGTGAATTATAGCCCTAGAACCATTGATGAGTGAGTGTTATTTTTTTTACAAGATTAGAGCTCACATAAAAATACATTTTCTAAGGATACTTCCTAAAATAGTTTTCATGCAATATTGTATAATCCTATTAACTTATATATTTGGTTTTTATGTACATTTGTAAACGGGAACCCAAACCATTTTTAAAATTTAGGTAATTGCCAAATAGAGATATTCCTCATTTCCTACTTTTAATGTTAAGCACTGCACCCTCTGGTTTCCATTAGTGCTAATTTGGCTTAATATTTCAACTTGTTTTTATCATTGACTTTGTTTGGTTTTAATGTTAAATTGGATTACCATTTCTGCCTCATATATTTCCTTTGAATTTTGCTTTATATTTTAGGCAACCTATTGTTCATTTTTCTTGAGCTTAGCAAGGACTCAAGAACATAAGCCTGCTTAATCCTCTGTCACCAAATAAATATAGCAATAAAGAAAGTACAGCAAGTTAGGTTCTTAGAGGGGAAATACCTATATGTTTATTAAGTTAATTATTCCTTGGAAGTTAAGGCAATTGTCTTTATTAAAGTTTTTAGACCTTTTTCTGAAGACAAGGAACAAAAGAATTTCTATTTGTATGTCTTCGCTACCTTTCATAAACCTTGTCTGAGCTATCATGGTATGGAGGAGAGAGAAATGGATTTGGAGTCAGAAAACCTCAATTTGTATTCTGGTTTTTTGGTTTATGACTTGTGTGGCCTCAAGTCAATTCATTTGTCTAGGCTTCATTTTCCCCAACTATAAAATAAGAAGGTTGGATGATAAAGTTATTTCTTTCTCTATATCTATGATCACTTGAAAGATTTTGAGTAGCAGCACAGTTTAGTAGAAAGATGGCCACCCCTGGACCCAGTAAGAACGGGGTTCAAGTCTAACACATATTGAGTATAAACTATAGGCAAATCATTTAACTTCTCAGTGCCCTAGGCTACCTCATAACTGATAAACAGATTTTTTTATCTACATGAGTGGAGGGAATTTCCACACTGGGAGTTCCCTAACATTGGAAATAAAGATAACTAGATAGCTAGCTAGATAGATAGATAGATGGATGGATGAATAGATAATAGACAAGACAGTTAAATATAAATAGATAAATCAATGGTTTTAGGCATTCTTATAGAAATACATAAATTATGCTATTTCATCTGTGTAACGAGGTACAATTTAGGGCTGAAAGCAGGGGTATCGAAATCTATTCTGGTTCTGTGTAACTTGCTATGTCTACATACTTAATCAGCTTCTTGGGGGCTCAGTTTTCTCATTTCTCATACTATACTTGTCACCTACTTGAGAGAGCTCTGTGTGAAGAGGGAAACCAAATCTGATCCATCAGGACCATGCACCAAATTTATTTTTCCATTCCCTTCCCACCTAGCTTTCATCTGACAGTATGGTACAAAGCATAAAAGGCCAACCTGGAAGTCAAGAAGACTTGTGGTCAAGTCTTTCCTCTGACCTATATGACTTGGGTGACCATAGACAAATCCCTTAACCTCTCAGTGCCCCCAGACAACTGTCTATGAATATGAATTAAAGAGAGGTCAGTGATTTGCATCGCATAAATGAAATCAATGGTCTGAAATTTTCCATCTTCCCCATTCCACCCCCACCCCACCGCACCCTAAAAAAACAACTTGTGCAAATCTGCTCAATTTGACCAATTTGTCTAGGACTTTTGTGATTAAACCTATAAATGATCCAAAGAAGAGTATCACCTCAATAAACAAAGAGGCATCTAGATGGACCAGTGGATAGAGCACTGGGCCTGGGGCCAGGAAGATCTGAGTACAAAATTTGGCCTTAGACACTTACTTAGCTGTGTGACTCTGGATAAGTCAGTTAACCAATGCCTGCTTCAGTTTCCTCAACTGTAAAAGAGGGAACATAATAGCACCTATTTCAAAGGGTGGCTGTAAGGATCAAATAAGATAATATTTGTTAAGAGCCTGGCAAATAATAAGTGACAAATAAATGGTTGTTCCTTTTTTCCTACAACTTGTTGGGATGCAGTATGACAAAGTGGAAAGAGCCCTGAACTTGGAGTCAGGAAATATGACTCTGACATTACCCCACTATATGATTGTCAACAAATCACTTTATCTTTTTGAGTCTTAGCTGCTCTAACTGTACAATAGTAATGAGAAGAGGTTCCATTACATACTACCTATCTCATAGTGCTGTTGTGAAGAAATTACTTTGTCAACCTTTAAGCCTGCTCCTGAAACTGGTTATTATTTTCACCGGGAGAAGGCTGGCAGAGCAGTATGTTCAAGCTTTAAGAATGACAGTAGAGGATTAATTAATAAATAATTTATAATAAAGTACTTTGTAAACCTAGGAGACCTTGGTAAATGCCAAAGAATCTTTAGGATGATTGGGCTCAAAGGAAAGATTCTAAAGGTTAATACTCAAAACCCTATACCAAGATCTGTAATACGTTGATCTCTTGCATAAACAATACCAAAGAACTGGTGTTGATGGATTAAAATAAACTCTAAAGCAAATTATAGTTCACTAAAACATCCCTGCTGGCTTTGGCAGGTTTAGGGAACCACCTGTCAGCATGCCTAAGGCTAGAGAAGGTGTGACACACCATTATGTGAGGCTGCCAAGAGAAGACCCACATGAATCAGCTTGTATGGAGAGAACAGACTGTTGAGTTACCAAAAGTCACCTAGTGACAGTGGGACTCTGAAATTGGGGCCTATAGTCGTGCAATTATACCACATACATCATGAATTAGAAAGAATTTCTAAGTTGTGTGCTGTTATCTATTCATTCATGAATGAATGAAAAAGCAAAACAACATTTATTGAATGCTTCTTATATTTCCAGCACAGTATTAAATCCTGGGAATACAAATTTAAAAAAGCTAAAACAGTCTCTGCCTTCAAAGAGTTTATATTCAAATGGAGAGGGCAACATAAAAGGGAAGTCTTAACTTGCAATGATAGTGAGGCTTTGGAAGCCCTTTGAGGAGAGAACTCCAACCCCTGACATTTGCTAATTCAATTAATGTTAAGTTCCTCGATGACAGGAATGTTCTTTTTATTTTTGTATCTCTAGGGCCCAGCACAGTGCCTGGAACGTGGTAGGCACTTAATGAATAAATGTTAGTCAAATTTAAATGCTTGCTGAATTACTGTATCCCTAAAGATAAATTCTCTCTGGCCTTTTAGCTTAAGGCAAACTATCCATTGCCCTACTCAAGAGCCCTCTGCTTAGAACAAATATGTAGACTGAGAAAGACAAAACAGCCAATTTAACCATTTACACTTCAGCTTGAATAAAAGAATAAAAATAATTGGCCTCACACAGTAGCTGTGTGATCCTGGGTAAGTCACTTAATCCTATTTTCTTCAGTTTCCTCATTTATAAAATGAGCTGGAGAAAGAAATGGCAAACTACTTCAGTATCTCTGCCAAGAAAGCTCCAACTGGGGTCACAAAGACCCAAGTGAACACAACTGAAAGGACTGAACAATTAAATATGAATTAGTCTTACTTAGGGATTCTAAAATTATTTTCTGAGACTGGATTTTGGCAGTCAATAAGTATTTATTATGTGCCTACAATTTGTCTCAGCTCCAGGCATTTTTGCTGGATATCTTCCATGCCCTGGAATGCTCTCACTCTCTCCTTATCTATCTCCTGGCTTCCCTGGTTTCCTTTAAGCCCCAACTAAAACCTCATTTTCCACAGGAAGTTTTTGCCAACTCCTCTTAATTCTGGTGCCATTCCTCCTCCTAAATTTCCTATTTATCTCTTAGATAGGTTATTTGTATATGTTTGTTTACTTGTTATCTCCCTCATTAGACCGTGATCTCCTGGGTAGCTTTTGTATCTTGCTGCTTTTTGTATAATCAGGGCTGAGCATGTGTCTAGCAAATAGTAGGTGCTTAATAAACATCAATCAGTTGTTGTCAGTCACGGCTAAGCATTGGGGATACAAAGAAAGGCCAAAAAAAAGAGTCTGCTCTTAATCTAAAGAAGACAATATACAAAAAACTACCTACAAACCACGTACATACAGTATAAATTGCAAATGATGAAGAAGGAGGGCCCTATGATTAAAGGAAATGGGGCAAGGCTTGCTATAGATGGTAGGACCTTAGTTGAGTTTTGAAGGAAGCCAGGGAAATCAGGAGTCAAAAATAAGGAGAGCATTCCAGGCATAAGCAGCAGCCAGTGAATGTGATTGTGGTTAGGAGTTGTCTAATCAGGTCAATGTAATTGGATAGGAGAGTGAGGTAGAGGATAAGACATAAGAAGACTGGAAATGTTTGGTGAAAGGACAGGTTCTGAAGGACTATGAATGACCAAAGAGAAGTATTTGATTCTGGAAGTGATAGGGAGGCACTGCAATTTACCAAGTAGGGAGTAAAATAGTTAGACCTTCCAATCAGTCTTACAAGTGTGTGGAGGACAGAACACACTGGGGAGAGATTTGTGGCAGGAAAGCCAACTGGTAGGCTCATTGCAATAATCTGGATGATTAGATAATGAGGACCTATACCAGGGCAATGACTATTTCAAAGGAATATTTTAAAGGAACTATTTCAAAGAGATGTTATGAAGGTAAAATTGACAAGCCTTGGAACAGATTGGATATGGGAGAAGAGAAGCAGTGATATTTGAGGATAATAGTCAGATTTTAAGACTGATTGACTGAGAAGATAGGTGTACTCTCAATAGTAATAGGAAAGTTAGGATGAGGGGAAGACATTTGGGGTGAAAGAGAATGAGTTTGACTTTGGACATGTCTACATCTTATGGGCATCCGTTTAGTTTGACATGTCCAATAGGCACTTGGAGATGTAAAACTAGAGGCTAGCAGAACAGTTAGAGCTGGATATGCAGATCTGAGTATCATGAGTATTGAGGTGATAATCAAATCCCTGGCAGCTGATGAGGCCACTAAGTGAAACAGTAAGTGAAATAGAGAAGAACAGAGGACCCAGCACAGAATGGTGTGGGATACCCATGGTTCATGGGGATGACCTAGGTGAAGATCCAGAAAAGAATAAGAAGGAATGGATCAGACAGATAGGAGAACTAGGAGAGAACAGTGTCCTAAGAACCTAAGGAGTAAAAAAAAGTATCAAAGAAAAGAATATGATCAATAGTGTCAAAGTGGTTTTTTTCCAACAGTTGAATTCAAGTTTCTTGAGGACAAGGACTGCCTTTTTTGTATTCCTGGAGTTTAGCACAGGAGTTGGCATATAGTGCTTAATAAGTGTTAGTTGATTATCTTATTTTATTATCAGAACAATCTCATGAGAAAGGCACTATCATTAACTCCATTTTATAGGTGAGAAAAGTTAAATAAGTTGCCCAGAGTTACACAGCTAGTAATAGCCTGAGGCAGGATTCAAATCCAAGGTTTCCAGATTCTAAATTCAGTGCTCTACCCACTTGGAAACACTGCCCCATGAAGGCGATGGGTGGCATGTCTTTTAATGCCTAAGGGTTTAAGGGTTAGAATCCTGGGTCAGCAATTGGCTCTAGAGTTGACTGCGCCCCAGGTACCAATGTAGAACAAGTCCTCTAAAGCTAGCAGAAGGATTGCAGGCTAGCATTTCCCCCTTCTAGGGACTATCATCGTGGTGCAGCTGTTGTGTGAGCAGGAGAAAGTGTCAGTCTCTGGTAGTAACAGATATTCCTCCCTCCCCCCACCAAAAAAATGTGTAATGGACACTTCCTTATGTATAACTCCTTGAGGCATTTAAAATTATGAAGTGGGTGGATTACAGTCTACACTGTTTACGAAGAAACATTATGAAAATGAAAGCCACACTGAAAAGTACTTAGGGGTTATACCCTATCCTCCCTATCCCCCCCACAAAAGTAGACTGTATATCATATTTATTTGATTTGCTTTCTCCATCATTTTTAGTGGATTTCAGAGAATATGTACACCCTAGCTTCCAGGCATATATATTTTAGGAGCCTTCAGACTGAAGGAGTATTCTAAAAAACTGTGAATATAATTAGATATGGGATATGTTTAACAGCTGGAGGGATTTCACACTTAGAGCCCAATTTACAAAACTTTGGAGTTGGCTTTATTTCAAGACTAACCCTGGAAGTCATAATTTCCCCTAAGATTTTTTTTTTCTGGATTTGGAAATTATTTGTATATGGAACATAAATCATTTGAAAAACAAAGTTATCATAGCTAGACCTGTCTAGATATGAATGAAGTCAGAAGTTATGTCCAAAAACATAATCCCACTCAAACTCACCTTCAAATATTATGGTCAATTTAATTTCTTGAATACAAAATTCATTTTGAGAGAAATATTTCTAAATTTTTACATTTCAGGATCATGTTTTCATATTCTTTTCCAATGGATGAAATTTGTCTTTTTTTTATTTTCACTGGATAATAAAACTGACAATAATAAAGTTACTTGATGAAATGTTGTCTTTTTTTTTGATGAGGGGAAAAAGCTGGAAGAAGCTAAATAGTATCATAAAACATTAGAAATGGAAGACATCTTTAGACATCATTAATCAAAACATCCCATCTTGGAGATTGGGAAACTAAGACCTATAGAGGTTAAGGGTCACATGACTATTCAGAGGTAAAGGTAAAATTAAAAGCCAGGTTTCCTGAGTCCAGGTTCATTCAACATTAGAAATTTTCATTTTAAGTGACATAGGAACCACCAATGCCTGTTTTAGTCTTTAATTTTGATTGGGCTGCATAGCAACTACAGAAGTATAAATTTGTGGAGTAGAGAGAGCATACATTTATCCTGCCTACTTCAGGTATTTGAGCTTCCAGGACAGCACCAGGCACAGAGCCACTTTTTGAACACATATGATTAGGTGCCAAAGGATTAAGATATTCATTGGGTTCATTTTACAAATTGTAATCTAATGCACTCTTCGAGATAAGTTTGAAAAATTGTCTTGACCACAAATATACTCACCAGTCACTAAAATTTTCTGGGTCTTTCTCACATCTATTAATGGCACTACTTTTATCCATATTAATTTTCCTATTTTTCAATATCCAGGGATCAACTTGGAATCCTTGACCTTGATATTAAGTATTTTATTTGGTTGTCCTATTGAATTTTATTTTGGCCATCCTAATTTTTCCAGGATTAAGGGAATTTGGAAGATTTTTTCCTTTTCTTAATTTTTCCTTAGATACAAATTTTGTATATGATATCACATTTTCAATTTAATTAAATCAACAGTTATAACGTTTCTTAATTGCTGGGCTCAGAGGGAGTACTACTTAAGACACATGCATATTAGCATATATGCAAGGCCTAATTATTAGCATTTTTTTCCTCTTGTTGAGCAGATTTTGGCTCAATGAAAAGGAAAAAAAAATCCTATTAGAACTATCCCTGTTGAAAAAGGAAGGCTCCATATATACTATAGCACCACTTTTTTTAGGTTGCAAAGAATTGTAAATAAAGCTGTTGTCGTTCAGTTGTTTCAGTGGTATCTGACTCTTCGTGACCCCATTTGGGTTTTTCCCGGCAAAAATACTGGAGTGATTTTTTTTAAATTTCCTTCTCCAGCTCATTTTACAGATGAGGAAACCTAGACAAATAGGGTTAAGTGACTTGCCCAGGGTCACATAGCTCGTAAGTGTCTGAGACTAAATTAGAACTCAGGAAGATGAGTCTTCCTGACTCCAGGCCCAGCTCTCTATTCAATGGACCACCTGGCTGATCTCTTAAATGAAGTACATGTCCATTAATTGGAAAATAACCAAACAAATTGTGGCATGTGAATGAAATGGATGAGTACTATGCCATAAGAATTGATGAATATGATGAATACAGAGAATCATGAAACACTTTTTTTGACTGTCGCAAACTGAAGTAAGCAGAGACAAGAAAAAAAATTACAAGATGACTACCACAAGGTAAATGAAAAAAAGAAATTGAAATTGAAGGCTGTGAAACTTTAATGATCAAGGTTGGTCCCAAGGAATACATCTAAAAGGGCAAGCTCCCTTCTTTAAAGAGATGTGGGACCAGGACAAAGAGGAAAAAAGAATAAGCATTTATATAATGCCTACTATGTGTCAGAAATTGCACTATCCCCCTTACAAATATTATTTCATTTGATCTACTACATATAAGGACAGATTTTTTTTTATGTGTTAGTTTTGCCAAATTGTTTTTTCCTCCCTTTTAAAATCCCTTGTTATAAGAAAGGGAAGGGTGAAAAGATATATTGGGAAATATAGTTAATATGAAAACAAAAGATATTGATACATATGTATTTAAAAAAATAAAGAACCATCCTAAAATGGAATGGTTAACCTCAAGAGGTCTTCAAGCTGGATTAACTACTCAGAGGGATATTGTAGTACAGATCTCCCTTCAGAAATGGTTTGTACTAAAAAGGCTTCTACTAATACACAATTGAACTCTATGATTCTAGAAGAAATGTTGATATTCCTAAAATAAATATACCACTTTGAAATCTCCTTATTTGGAATTGATGGTCCTGGTGAATTTCATTGAAAAAAGAAAGAAACATGCCACTAAAAATTGGGAAGAAAACACTAAAGATGGTAGTTTGAAGGCCCAGATTAAAGTCATAGTACTGGTGACTAGACGACCTTGACTACATCACCTTAACTTCTGTGGGCCTCAGTTGCTCAATCCATAAAACATCCTTTTAACTTTAATGTTCCATAATACTTATTGAAAGTACCGATCTGTGTCTTGAGTAGCTATAAAAGAGGCAGAAAATTCTAGAACTCCAAGAGTTCTAATCCAGTAGTTCTTTCCATCTTTGTGTGTTGTGGTTTAGACTGAAGTCTAGTTAGGGAAGTTTTGAAGTCTAGAGAAGCTTCTCAGAGTAATGTTTTTAAATGCATAAAATAAAACATGTAGGATTAGAAAGGAGATTAATTATACTGACATACAATTATTTAAAGGAAAACAAATTTATAGAACCCAGATTAAGAATAAGAGCTAGGGTGTATATTGCAGGTTGGCATGACCTTTGCAAATATTGTTTCAATTTGTCCTCACAGAAACCTTGGGAGATAGGTGCTATTATTGTTCCCATTTTACAGATAAAAGACTGAGGATGAGAGAGTTTATGTGACTTGCCCAGGGTCACCCAACTAGTTAGTGTCTGAGGATAGATTTGAACTCAGGTCATCTTAACTGTAAGTCCTGCTCTCTATCCTCTGTGCAATCCAGATGCCTCTAAGAATCACTGATCTAATCCAGCCTCTTCATTTTAGTCAGATAGTTAATTTCTCCAGGAGATAACATTTTCAGTAGGACCAGTTTGGTGGAACTATAGGCTTCCCCTGCCACCACCTTTAGAAAAGCTTAAGGATATAATTGTACTAGTATTAAGAAGAAAGATCAATTCTGGAAATGCTATCCATTTTCCTTTAGTCCTTTGCTGAAGATATAAAACTTTTCAGAATAGCATTTTCTGGGATCTTAACATATCTTTTAATACATTCTCTTTTGGATTCAGGCCTACTGTCATGGATGACATTAATTCTGTGCCACTGATGATGTGTCCTTAATCTTCAGGCAGGCATATGCCTTCCCAGGATTTGCCATTGTGTGCTGTGGCATACAAACATAACCTCATTTTCTCTTGGCCCACAACACTCACAATTATAAAATCTGCTTAACAGGGTTTTTGTTTTAGCACCTGTGGGGGGAAATACAAGGCTGCCATGCAGTGAACAAAAAGGGTCATGTGTCTCCTTATTAAGCAGCTATGTCAGGAACTGGAAGGGTTGAGTACCAAGAGGAAATAAGGCTGTAATATTAATAAGCACCTGCCTGGTATTAGTGTACCTGTTGGACTTGTCCCAGTAACATAATTAATGAACTCATCCTGACCAAACAAACCCCTAATTCCTAAAGCAAGATCCATTACCAGTTTACCCTGTGATTAACCTCTCATTATCAAACTACTGTGATAAAGATACTGGAAACCCAGCCATCCTGTGTTATATAAAACAGAATTCAGAATGCAACACTCTTCATGAACTACTTCAAAATAATATGTCAAGTATTTAAAATGATATGATCTCCTCCTCCCACAAGTTTTTTTTTCTTTCAACCATCCTGAAGGTCATATCCATGACATTATAGGTCAGAATGAAAGTTAATATCAACTTTAATTTCTTCCATATCTCCATATTGTCTTTGTCATGGTTGGTCCATAAACGTATCTTATCAGCAGACCATATATAGACACACATGGCAATGTCATATTGAATTACAAAAATAAAAGCTCAAACCTATATCACATTTTAGTTTACAAAGTAATTTTCTTACAAACAGATCAATGGCATAGGCAGGGGGAAGAGAACAAGCATTCATTGAGCACTTACTACGTAACAGGCACTGTGCTAACTTCTTTACAAATATTATCTCAGAGCCAAGATGGCGGAGTAGAAACAGCTCATCCAAGCCACTCTGCCCCCAGATTCCCTCCAAACTATGTAAAAGAGAACTCTGAACAACTTCTGGAGCCCCAGCACCCACAGAACGACAAAGAGAAGCTAACCTCCCGCTGAGAACAGCCCAGTAGCCCTGCAGGAAGGACCAGCGCAGCAGTCTGGGAGCCAGCAGCGAGCAGCGTGCACAAATATTATCTCATTTGATACAACAAGCCTGGGAGTTAGATGCTATAATTATCCCCACTTTACAGATTAGGAACTGAGGCAGACAGAAATTAAGACTTTCCCAGGGACACACAGCTATGTTTCTAAGGCTGGATTTGAATTCAGGTCTTCTTGACTTTGGATCAGGTATTCTATCCACTGAGCTACTAAATGCTTTATATTATCTCATTGCAAATAATAATACAATATCATTCTCATCTTTTTTTTACCCTCATCTTACAAAATGGAAAACTGAGCTTCAGGGAGGTTAAGTGACTTCCCTTTTCCCTAGGTAAATGGCTAGTAAATCATGGATCCTGAATTCAAACCCAGGCTTCTGAATACAAGTCCAGGGTGTCCTCTAGAATAGTTTATCTTTCTCCTTTCTTCTTAGCAATTATTCAACTTTTGGGGAGTTAAGAGGGAGTTTCCATGGTTTATTCACAGGACTAGACTATAAATGTAGTAGAACTTTCAATAAAATTATTGGAGAATACGTTGTTAACATTGTAAGCTTTACTATGAGGCATAAGAAACCTCTAACCACAAGAATGAATTTCACTTTTTTTAATGAACCTTACCACCAATATGTGTTTATTTAAAAACAACCAAAAGAAAATAAGAATGATGCATTCTGGTAAGTGATAGATAACCAGGTGGCCAAGGAATACTTTTTTTTTTTTTGCTTTTTGGAGGGCAATTGGGGTTAAGTGACCTGCCCAAGGTCACACGGCTAGTTTTCATGTTCAGTGTCTGAGGCTGGATTTGAACTCAGGTCCTCCTGACTCCCAGGCTGGTGCTCTATTCACTGCACCACCTAGCTGCCCAGGGAATACTTTCAAAGAAAAGTATATAGCAGGAAAAACTCATCTTATGCATAAAAAGTAAATGAAGAAACGAATTTATATGGTGTTCAAGGAACAATAGAATGGAATTAAATTAAGTCCCTCCATTTAAGAAAAAAGGAAATGTGCCGAACATAAAAAATCAACTAATGAGAAGATTTCTGAATTAAGTAGTAATTCAATATCATTTCTTTTTCTCTTTATTCTACTAAGGCCAGACACAATTGTGCTCCCCTTTTCTTTATTTGTTTGTAATGGGGTAGCAGTGATAAAAGCATTTTTTTAAATGTTCTACCTTTCCTAGTAAAGGCTTTAAGCCTATGAGCCCCTGAAACAGGCAGGAGCTATAGAAATAGAGAGGGGCTGCTGGAGGCCCAGGCTACAATCCTGGTTTCTTTTATATTTCCCTGTTGGCCATTTGGAGAAGAATTAAAGAACATTTCTAAATTTGTCTGTGGCCAATGTGAGTCTGGTAAGGGGTACAGAAACAGAAACACAGAACTTAGAACACAGGAGCTTCTATCAGAACCCAGGGGTTTCATGAAAAGCTGGAAAGATAAGAGGGCTCGGGTGAAATCATTTAATGTCTTATCAAGAGATGTCTGAATAAAAAATGTTCACTTACATCTATATTTATAGCTCTATCTACATATGCATATACATATTTATCTATAGATATTTAATTTGAGAAAAAGAACAATGTAAGCATTATAAAGTGACGTCATCAGGGTGTTAATTAATATTAGTTACGATGAATATTTATTAGCAATAATAATTATTGTTAGAAATATTTATTATTATTAGCAAAAATAATACCTCATTACAAAGTATATCTTTGCTAATAGTACTATTATTTAGATACTGGAAGCACTGTTAGAGAGCCAAGATAATATAATACAATATAGACCTATAGTTAATTTCTTCCAATAATCATGAATTTCAGAACACAAAATGAGGTGACAAATACACTGCGATGGCATAATAAATAAGCAAGTTTTTTGAATTAATTAATATTTGGGAGGTTAAGTATCATTGACATTAATATTAACCATTGATTCAATATAATTATGTAGGCTAGAGAAGACAATTCTCCAAGACTATAGGTTCTAGAATATTGGCCATTTCATGTTGTTAGAAGAGTGATTGGTCTGTACACTATGAAATGCTGCTGCTGCTGCTGCTGCTGCTGCTGCTGCTGCTGCTGCTACTGCTGTTGCTATTGTTGTAAGTCAGGTTGTTGTTGTTGTTGTAATCACACTGCCATGTAGTACAGTGGAAGAAGCCTATACTTTGAGTCAGGAGAAAACTGAGCTTGAATCCTGTCTCCATTTTTACTAGCTCTACAAACATGAACAAATCATTTAACCTTTCTGAGATGCTGTTTCTCACATCTGTAAAACACAACGTACTACAAATGATTAGCGTTAGGACCCGCTCCACAGTGTTGCAAAGATCAAATAGCATCATGTGGATGTTAGCTGATATTGTTATATTTATTAACATATTAAGCACTGGTTTACGTCATGGAGGTGTACAATGGTAATATTAATGATCATAATAAAACATATCCATGTTTTATTTTAACAGGTTATAAAATATTAAAGGAAAGCCATTTGTTGTTCAAATAACTACTTGAAGGTACAGGTCCCAGAATAAACATACAACAAATTCTCAAAAGCATTTGTAATAAAACTATTTAAGAGAAGAAATAATGAATTATAACACACTGTTCTAATACAGTGATATTAGAAATGGGAAAGTAAAGAAAGAGAAAACTATCAAGTCATGTTTCTAAAACAATCAATAATGTGAAAACTAAGAAAGTATATTAAAAATACAAGACTTAGATTTGTTCAAAGCCTCCAAAATCCCCTTGTAAAGAATTGTTATTTAGCCTTTCAATCAGTGAAAAACAGGTCTGGAACTTTATGGGAAAGGAATGAAATGTTTAGAAGTGTTTACCTAGCAAGAGAATAAAAGCACAAATGAACAGAAGAGAGGTTCTCAGCTGGGCCATAGTTCTGGAAATAACAGACTCTCCCATACTCTAAGAAATTTGTTATTCGAATGTTTCAGAATCACTCCAAGGTCCTAAGACCTCATCAAATGAGAAGTCCAGCAATTGTCCATGGCAAGGCTAACTTAGATGGGAAAAAATGAAATAAAGATGGGGAAAAATGAAATAAATGTTTAGCTTGCTTTCCCTTATTGTGAACTTCTGCTGAGAGGGGAAGGCTTATTTTATCACTATGAGTAGAGGGTAGATTAGGACATAGTCTATCAGCAGAGTCGTAGAAGACAAAATCAAGGCTGTGAAGTCTGATTTAAGATAAGGAGACTGACTTTGACATGTAAATATTAAAACAACAACAACCACAGAACTCAAGTCATAGCAAAGACAACTTTACCCAAGCCCCTTCTGAAGCACCTCCCACCAAAGCTGTCTTTGGTCATATGCTTAGTCTATGCTATCTCTACCATTAATGATCATATAGATTTAGAACTGCAAGCAACCTTGGAGGTAATATAGTTTTACTATCTCATTTTAAAGATGAAGAAGCTGAGATTCAAAGAGAGAAAATGAATTTCATCTTTTTTTAATGAGCCCTACAACCAATATGTATTTATTTCAAAACAACTAAAGGAAAATGAGAATAAGGTATATCATCAGTTGATTGGTAATTAGTGGATTAGAGAATGCTGTCAAAGTGGATGGCTCAAAAATATATAATCAGTAAATTACATATACATATACATGTATGTATATATACATATGTGTGTGAATTGACTTGTCCATAGAAGAAAGTAAAGCAAATGCTTACAAGCAAGAAGGAATGGGTATCATTTCCTGTGACATTATGAAATTATAGCTGAGCATAGAACTAAGTAAAAATTGGGCATAAACATGCCTACAGTATAGTGTATGATTTGGCCAAGATTGTAAAGATAGTAAGCCTCAGAGATGGAATGTGAGCCACAATGAGTGAAAATATTTCCAGGATTCAGAGAAACACAGAAAGAGAGACAGAGAGCAAGACTGAGACAGATATATAGTTGGGGTGGAACACACATAGAGATACAAAGAGGCAAAGAGAGAAATCTCTTTTACTGGTAAAAGAAATATAATTAAATTGGAGACAACAAAAGCTTACAGGAACTAATGCTTAAAGACAAAGAGGAATTAAAATAATTACCTGTCACATAATGAAACTAGAGGGGCCATCAAATTATGTAAATATCAGGTATAAACATAATGCAGTATAGCCCAAAGTTCATTTCTTCCAATGATCCTGAATCTCAAAGCACAAAATTAGATGACATATACAAGATCATGTACAGGAAATGAAAAGAAGGAATAATTGATGTTTTTCAAGTCACTGAGGAACAGCTAGGATTCTGCTAAGTCTAAGAAGACTGATTCTATCATCAGAATTCCAAGGTGCACATAATGTACATGTTTATCTGAAACTTCTGGATAAACATAGTTTTAGATGAATGGGGAGTCAAGCAGTCAACTATGGAAAACACATACCCCAGGTCCCCAGCTGATAGTATTTTGATGGTATTGTACCCTAGCCAAAATCTTTGAAAGCCCTGGTGAGCTACAGTATGTAACCTTTAGCTAGCTTTGATTCATGTAATTTAAATACATACTATGTATTAAAAGATCCAAGTTCTCTTATTTCCACTAATTTAATGGATTCATTATTTATAGTTTTATAAAATTTAAATTCAAGATGTTCCTTTGCCTGTCTGGTTTTGCATAGTAAATGCATACTTCCATCTTAGTTAAGTCACTATTATGATATAAAATATCACATTGTGTCATAAATTATTGGTTGATTTCCAATCATGAAAACACAGCAGAACTTTAACATTTGGTACAACTGCCACATTCAGTTTTGAGCAGTGGTTGTGCCAACCTACCCACTCTTTCCATTGAGTGTCTAACCCAGTCAATACAAAGTACTATGCAAACACAAAGGAATGCAGATGGATTATATGCCATGACTTGCTAACAAACATTGCTAACTATCTGTATTTGATTAGTTGTTGAACTAGCTTAGGGAACCAAAGACCCTTGCAATAAGATTTTTGTTGTTCAGTTGTTTCAGTCATGTCTGACTCCTTAAGATCCCATTTGTAGTTTTCTTGAAAAAGATACTGGAATGGCTTTGCCATTTCCTTCTCCATCATTTTACAGATGGAGAAAATGACGTAAATAGGGTTAAGCAACTTGTCTAGGGTCACACAGCTAGTGAGTGTCTGAGGCTGGATTTGAACTCAGATCTTCCTGAATCCAGGCTGGACACTATATCTACTAGCTGCTTTAAAATCCTGCATAAGTGCTTATTGACTGACCAACTAGATGCCTGTGCATGAGATTACAAATTTAAGCTTCATACAATTCCTGGAACACTTAGCAAGACTTCTGGCACAGCTAGAGCACAGTCAACTAAACTAAAGACCTAGTACAATGCCATTAGCTTAAGATGATGAAAACTGAGGCCCAAAGATTTGGCAATTCACTTAACAAAAATTAAATTCTTAGGTTGTATCTGTTCTGTTAAATGAGGATGCTTTTGTTCTTTAAAATGAGCTTCATCACAATTTGCTTATGACAAGAAGAATAAATCACATGTAATCATCATTAATATAACATTATAGAAATTACAGATCTCTGTGGAATCATCTTTTGAGCAATATAAAAGAAAGAAAAAAATGCAATGACTGAGTACTATCTATAAAAAAATAGCATCCATATGAGTGGGATTCTAAAAGTACACTGTCACCATTGGAAATCTAATTCTAAAAAGTCTCATCTCAGAAGCTTCTATCTTGACTACTTCATAAATGTTTAGAACTAACTAACTAACTAAATATATATTATCACATTTTTATGATCATAGCTTTAGAGCTGGATGGGAACTTACCATTCATATCATTTTACAGGAAAAGGAACTAAAGCTAAAGGAGGAAGTTAAGTGACTCACTTAAGGTCATACCAGTAGTAAGTGAATCCAGGCCCTCTGACTCCAAATCTGACACTCTTTCCACTCCACCACTCTGTCTCAGTATGTTTCTAAAAAGTTACCTTCCAGAAATCAGGCTTCTCAAAATGTTACTCATATGTTAATGTCCATTGTGTTAAATAATTTGTTGAGTGAAGCCTACATGATGGGATTTTTTATCGGGTAGAGAGAAAAAAAGGAAAAAGACAAAGGAGATACCCAAGGAAGAGGAATGGACCAGCATGGACATAATCCCAATTTAAGGCGCGTTTCCTACACCTTGGCTCTTCCCAGTTCCTGTGTTTCCATTTTTAACATGGATGTTCCTGGATTTCCCTATTCAGAAACCTCTGTAACTTATTCCCTCAAATATTTGAGAGTCAGGGAGCAGAGCCAAGATGGCGGAGTAGAAACAGCTCATCCAAGCCACTCTGCCCCCACATTCCCCCCAAACGATGTAAAAGGGGACTCTGAACAACTTCTGGAGCCCCAGCACCTCCAGAACGACACAGAGAAGCTAAACTCCCGCTGAGGACAGCCCAGCAGCCCTGCAGGAAGGACCAGCGCAGAGGTCTGGGACCTGGCAGCGTGCAGCGCACAGAGCGCAGGAGCCGAGCCGAGCCCAGGTCCGCATGAGCCGAGGTTTTAGCCCCAGGGCGGCAGGGCCAGCAGCCAGCTGGAGGAACCCCAGAACACCAGGAGCTGTGACGACTCCAGAATTATCAACATAGACTTGCCTGGGACAAAGTAAGAGGTTAGTGTCCTATGGACTTTGGGACTGGTATTAGGGAATGCGTCGGCTCCCTCCTCTGGGGGCTAGAAGCCACTGAGGACAAACACCATTTTGTAGTTTTCAGAGGCAGCTCCCGCTCCCAGCCTGCAAATTTGTAGGGAAATCCAGCGATCAGTCTTGGGGGGTAATCACTCCTGCTTTAACCTCCCTGGATCTGGATTGTGATCTAGGGTGGAAGTTGTGGGTGGGTTTACAGCTTGCCAGAAACGGAAGTTGCCCTCCACACGTTTGGGACGAAAATTCCTCTATCTGGCCTTAAAGCCATAGTGTGGCAACAAGCCCCAAAGTCAAGTAATTAAGTGGCAACATGCCAAGGCAAAGGAAACAGAAAAATGCAACCCTAGACTCCTATTTTGGGGGCATAGAGCAGGAAAAGGACTGTGAGGTCAGAAGTCCTGCTCCAAAAGCCCCAGGGGAAAACATGAGCGGTTGCAGGCCATAGAGGACCTTAAGAAGGACTTTAAAAATCAAATAAGAGAAGTGGAGGAAAAATTGGAAAGAGAAATGAGAAGGATGCAGGAAAAGTATGAAATGAGGGTCAACAGCCTGACTGAGGAAAAACAACACCTTAAAAAATAGACTAACTCAAATGGCAAAGGAGGCCCAAAGGGGCAATGAGGAGAAGAATGCCTTAAAAAGTCGAATTTGCCAGATGGAAAAAGAATCTCAGAAGTTCACTGAGGAGATTCATTCCTTCAGAGTTAGACTGGAGCAAATGGAAGCTAATGACTTTATGAGAAATCAAGATGCTGTTAAGCAGACACAAACAAATGAAAGATTAGAAGGCAATGTGAAATATCTCATGGGAAAAACCACTGACCTGGAAAATAGATCAAGGAGAGACAATTTAAAAATTATTGGACTACCTGAAAGCCATGATCAAGGAAAGAACCTAGAAATCACCCTTCAAGAAATTCTCAAGGAAAACTGCCCTGATGTTTTAGATCCAGAGGGCAAAATAGAGGCTGAAAGAATCCACAGATCACCTCCTGAAAAAGATCCCAAAAAGAAAACTCCCAGGAATATTATAGCCAGGTTCCAGAATCCCCAGATCAAGGAGAAAATACTTCAAGCAGCCAGGAAGAAACAATTTTAATATTGTGGAAACACAATCAGAATAAGCCCCAGGACCTGGTGGCTTCTACACTGAGGGATTGAAGGGCATGGAATATGATATTCCAGAGGGCAAAAGAACTGGGAATGAACCCACGGGTCACCTACCCAGCAAAACTGAGTATTTTGTTTCAGGGGAAAATATGGTCATTCAGTGGAATAGAGGACTTTCAAGCATTCTTGAGGAAAAAACCAGAGTTGAATAGAAAATTTGACATCCAGACACAAGAAGCAAGAGATGCCTGAGAAGGTAATCAGGGAAAAGAAATCAAAGGAACTTATCAAAGTTGAACTATTTACATTCCTATATGGAAAAGCAATATCTGTGACTGATGATATCTTTCTCACTATGAAAATAATGGAAGAAGGGGGTGTGGTCATATGAAGACATATGTGAATGTGTGTGTATATGGTTACAGTTATATATGGATAGAGGGCATAAGTTGAATTTGTTGGGAAGGGAGAATACTCAAGGGATGAAATTATGAGGTAAGAGAGAAAAGTGGCAAGAGGAGATGGGGAGAGACAGGGTAGTGTAAACTATCCTATGCAGAAGAAGCAAGGGGAAGTGGTTGCAAAAGAGGGGGAGAATAAGGAAGCCTAAAAAGGCAAAACCACATTCAAACTGAATTTGGTTCAGGGAGAAAATGACATACATAGTAAATGGGATATCTCAACCTGCAGCAGGATAGGGGGAAGGGGGATGGGAGGAGGGATGATGGATGGGAGGGCATCCTTGAGGTGAGGGGAGGTTGGAAGTACCCACTATAAAAGAGGGACAGGATCATGTAGGGAATGGACCAGGTGGGGGGTGGGATGAGTGGGAGGGAATTATAAGCAGCCTTGTACAATATATCTACTATGATAATGTTTTGTATAGCTAGACATGTACAACATATACTGAATTACTTATCTCCCCAGAGGGAATGGGTGACAAGGAAGGAAGGAAATGGATCTAAAATTCGAGGTCTTAACATTAAATGTTTCAAATATATATAAATACTATTATTAATACTCTTTTGCTTGTAATAGGGAGAAAAGATGTGCAGGCATTGGGATGCAAAGACTCACCTTCCTCTAATGGAAAAGTCGATGGGGGTATGGGAGAAGGTATGGGAGAGAGCAGATTGGAGGAAGCGATATCTTGTGGGATTACTGTTCTGGGAGGTTGGGTAGGGGAATAATGGGGGGAAAATGATTGCAACTCAAAATCTGGTGGAAATGAATGATGTAAAACAGAAGTTAATAAAGAAAAAATAAATAAATAAATAAATAAATAAAGTTCATGGACCCCAGGTTAAGAAAAAAAAAATATTGAGAGTTTCCTTAATGTGCGAGATGACAGGCCTTTTGAGTGCACTCCAGAGTCAGCTTAGCTCTATTGAAGATAGCCATTCCATGGATAGCAATAGGAAATAAGTGATATCATGGAGTTGACATGTGATAGAAGAGATGCTTATAGTAGTGAGGGTCAAGTTTGACCAGGAGTTTGTGTACTTCTAAAGAAAGCATCATTAAATTATTTTTTTATTGTGAATTTAATAGGTATCAACCAAAAATTCCTAAGTAACATAAAAGATACAAATCTTGCACAAAACTCCTAGTTTGGAGCACAGTAAAACCAAACAAATTCTATTTCCCCTTCTAGGCCTGTTCATAGTCTGTTCAATATTGGCCTTGTTCTTTTTTTCTTCCTATTTTCTTTTCTTCCTTTAAAAGAATGGTGGCAACCACAGTTTTAGTACTTATGAATTTACTTTAAATTATCTCATGTGGATCTTTCCATATTTTCTTGTATGCTTTCTATTTGTTTCTTAATATAACCATAATAATCCTTTCACATTAATATGGGCAGCTAGGTGGCACAGTGGATAGAGCACCAACCCTGGAGTCAGGAGGACCTGAGTTCAAATACAACCTTAGACACTTACTAGCTATATGACTCTAAGCAAGTTCCTTAACCCTGTTTGCCTCAGTTCCTCATTTATAAAATGAGTTGGAAAAGGCAAACCATGCCACTATCTTTGCCAAGAAAATCCTAAATAGGGTCACAGAGAGTGTGAAAAAAACTCAACAAAACAAGCAAACTAATATACTATAATTTATTCAACTATTCTCCAATTGCTAGACATGTTTTTTTTCTATTTTTTGAGGGAGGACGGGATTTTCAAGGTGAAGTTTTCTTAGCATTTTTTGTAACCAATATTCCACACAGAATATAAAGGAGAAAATCACTGATGAGACCCCTTTGCATCTCCAAAAAGGCACCCTGTTTTCAGTTTGGTACCTTTTACTCTGGGATAAACTACATTTGCCCTAAAATTAGGACAAACTTTTGACCTTCCAGGAGAGATGCAAGATATATTTTTGCCTAAAGGAAATGGTTAATATACCAGAGCTTGGTGTCTTGAATTTGATGGTTTGTCAACAGTTTGGTTTTACATCAGTGTTTTTGAGTACAAAGGAACCTATGGGGCTTAGGCTAAGCACTAAACATAAAAATGAATAATTTCCTACATGAATATAGCCACTTGCACATAAATTTAAGTATCACACACATAAACCTATGCTCACAGGAATATTTATTTTATTAACATTTCTGTGGTAGATGCCACCATGGACTTTTAAAATTTGCAGCATTAGTATTTACTTACATATATATATATATATATATATATATATATATATATATATATATATACACACACATATATATGTTCACATATATAACTATATATGCTTATATATACATATATATATACTTATATCTATATATCTATACATATAGAGAGAGAGATGCATAGTCTCAGAAGGACTGTGTTTCATCTTACTCCAGGAGTACTTTGCTGTTAAGTAAAGAAATGAGGACCCACCAGAGCAAAGACCATAGGTATATAAAATTCTCATAATTTCTTGGCATGAATGTTACTGCTGCCCAGGGGTATAGTAACTTAGTCACTCTACCACAAGGAAAACTTTCTAAGTTTTCTTTTGTTTGTAATAAAATCCAAAAATTTGATGTAAAGGAGGCAGGAAATCATCAAAACCTCCTTTTTCTGGGCCAATTTTGCCTTTGGAGTTTCATAGTCCTCTTTCAAGCACACTACAGAGGAAGGGAAAATTGATAAATCATGAAGAAAGAAAACCACACAGAGCTATGAATCTTGTCATTTTCTTCTCTCTGAAGAAATTACTCAAATGATTTGGAATGATTAAGGCCCATGCAGGAGAG
This sequence comes from Gymnobelideus leadbeateri, assembly GCA_011680675.1. NCBI lineage: Eukaryota > Metazoa > Chordata > Mammalia > Diprotodontia > Petauridae > Gymnobelideus > Gymnobelideus leadbeateri. The sequence goes on along the minus strand of WOXC01008215.1, from coordinate 68,747 downwards.
GCAGCCAAATAGTCCCCAAATCTGGATAACCATTTAGCAATAAAGTGAAAGGTGGTCTAATTCAGGACTTTAAAATGGTGCCCAGTAGGTTACAGTGAGCAAACATATGGCAATGGAAACTGTATTAGGATAGCATTTTTTAAATTATACTAAAAAGTCAGATTATGAGTTTTGTTTTTATCTCAAGTCTATAGATAAAATAAATGTGATGACTAAAATCTTGTTCTGAAGACTAGACAGTAAAATATCTAGAATATCTCAGATTCAAGATTCAATTCCTTTTAGCAGTTTTTCCCCCACAAGAGTTTGCGTAGTCCTATGCATCCCTCTTAGGTACCTATGTTTAAATGATAGATAACAACCATACATAGAAGCCTTGGGAGACCATCCAGCACTATCTTCAGAAAGAGGAAATCTTGCCAGGGCCAAGACACATTCATGATCTATAATGTTTGAGCTAGATTTGCAACAACTTATGGATTTTTCAGATACAGCCTCAGAGGCCAATGAAAAGACAAAAGCTACTTTTTTTCTAATCTAGTATCTTAACAATACAAATAAAGCTGTTTCAGTCTCTCATGATCTGGGATACTATATGTGTGAGAACACAAACTGTTGTCTCTGTCTGAACAGCTGGACAAGCTGGTATGAGGAAACAGTCACTGAGGATTTTGGAATGTCCAGTTGTGCCTGAACAGATGTGATAGATGAAGAAAAGATCTTTTTCCTTCATATTTGGTTTTGTTTTCTTATTGTATGGCCCAGATTCCCCTAGGAAGGAGTTGCTATTTTGTACATTTAAAAACCCTTATAATAGTTTTACTGCTGCTTTTCCTCACCTCAGCTGCTCTGTTTCAGTCAGAGTCACAGGCATACACACAAAGACAGGGCTGCCTCCATGCAAAATGGGGGCATCCCTTCTGTGTTCAGTTACTTTTGGCTATCTCCCCGCTATGCAGGGGGAGTTCCTTGGCAGGGCTCCTCTTCCCCCAAAATATCTCTGTCATGGGTCCAATGTCCTAAAGTTCAAGCATTCTATTTTCCAAAATGACAGGAGCCAAGATAAGAAAAAAAAAAACTAGCTCCCTTCATTTTAATAGTTTTCCGGAGATGACAGATAGGCAGATGGAGAGACAGAAAGAAAGGAGAGAGGGGGAGAGAGAAACAGAGACAGAGGAAAGGGTCCTCAAATCCAGGAAGACCCAGATGATATTTCATAGCTTCTCTACACCTTGGTTTCTTCATCAGTAAAATAGCAGGGCTGAACTAAAGTACTTCCAAGATTCCCTCTAAAGGTCAAGCCATACTTCTGACATGTGCCAGCTATGTGACTCTGGGCAAGTCATTTAACTATCCATTAAATGCTTTAGGCAACTTGGTAAGACTATAAATTACAAAAAGATGCAGACCTGTATCAGTCTAAGGAGTTTCTTTCCTCATTTGGGAGTTCTCTATTCCAGTGATATCAAAGGTCCTGTCCCTATTCCTTTCTGGAAATTTCCCTTTGTTTTCTAGATCAAGGTATAATATATACTGCAATAGATTAAAGATTCTTGATTTCATGGATAGGAGTGGTTCCTCTCATTTTGAAAAGAGCATAATACTTCCATCCCTTAGCAGATACTCTGGGAATTGCTATGATCAAAAATAATGCATTGTCTGGTTACTACCCTTCTGATGATGAACTTCACAGAATTTAGTTAGACTAGTTCTCAAACGAGAAAATCGTATCAAATCATATCATCTTTTACTCTAAGCCCTTCTGGCTTGGTAGGACCTAGCAGAACCTACACTCTGTTGGGATGGCCTTCAAGAACCCAGAATTATCTGCAGACAATAATGAGCTATCAAAGATATTTAGCCGAGGAAAGAGTAATTTATGGTGAGAATGATCAGCATGGCAAAAGATTGATCCTCTTATTTGAGGGCAGGTGGGGACCTTGTGATGTTCTCTGCATTGCATCACAGAAACAGCCCTTCATTGCCTACATATAAGACCAGCCCTATCCATAGACAATATATTCCTTAACCTCTGTAAGTGTTAGTTTCTTCATCTGCACAATAATAAGGTTGAACTAAATAATAGATAAAGGTCAAACTTTAAAATTCTGATTCATGATTTTTAAGAAATAGCTGCAGTACTGCTGTGTAGAGGAGTGACCTTGGAATCAAGAAAACTTGGGTTCTATTGCTTCCTTTCATACATACTAGTTGGGAAAATATGAGCAAGGTACTTAGCCTCTTAGTATACCAGGAAGGTCTTTAAGACTATTACTTTATAGATATGTATCTGATCCACATGGATAGAAGGAATTTCCACATCAGGGTTGCCCTTCATAGATTAAGTCACAAACCCAGACCAATAGAAAAAAAAAAAACAGAAGAATGTTTTCTTCAAGTTTCAAGTACCTCAAAAGTCCCTTGGATAAGAACGTGGAGATTCTTTTCAGGAAAATAAAAATTAATGACCTCTAAGTTTACATACTACAAAATTTATTTAAATTACTATCTTCTAACCATAATGCCATGCATATAGTAGGTGCTTAATAAATCTTTTTTGAATTATATTGAATCATGTTGAATTCCTAGGCACAAAAATATATGAAAAAAAAGGGGGGATGGGAAAAGGAAAGGCTAGTTATAAGAGTCAATGGTTGTTGCTGTTGCTGGCACTGCTGTTGTTTTTACCCATACCCAACCATTCAAAGAATCATCCCATGAAAAAGGAAGTAAATGTCAGATCTACCTTTAGGAAAGTGTGCAACTATAACTTCACATACTTCATGGTCAGCAAAAGAGAAGTATACAATAGCTGAACACATAATTCTGAACCTTTTTTTGCTATGCAGCATCTCATGAGATAATCCAAGAGGAAATAATAATAGAATATTGCACACAAAAGGCATTTAATATATGCCTACTGATTGAGTATAAGACATTCACAACCTCCTCCTCAAAGATGAGATTCATTGATGTGAACACAAGATGTAGAAAAGAATCTTATTAAATGAACAGCTTAACCATCTTGGTGGAAATTAGAGATCATAACAAAAATTTAGTTTACACTTCAAATGTCATCAATGTAAGGAATTCCCAGTGTAGAAATTCCCTTCATCAATGCAGGTCTTCTATAACCTATATTTTTAAATCTTTGTTTGGGGGCAATGGGAGATTATGACTTGTTCATGGTTGCACAACTAATAAGAGTCTAAGGCAATACTTAGACTTCAAGTAGACTGTCAAGTAGGCTCTTTATCCAGTATGTAATTGGGATATTTCTCCTAGAAAATACTCTAAAATCACTGAAATTTCAAGATATATTATCACATTTATTTTAACCAAATCAGGATCTTTGGAGAATACAAATTCATGAGGTACTATCTTTGCATAATTACTTCAGGTTTCTCCTAAATGATAAGTCCAAATTTGTAGGCTGATGTAGAGATGGTAGCAATCAACTGGTCAAATTCCCTCATTTGATAGGTGGGAAAGAGTAAAGCTACTGATATGAGTTTCCCAAAGTAGCACAGTTTGACAATGGCAAAAGTAGATCAATGTATACAATTCAAGTCAGGTTCTACAGTCAGAGTAGCCTTTCCCAAATCTGAAGGGAAAATATTTCAATTTATGCAGAGAAAAATAAAGATGCCTGCACATCACAAATTATTATCCAAAAGGATGCTGTTACATACTGTTTGTGTACTACATTGAAGAAAATTGATTCTCTTTGTGTCCCAATCTTACTATTGAATCAGCTTAAAAATTTTATCTTTTTAAAGGATAGTTGGATAACAAGGGTATTTTGAGTTAAGGGGCAAAGTCTGTGCTTGTTCTGTTAAGAGTTTACAAAGTAAAATAGGTTTTAGAAATAGAAAAAGAATCTTGTAGACACATATTAGAATTTAAGTTTCCTTCCCCAGGAGAAAGAAATCCAGTTGGTGCATTACTATTATTTGCTTTGAGGATGCCCTTTAAAAAGCTGTTGGTGGTCCTTTCCATAAAATGCTTTTGAAGCAAATATTTCCAAATATCTTAGGAAGGGCAAAATCCTTCTTTCCTCAACAGGTGAAAAGTCTCCAATTTGAAATGGATCCTTATTCAACAGGAGACCAATCTCACAAGGTATGCCCATGTAATGAAACACTCTATCAACATCTCAGGTAAGTACCAACATCCTGGGGACTTGATTTAAAGAACACCCCCTATTCTGTGGAATGCCAGTGGTTGTAGGCACTGAAGAGACATTTTAAAACCAGAAATTAAAGCTGCATTCAATACTTTAAATGAGATTTATGAAAATAATAAAGAGTGAGAGTGAAAATGGGTTTTGTTGGTTTTACCTGAGCCTGTGATATATTCACCCAAACTCTCCCATGGACCCAGGCTTTGCTAAAGAACTGTCTGCTTTATTTGGAACACAGCAAACATTTCTAAGCCTGATTTTGAAGGTTGTTTTCTAGAAAGGTTTATGATCACAGCTGCAGTAGTTATGGGTCGGTTTATAGTGCCTTGCCCATCGATAGGCCCATATGTCCAACAGAGTTTGTTTGATACCATACCTTCCACAGGCACGGAGCAGTCCTTGAGGTGTGCCTATAAACCTGCCATTAAATGTGCCAGCTGTACTCATAAACTTACATTAGCGGCCTCAATCCGCCTGCCTTACAAAAAGTCATTGGCAATAAATCTACGGTCAGTCCATATATGTACTTTTAAGTATTTTTTTACACTTCTGAAAAGAAAATATAAAATATCTCCAAGCTTTTTCTTCTGTGATCTTGACTGAAATAAGAGCTGATTTCTTTAGGGTATATAAACAATTTCTTTAAAGGCCCCATTTTCCTTTGTTTTCCACTCTGTCCATCCTTTCTGACATTCCCCTTCCCCCCACCCCTCAACTCCTGCTTAAAAAAAAGGAAAAGAAATAATATGCAGGATGATGAAAAACTTTGTACTCTGAAAGAAAGAATATAGAACAGGGAGCTAGGGGCCTGGGGTTCTAGTCCATGTGTAGTAAAGATGAGGGAACTAAGGCCTTTTCCAGCTTTAAGACTCATGATTCTGTGAATGCTACTCAAGGATTCCCTCCAGTAAAACATCTCAACATGCCCATGCCTGTCCATACTATGTGATTCTAGTTTACAACCTCCCATGCTATGTGTTGGTCATAATGGGGTCTATCCAGGAGAATGTTAAGGGGACATAAAAGACATCTGCTGGTTATTCTTCTTCACCAAGTGACCAGGTAATCTTCTATTTTATTCATTTTCTTTTTAACATCGTTTGTGCCACTTGTTCTTTGGAATTTCTCATTTTTCTTTCCAACTACACTGGCTAAGAGTTATATGAGCTTTGATATGACAATCCCTTGATTATTTAAATAAGTTTAAAGAACATCTAGTTTCTAATTTTCTCTTAATGCAAAAGGATGAGTACATAGATGCTGCCTCATTGACTAGGAGCTGCAGTTTTCTCCAGGGTGTGGAAATTCATTTGTCCCACATTTATTTTCCCTTCACAAAATCAGCATGAATTACTATGCTGACCTAGAATAAGGGGGACTTCAAACATTTGTTTATGATCAAAAGACCCTGGTGGTGGTGGTCTCCTTTTAGTTCACCTAACCTTCCTGACTGGTAAGACAGTCCTCCAACAGTAGGAATGTCTTCCAACCTGACCTGCTCACAAGAAAACAATAAAATGAGTTTTATATTTAGATATATTCACTGGCTACAGACTTCAAACTCAAAATATCCATTTTGACTTTTGAAAAAAAAAGAAAAAGGAATCTGCAGTTTTATTGGTTTAAGTGATCTCTTAGTGAGGAACTTCTCTACCAATGTAATGACCTTCTCCATAACTAATGGTCTGGGAGAATTTATGAGGGTACTGAGAAGTTAAGTGATTGGTCTAAGTATGCATGGGTCAGAGTTAAAACTCAAACCCAGATCCTTCTGACCTTAAGTCTTCTTAGGTTGTTGTTGTTTGTTTGTTTTTTCTCAAAAAAAACAAACAAACAACTCCTCAGCACATTAGAATGAAGAATTTTTAATTGAAATTCTCCTTCTAAAGTTATGTATGATCAAAAGAGAAGCTTATTTGTTTCAAATGATTTAAATGGAGGGTCAGGGGCATGAGGAGTTCCAGGCACTCCGGAGTCAGCCACTGCCTCCACCCATAGACACAAGAGTCCAGCCTCTGCCGCCATCCAGACCTAGAGCTTCGCACCCTCCTCCTCCTATGTCAGCCTCTTAGAGCGATGCTCACCATCCTCTCTCAGAGCTTCAGCTTGATAGATCGGGTTGGTGACCACCTCCTGGAGCCCGGCCATCTCGCCATCTCGGAGTTTGCACTTCTGGGCCCGGGCCATGTGGCTGAAATCTGTGGGCTCAGCCTTCTGCCTTGGGGTGCTCTCTTCCTCCTAGGCCGACTGGCCATCACCAGCTCCGAAAGCTCAAGCCAGGCCTTCGTGAGGGAGTGCAGGTCTCCCAAGATGGCCGTGGCCTTCTGTCTCACCTCGGCCTTGCCGATCTCTCCTGCCATCTTGATAGCATCTATTTTCTAGAGCCACCTGGCCCGCCGCAGCTTCATCTTCTCTTTCTTAGAAAAAACAGGTTTGCTTCAGTGCCTGCATCGGCTGAGACAGCTCTTCTCCATGTCCAGGCTCAATTTCTGAACCAACCAATCAGCCCACTGCTCTTTGCCTAAAACTTCTTAACTTGGCATTCAAGGCCTTCTACAATCTACCTTTAAAAGCTAGCTACTACCATTCTAACAAATGAACCCAAACCCTCCAGTCAAACTGTACTTATAATCACTACAATGTACTCGTAAGCACATTGGAAAATGAAGTGAAGCTTGTTTCTTCAGTTCAAAACGAAAGCTAAGATTCCTTCCAATACTTAACATTTGATGATTCCTTAACTTTCTTATCCCTAAAACATACAAATTATGCCTCTAACTTAATTATCTACTTACTTTCAATTCAATTAATTGAAAAAGCATTTATTAAGCCCCTACTATATGCTGGACACTATAAGAACTACTAGGCAAACAATGGCAGAAACAAAGCTGTTCCTGCCCCTGAAGATCTTACTAATAATAATAGCTGGCATTTTAATACTGATTTAAGCTTTATAAAGTGTTTTACATCTACTATCGTATTTACTCTCTCAATAACATCGGGTTGCCTCAGTTTTCAAAATGGAGATAATTGTAGCACCTCTCTCCCAGGGCTATTGTGAGGATCAAATGAGATAATAATTGCAATAAAGCTCTCAGCATAGAGCCTGGCACATAATAAGCACTACATAAATGTTAGTTATTATTATTATTATTATCCACATTTTTCCAATAAGGAAATGAAATAGGTTAAATGACTTTCCCAGGATCTGATAGCTAATAAATGTATGAGGCAGAATTGTAACCCAGGTCTTTCTGACTCTTACTCTAATGCTTTATACAGTATGCCCCTTTGCCTCTGTAAATAAAACATGTCAGCATTTAAAATGTTTCATGTAGGCACTTTATTTCTCCCCACTGAGGTCCGTTTGGGGTCTTGGCTCTACTTGCATCATGGTCTCGGCTCACCCTGTGCTTCGGTGCTTAGGGAGTGACGGGGACCTGGAGCCTTGTTAGTCTGTTTCCTGTCCGTGTTGGAGCTTCGGCCTGAGGATGGTATCTTTTCCCCGTTTCCTCCATCCCTCTCACGGATGGAGGAAACCCTCATGGAAACCCAGCTGAACCTCTGCATGAGAGCTGCTTTTGCCAGTTCATCACCAGTTCATTCCCTTTTGACATATTTGTCTTATCTGCATAACTCCCATTGACATTCATCGTGCTATTGAACACAGTACAGGTGGGCTTCTAGGCAAGATGTCTTTGCCAATTGGAATGTATCTACAGGCATTCAGTTATGATGATGTCCTGGAGGATCCCATACCTATGACTCTGCCTTCATCTGACATGTGCAATAAGGTTCTGTGGAAAAAGCGGGTCATCCCAGATCGGAAGTACCAACAGCTTTCCAAGGTAACTCCCTCAGCTTCCAGTGACCAAATGAACAAGGTCCCAGTGGTGAAGGCCGAGGCTACCCACATCTTCATGAATTCTCTAATTACAAAATAGACACAAGAGAACATCCAGTGCTTTGAGCAGCAGGCAGGCTTGACAGATAGGGGATACACTCCCCATAAAGGCCTCACCACAGAAGAAGCCAAGTACCACCGTGTGGCAGAGGCAGTCCATAAATTGAAGTTACAAAATGGAGAAATGACAAAAGAATATAGACTGATTGCTTTGGCCTAGTCTTCTCCGAGTAGCACACCCTATTCTTCTCCCAAGCAAAAGCCCAGAGGCTGGTTTACTCATGGATCTTCTACTTCCTTACATGGCCTAGATGTCAGCAGCATGGACTCTAGAAATGGAGATAGAGACAAACCCTCATTTTCAATTCTGCTGAGGATGATATTCCTGGGGAGATAGTGATTGTTTCTTTAAATATTTGTGCAAAGCTTGAATCTTTCTAATTCAGGAAGACCTATTCTGTAATGTCCCAAAATTGGTCTGAATGAGTTCTCAAAGTACAGCTCACTACAGCCAATTACTAATCTATAGAACTAGATTGAAGGGGGCAAGGGAAATTAAAATCTAGTAGACTTTGTTCTGCATATTTTATCCAAGAAAAAAAATAAAATGTTTCATGTAAAATAACCTCTTTTTTGTGGGTATCTTTCTTTAAACTCACATAATAGCAACCATTTAAATGAATGACTCAAGGACATAGCTTGGAAGAGCCTGGTTAGAGATTAAAACTTCTTCAAGAGAACAGAAGGTTTCTAAATGAACCAAAGTCAGAAGCCACACATGTTTGTCTTCATCCAAAAATCCTGTTAGAAAAGTAGTATCAAAGACTGCCTATATTTTGAGAGGTTTACAAATGTAAACTTTCATTCAGTTACACAAATATAACAAGAAAGAAAAAGTGAACCATTCTTTTATTAAACATGTGAGCTGCCTGCGTTCAGAGACTTTTATTTTGTACATGCTGTTATGTTCTATCATTTCAAGCAAGTGTGACCCTTTGTGACCCTATTTGGGGGTTTCTTGGGGAAGCTATTGGAGTGGTTTGCCATTCTCTTTTCCAGTTCATTTTATAGTAAAGGAAACTGATGCACAGTTAAGTGATTTGCCCAAGGCCACACAGCTAGTAAGTGCTTGGGGCTGGCTGAATTTGAACTCTGGATCTTTCTCTGCATCTTTCTCACTCCAGGCCCCAAGTCCAACATACCATTTACCTCTACCCAAATCATGAGTCAGCCACATAGCCAAAGAGTTGAAGTAATGGACAGAAAAGGGTATCTGCCTTAGCGGCATAATCTATCAATGTTGGCCCTCCATTTGGGAAGAATAAAGAAATAGGCATGGCCTGCTCTGAGGGAATTAAACCAAAGAATGTCATCTCAAAGTTAGAGGAACCTCAGAGGCCAACTACTCCAATATGTACCTGAATACAGGTCAAAAAAATCTTCAGTACATCACCCCAAAAAGCTGTCATTCAATCCTTCCTTGAAGATACCTAGTGAGGCAGAAACTCTCCACCCCCCCCCAGACATTTCATTCTTCTTTTGGATAGCTCTAATTGTTAGGACATTTTTCCTCACTTCACAATCTTAATTTGCCACCCACTGCCCCTAGTTATTTCCTCTGGAGCCAACCAGAACAAATCTAAGCTCTCTTCCATGTGATGGCCCTTCAAATACTTAAAATCTAGTCAGGGAGATGAAACATACATACACACACTATTCCACATAAAAACAATTTCAAAGCAAAGGAGTCAGTCATGCAGAGGATTACAGAGTACCTCACAGCCTTTGTTCAAGTGGGTTTTTCATATATGATATGCAAATTTAGAAGAAATTTATTCATAAACAACTTTTGTAAACAATGACTGATCTGGGTTCTTTTCCCTGCCTCACTCAAATTTGGGGAGGCACCAAGACCTTAAACCAATTAGAGGTATTTCCCTTAGTGTCATCTATGTTCTTTGAGGAATATACAATAGTGGTACATATAGAAAGTGTCATGGTCTTATTGCAACAACATTCATCAAATCAAAATGCTATATGCTATATTCAGACTGAAAAATTGTGCATTGCTAGACATAACCACAGACTAAACACAGAGAATTGGGTGACGTGGAAAGAGCTCTTATAGAAACATCTTTTCATCTAACTCTGGTTCTTATAGTATTCTACTTCAGATAACTGCTACCTATGTGACCCTGGATAAGTTACTTAACCTCTCTCAAACTGTTTTCTCATCTATAAAATGAGGATAACCATAGCAGCTACCTCACAGGGTTGTGATTATGAGATGTGTTTTTCAAACCTTCAAGATCTCTTTAAATTTTAACCCTTATTATTATAGATATGATAACTTAGGTGATAGAAGGAGAGTAACTTGCCTCATCTTTCATGGAAGATCTTGGACTTCAACCCAGGTCATCTAATGCCAAGTTGTACAACTTGTGGGTTTTTTGTTTTTTGGTTTTGTTTTTTTTTGCTTTATGGAGGGCAATTGGGGTTAAGTAACTTGCCCAAGGTCATATGGCTAGGTTTTTGCTTGTGTGTGCGTTAAGTGTCTGAGGTTGGATCCGAACTCAGGTCCTTCTGACTCCAGGGCCGACACTCTACTCACTGCGCCACCTAGCCACCCCACAACTTGTGTTTTTACAAAGAGCCAGAGGTATTCAAATATATGTGGATGAACTTAATCTAAAGTTACATTTGCTCAGTTACAATTTTAAATTGCCCCTATTGAACAGGAACAGCTATCTCTGACCCTTGTTGAACTGGCCCTGGCCCTTGCTGAAGTTTGAGAAGGAAGTAAGATGGGAATCTTGAGATTGCATTGATATTCAAGAATATAGTCATCTTATATGATCAGTGCCCTTGGACTTTATATAGATAAAGTCACATTTCTGTTTTCCTTACATAAACATTCACCTTTTTGAAGATTCTTCTGTGTTATCTATTCCTCACTTATATTACAATTCATAGGATTTGGTGTTTACAATTTGGTAGAAAAAATGTTGCTTTAAGAATATTGTATTCATTATCTGTTACATATTATAAATTGTCTACAAAATGTACATACATACATCCATTTTTAATAGAATAGATAGAAGAATTCCAGGACATTTAATGAATTTGTATTAGGAACCTCCTATCTTCACAATGATTTTTTTTACAACACAAATTTACTAAATATCTACTCTGTCCAGAAAACTGTACTTGGTGCTCAGAAAAGATAAAGTTTAGCCAAGGCTTGGTCTCTGTCCTTATGGGATAGTTAAGGAATAAGACACAGACACAGGTAACTATGATGCATAGCATGGTAAGTGCATCAAAGAACTAAAAAAATCAAATACAGTCCCAAGAAATGGGGGGAGCAGTAGCAGAATTTGTTCATAAATGGGAGAGGCAGAATCATCCTCTTAAGACAACAAACATGTAAAATTCACGTATTTAAAGGAGGAAAAATACTAACCTTTCAATAATACAATACCACCAGTCCAAGAACCTCATTGATGTTCCTCTAGCAAAGAATTCCTTCAGTGTCCAGTCTCTCTCAAATCATTTGCTGATTGCACTTGAGATCATATTTAGTAACTCTTGTCAGACATTTTCCAGAGCTTAGTAAATTTAATAGGAGAAGTTTGGCACCCCAGGGGGCAGGCATATGATGGCACAGAGCCCCCGTGATTCTGAATATTCATCGGGGTGCTCGGAAACCTGAATTTTTGACTGTATTCATTAAGTTTATAGTTCTATTAAATGAATTTCTGTAAAGTACATGAATGCCTTCACATTGTAAAATTGAATTTCCACAATATACATGGTCCACATCTGTGATTGTATCATTGCTAGCATATAAATTTCCTCTCCTGATGCAGAATCATAAGTCCATTTGTGACTTAGGATCTTAGTCAATTGCCTGAGTGCAGTAAAGTTAAGTGACTTCTTCAGGGTCCTACTGCTAATAATGTCCCAAAGGCCGGACTTCCTATCTCAAAGGCTTAGCTAATATCATGTGGGCCAAATGTAATAGATTTCTTTCTTTCTAAGACGTCGGTCACTCAATATTGTTTTGCTGGTTACTTTTCCCATTTTGCTTTTCTCATGGTGCATAAGAGCCCTCAGCAAAGACAAATCAATTATAAATTGATTTGAACTCTATCAATTTCCAGTCACCTTTTCAAGATGGAGAGAAGTGGACTTGTGAAACTTAATTTTCCAGCTTAGCTGTAGATACAGTAGAGAGTTTTGACTAAGCTATTAAGATAAATACTAAAGTAATAGGATTTACATAATTGAGGATAATAATAGAAATCGAAAGCATATTCTTTTCCTATGCCACTAAAGTACAATGAAACCCAGGATATTAACAGCTTCCCAGAGATTGCAGGTTAAATTAGTCAAGTGGGAGAAGAGGGGAACACAAGTATAGCCCACTTAGAGGAATAGAGAATTGCAGGGTCCAATGAGTGGTAGGTTCTCAGGTATTGGCATAGGTTGGAGGAATGGGTAAATAAAGTAGCAATGATGTAGTGGGGGAAATGCTCATTTTGTAATCAGAAGATTTGGGTTCTGCCACTAACTAGCTATGTGACCAAGTTAATATATTTCCACATCTATAAAATGTAGAAAAAACTATTTTGAATGATCCGATTCACAGGGACTTTCTGGGGAAAGTACTTTGTAAATCTTAAAACAATGTACTAAAGTATGTAATTGTAATTTTTATTACAATTATGTGTGTATATGGGAATGGTGACCTGTTATTTTACCAGGGAACTCTGTCTTGTAAAAACTCCTTATATTGATAAGATTGGCAACTTCTCTTTAATTTGCCAGGACTATTTTATCTGTTTTCTGTTTCCAAAGCATCTAGCATAGCATGTACATGACATGCACAGGAAGTACTTAATAAATGCTTATTGATCCAGGAATCAATTTGATTCCTAGGACATGGTTGATCAGCTTATGTGTCAGAGGTAGGACTTGAAGTCAGGCTTGCAAGCTAAGCACATATTGCAAAAAACAATCCAGTTTTCTTTCAAGTTAAAGGATTTAGAAATCTGGACATTTCTAGTAAGAGTAATCACTTTGTGAATTCCAACCAAGTAAGCAAGCATTTGTTAAGCATTTACTATGTACCAGATGCTTTTTGATGCTTGTGAGTCAAAGAAAAAAATCTCCTCAAGGAACTTACTTTCTAATTGAGAATACAACATATACACATATAAGAATATAGAAAATGCATTAAAAAATAGATACAAGGTTACTTGGAATAAGACCCTAGAAGCTTGGAGAGACTAATTAGATTGTAAACTCCTTGAGGGTAGGGATCACTTTTCTCTTATTCATATACCTGGAACTTTAACACAGTGACTGGTGCTTAATAAATGTTTATTGAAGTGAATTGAATTGAAAAGACATTGTGTAGACCGGGGTGAAGCCAAACTTCACAGAACAAATCCTCTTAATAAAACATTTTGTCCTGTAAAACTTGGACTCGCTCAAAAGGCCATCCCCAAGAATCTAGAAGGTCACATGTAGCCTTAAGGCTGCAGGTTTGCCACCTCTGGCATAGAAGGTGATGTCTGAGAACCTGAGTGGGGGGAGCAAATCAAGGATTGTTGCAAATTCAGAATTCTAAAAGTAGAAATGACAGAATATTCTAGGTATGAGGATCCTTTCAAAAGTCTCCAAGATCAGAAATGGAGATTGTGTGTAGAACCCCACTTATCCAGTAAGACTGGACCACGGAATGGAGTAATGCGTAATAAGGCTGGAAAAATAGGATAGGGTTATGAAGAACTTTCAATGTCAAACAAAGGAGTTCATATCTTATTCTTGAAGTAATAGGGAGAATCAAGTTCACTGAATATTATAGGGGAAGTTGACAAAAGTAGACCCACATTTTAGAAAAACCATCATACCTTAAAGACTGAGCAATATCTTGAGAATCTCCCTCACATTGCTACTATGCCTTAATGCATCCCATAACCATATCTGTCTCTTCTAACTATGTAGAATTCAAGCATAAACAGTAAAATTTGCTGTTAGTAAACTAGTTTTATAGTAGGGACACATTGCTATCCAAAGATAGAGAGTTATACATGGAACCCACACAACAGTATTATTTAATGTGCCAGGAAAGAAAATTACCTTTTTCATGAGATTCTTAGCAAATGATCACAATAAAAAAATTACTTTGCCACTAATTCTCCTGTGATCCCAGAAAAACTGAGATATCCCATATTTGTTCTAATCATTGCATCAGCTATGAATATTATTGAATGTCCACCCATATTAACTACAGATGAAAGAAGGCAAAAGTTCACTGCCTTCCTATGTCAAGTTTCTATTTCCTATGAGTATTGAGAAGTACTATGTCAATGGGGGACAGCTAGCTGACATAGTGAATAGATCATTGAGCTTGGAATGAGAAAGACATCTTCACAAGCTCAACTCCAGCACAGATACTTATTAGCTGTGTGACCCTGGGCAAGTCACTTAACTATTTTCCTCATCTGTGAAATGAACTGGAGAAATAAATGGCAAACTACTACAGTATCTTTGCCAGGAAAACCCCCTCAAAATGGACTTACAAAGAGTAGAGTGCAACTAGAACAAGACAAAGAGTTCATCAGACAAAAAGTTCATCAGACAAAAGCACAGATCCTTGAGTCAAGCTGTAGCCATTAAAATTTAACTCAATTCAATAAGCATTTTATTAAGTGTCTGCTATATGATAGATAAAGATGAAATGGCTCTTGCTCCCAAGAAGCTGATATTCTAGTGGAAGAAGATAACAGGTACATAGAAATTGAAATACCTTTGGGGGCAGCTGGGTGGCACAGTGAGTAGAGTGTCGGCCCTGGAGTCAGAAGGACCTGAGTTCAGATCTGGCCTCAGACACTTAACACACACACACAAACAAAAAAACAAAAACAAACAAAAAAACAAAAAACTAGCCTGCGACCTTGGGCAAGTTACTTAACCCCAATTGCCCTCCAAAAAGCAAATAAATAAATAAATAGATAGATAGATAGATAGATAAATAAACAAATAAAATGATAAAAAAAAGAAAATGAAATACAAAATACAAATGAAGTAATTTTCAGTGAAAGGGTAGTAGCAACAGGGAGGAATTAGGATAGGTTTTCTGTAGCAAGTAACATTCAGCCTGAGCTTTGTAGGAAGCTTGGGATTCTAAGAGGTGTAAGGGAAGGACAATGCAATTCCTGACTTTTTCCTCCTAGGCACAAGGGACATCCTATAAAAAAGGCACAGAGATAGGAGTTGGAATGTCACTTATGAGGTACAGTAAGGAAACCAATCTAGGTGAAACACAGTGTGTGAATAAAAGTAAATGGGCAAAAAGTATGGAAAGGTAGATTGGATGTGTCAGGTTGTGAAGGGCTTTAATAACTAAAGAGGGAAAAATTGTATTTTGTCCTGCAAGCAAGAGGTTATTGCAAGAATTTTGTAAGCAGTTGAGGGAAATGATTTGTATTTTAAAACCTGTACTTTAAGAATATAAATTTGGGAAATAAATGTTGAAAACTAAAAATAAATAAATAAATTGAAATTAAAAAAGACAATGATCCAAGATAATCCCAAAGGACCCATACCTCCAGAGAAAGAACTATGAAGAGAGAGTGAAGCATACTATGAAAATTCTCTTTAATTAAAAAAAAAGAATATCAATTTGGCAGCTGTTAAGAGGATGGTTCAAGAAGGAGAAATACTTAGAGAAGGGAAAGCAATTAAGGGCAGGGAAGGCAGAAGGGAATAAACATTCATTTAGTACCTACTATGTGGCAGGCACTGTGCTAAGTGCTTTAGAAATAACATCTTATTTGATTCTCACAACAACCCTGAGATGTAGATTCTGCTGTTATCCCCATTTTACAATTACTAACTGAGGCAGACAGAGGTTAAGTGAATTGCCCAATGTCAAACAGATAATAATGTCTGACACTAGATTTGAACTAGGTCTTCCTGACTCCAGGCCCGGCACTCTATCCACTGCACCACCTAGATGCCTGAAACTATAAGGCTAATACAACAGTCTAAGCAAAAGGAGATGAGGGCCTAATCTAGGCTAGTACCATAAGAGTGGAGAGAAGAGAGCCAGAAACAAAATCTATTGTTCAGACAGAATTCACAGCTGACTGGATGTGAGGTGTGAGAGAGTGGAGAAGAGTCAGTGGTAACCCCAAAGTTGTAAACCTGGATAACTGGAAGGATGATGGTCCTGTCAATAGAAAGAGAAGTTACAAGAAGGAGAGGGTTTGAGGGAAAAGATAATAAGGTTGGTTTTGGGCATGCTGGATTTTAGATGCCTATGAGACAGCTGGATGGAGATGTCCAGTAGGCAACTGGTGATACAGGCCTGGGGATCAGAAGAAAGCTTTGGGCTAGATCTATAGACCAGGAAAATAGATAGATTAGATAGACAGACAGATAGATAGATAGATAGATAGATAGATAGACAGATTAGATAGACAGATTAGATAGATTAGATAGATATAGATACACATATATGTATGTGTGCATGTATGCATATATGTATATATACACACATATAAGTATATATGTGTGTATATGTATACACACATGCCTAAATAACTATGTATAATGCTTTATGTGTTGTATATATAAATATATACAACAATAGGACACTATATAACATAAAAATACACTTATATGTATATATATATATATAATCTGTCACACATAGTCTTATTGAAATTCCTGGATCACTGAGAACTTACATTATTCAATTATAGTCCCAGAGCTACCATATGTCAAAGAGAAGATTGGAATGTTTGTCTTCCAGACCCCAAGGCTGGCCATCTATATACTATGGTATATAGAGGGTATGCAGCTCATATATAGGTCATATATGAATTCATCATTGTAGGGAACTTGCAGTGAGAAATTTCCTGTGTTGATAGAGAGCAGAATCTGCTCCACAATTTACAGCCTCTCAGTATGTCAAGAAGGGAAGTGACTTGCCTAGTATGTGTCAGAAATAGAGTCTGAACCCAGGTGTTCCTGACTGCAGGGTCAGCTTTCTACCCATTCTCCCACACTGCCTCAGGTCTTATCTATCAAGAGTTCTAAATGCTTTTCTATCATGGAGCCCTTTGGAAGCCTATGGATCCTTTCTCAAAACAATTATTTTAAATAACTCAAGAAAAATAAATTTTATTTAGCGGTTAGTGAAAATAAAGACATATATCCCATTCAAGTTCATAGATTGAAATCTCTCCACAGACCTCTTGGAGTGTCCATGGATTTCAAGTTAGAAATACATACGTGTAGATATGTATGTATTCATGTATGTTCATATCTGTTTATATGTATATATAAGTAAATACCCAGACATTATAATTATTGATTAGTAAAGTGTATTTGTGTTTTCTATGTAAAATGTGAATTTCAGCATTTTGTACAAGGAGTTCTTATGATGAATTGTTATCAATGATATTTGTTTTCCTAGATTTTGAAAAACTTCCTACGATCAAGCATGACTTCCACATTAAAATCTACACTAAGTGGACCTACATTTAAGAAGAAACTTGGAAGAAGAGACCTATGGGTCAGTCCCTGAAAAGTAAACAGTTTGACCTACAATTTTAAAGCTGAATGAGGTCAAGGGAGTCTTAATTTGTTAAATCAATCTGTGAGGAACATGAATTGGAGCAGCCTTTAAAAGAGACTAATTTTCTCAGAAGGAGGGCTCCCTCTGTCCCGACTTGATGTCATATAATTAAAAGGTCACCGACCACAAATTCCACTGATGACTCTTATTCCTAGTTTAACTGTGGGTTTTTCTAAATGCTTATGTGGTGTGTGAATTATCTGCTGAAGGGCAGCCAATGATGCCAGGTGAACAGTGCAAGCGACGTCAGCAGGGATGGAGTTTAGAAATGGAACTGCTGCCTTAAAATAGCCCAACTACATGAATCATAAAATGACTTCAGGGGAACTCTAATAGTTATGGATCGGGTACAAAGTAAAGCCTCCTGGGAGGGTACAAGGCTTAATCCAGAAACCAATGACCTTCCTTCTACTCCCCAGGAGGGTGAAATTCCTGCATTACATTTCTAGCTTGCTTTTTATGTTCTCCCCTTATCAATGCTTTAAAGTGTTGATCTTGTAGACACCACTTACATCTGCTTAAATCATTCAATAATTACTTAACTTTTTAGAAATTCTTACCTAATAGGAAAGAAATATCAAAATACAAATTTGCAGGAGTCAAAAATATTTAACATTTTAGGCGCAAGACATTAAAGGAAAGGACACAAAAAAAATTCTTTTCAGTGTTGGTAATTCTGTTCTACCCATATGGGATCACTGTATCCTAGAGGGAATGTAAAAATAAGCAAAAACTGAAAAAAAATAGCAGTTACTATTTAAATATAATTTGCCAAATGTTTTGTCTGTGTGGAAACTCTTTCCACTGACCACAATCCATCTATGACTTATAGTTTTAGAAAGCTGTCTGAGACTCAGGCAACGTATTTGAACATGTTACATAGATAATAAACATCAAAGACAAGCTTTGAACTCATGCCTTCCTGAATTCAGGTCAGTCTATTCAATCCACTGCACTATGCTGCCTCTTATGTAATTTTCAAAGGAGATATTTTTAAGAGAATCAACATAAAAATATGACATGAAATTAACATAGAAAATGTATTATATTTTGCTCTTCAAAAGCAATTTAACTTATTGTGACTTGCACTAGGAAATAGTTGAATCTATTATCTTTATGATAACTTGCTGCATTGAATTAAATCTGATAGTTTTATTGGAAAAATAAGCTTAATCTATACCTTAACAAATAACATCATTCAAACAATAATTAAGCATTTATAGGCCAGGCACTATATAATTAGCAATATGAGAGCTGGCCCTCCAACTCCAATCTATTGTCCTATAAAATTTGAACATTTTGCTTCTCAAATTGCTTCCTTTGGTGAACTTTTGAGCTGTGAAGAATATACCATAAGTGCCACTTTGTCCTTAGAGACTTTCTTAGCTTCTTTACCTGCTGATTCCTTGCCTAAAATTTTACCTTTATTTATTGTGTGTATAGAATATACTTGTATGTGCATATGTTGTCTCCTCTAATAAAATATGCTTCTTGAGAGCAAGAACCCTTTGATTTTTGTTTTTATATCTACCAAGTACCTTGTATAGTACCTGGTATACAGTAGGTGCTTAATTAACATCTGGTTTTTTTTTTATTGATTAATTTAATGAAACCACATCCTCTCGTCTTTCACCAAAGCTGCTTTTAAAAAAAATTCTTAGCACCTGCCACTTTCAAAAATACATCAATCCATAATTGGGAAAATGAAAATGAAAAAACAGAACAAAACATGAGGAAAGATATTGTATATGTTTGGGAAAGAACTGAGTTTCACTTACGGCTAGCCAGAGGGCAACCATTACTCTATGTCTGCATAACAAAAGGCAATGGAATTATATTAGCAGTTAATTCAAAGAGATATCAAATGCCGTCTTGTCCAATCTCCTCATTTTACAGATGGAAAAATTAAGGACCAGGGAAGTTAAACTCACACGGTCATGGTCAGACATGGGATTTGAACCCCAGTCCTCAGATTCCAGAGTCTGTTTTCCTTCTACTATACTACACAATGATTGTCTTTAATTTTCTACATGAGTTGTTTTCAAAGAATGTGATTCTATGGAAAATGAAAGCCTCTCATTCCCACCTCTTCTGAGCAAAGGCAATTCTACATCCAGCCATGAATATTTGTGAAATAATTATGTGAAAATATGTGTAAATTATGTGAAATAATTACAGCTGTCTGTCTACATAGAGCAGTAGATTTGCCACTAATGAAGTCATGGGTCTAGATGATGATGATGGTGGTGGTGGTGATGATGATGATGATGATGATGATGATGATGATGATGATGATGATGATAACATAAGTTGAGGCAGCATGATCTAGTAAAAAGAATATTATAGCTCAAATTAGGAGAATCCTGAGCTAAACCCCACTTCTGATGCTTACTGAAACTGCTCTTTCCAAACCAGTGATCTTTTTAATGCCAAATCTAATTACCTTTTCTCAATCCTTATCTTTACTGATCTCTCTGCAAACTTGAATACTGCCAATCACCCTTTTCTCTTTGATACTCTCTTCTCTCTAGGTCGCAGGGACATTACCATGGTCTCCTGGTTCTCCTTCTACTTGTCTGACTGTTCCTTCTTAGAGTTCCCCCAGCCCCTCCTGCCCATCTTTGTCGCTAGTGTTTTGTCCTGCCTTTTTGTCCCATTCACATCTACTAACAGTGGGTGTCACCCAGGACTCTATTCTGGGACTTCTTTTGTTCCTCTTTATCATTTCACTTAGTTATCTCATTAGCTCCAATGAATTCAATGATCTTTTCTATGCTAGTGACTCTCAGATCTCCTAATCTAGCCCTAACCTTTCTCCTAACCTGTAGATTCAAATTGCCTCAGTATAGTTTATATAAAGGAATCTTGCATCTCTACTATGTGGTTTAGAACATAAGGTACTCATCCAATAGATTTACAATCTAAACTACAATCATTCCTCTTCTGGTTTGCTTTTTCTTGGGCAACATTTCAAAGAGTTAGTCTTTTGTTTAGGAGGATTATTCACTGAAACAACTGGCTTTTCATAAAGCATGATCCCTTTTAAATGAACTTACTTAATATTTTACTAAGCACCATCATTTCTACTTGAAGAGAGAGGGGGGAAAAATTGTCCCATGGAAATGAAAATTCAATCACAAAGAGAAAAGTTTTTACTAGATCAAAAAAAGTGATGTGTTAACCAAAACTGAGGGATGAATTTTGCTTGTCAGGCTATTTCCAAAATGCAGTTCTTTTCCCTGGTCTGTGAAACACATCTGTAGTTTCTTTGCTAACCGTTTTCCAGCCTCTTTCATAAAAATAGAGTGATTGTGCTCTGGTGTTTTTCATTTTGAATACTTAGAGCATGTCTCCCATCTCATCCAGTCCCACATTGTTAAATCCACCCTAGAAAGAGAGAGTGAGGACTCCAAAGACTGAGGCTGGCAACAGAAATTGCACTGCTTTCAATCCCTGGAAATAAAAGCTCAGTCAAGGGGGAGGGGGTATGGGAGACTTTAGGGTGAGGTGCCTGGGGGTGGGGGGGAAGAGCTTATAAGAGTAGACTGGAAATGATACTTCCAAAACACAATTTGATATGAGCCAATTTTCAAATGTCACCACCATCTCAGCAAGGAAGTTAGAATGGGAGAGTAGAAGGAATTGAGGACTTGAAGGAAAAAGATCTGGGTTCTAGTCCCAGCTTTGCCACTGACCAGCTAGATGACCTTGAGCAAGTTAATATCAACAACCTACGAATTCATCTGTAAAATGAAGGAATTTCAATAACCGATCTCCTGAAACCCCATGGCATGGTTGATAGAGTGTTAGAATTAGTTAGGAAAGACTTATTAGCTATGGGATCTCCCTGAGCCTCAGTTTCCTCATCTTTTTTTTTAAAGCAATTGGGGTTAAGTAACTTGCTCAAGGTTACATGGCTAGTCATTATTTATGTGTGGGTGCTCATTTTCTGAGGCCGGATCTGATCTCGGGTCATCCCAACTCCGAGGCTGGCGCTCTTACTCATTGCGCCATCTAGCTGCCCCTTTTAGGGCAATTGGGGTTAAGTAACTTGCCCAAGGTCACACGGCTAGGTTTTTGTTTGTGTGGGTTAAGTGTTTGAGGCCGGATCCGAACTCAGGTCCTTCTGACTCCAGGGCTGGCACTCTACTCACTGCGCCACCTAGCCGCCCCAGTTTCCTCATCTTTAAAATCATGGATAATAACAGCACCTACCTCACAGGATCGTGTGAAAATTGAGTGGTATAATGTAAACTAAATGCTTCAGAAACCATAAATTGCGATGTAAATAGGAATTTATTATTTTAATTTCTTAATATTTCATCCAGTGCTAATATTCTATGATCACTAAATCACATACCTTTAAATAAGACACCAGGTTGGAATGGCTGCAGATATATATGAACTATACCTTCAACTGATGGTCCAAAGGAAAAGGGGGCGGTGAGGAGAGGGGAGCAGAAGGGAGTAAAACAAGACCTACTGGTCCAGAAGGATACCTGCTCCCTGGTATAGTAAAAGTTAACACAATATAGAAGTCTTGCTAATATACAGGATTTGTGATTAACACTCTCCATCAATTCTGATTTTCCATATTTTTTTTAGCAGGACCAGGTTTGCTAATAAACTGCCAGCTGTTAAAGTCACCAAGCATATTTTCATCACCATCATCATGTAGCAGGAGCCCTACAAATACCCTGGGCATGCTTCTCTCTCATTGTTCTCTTTATATTGTTTCAGAAGAAACCTGCTCTGTAAACTAGATTTTCTGGGGTTCCATCGTTAATGAATTCAGATTCAGTTACAAGGTTCAGCTGGTAAGTTAGCAGACTCAGGGATATTCTTGCATCTGAGTCAGTCTCTTTTCTTTCTCAGTCTTGGAGATGATAAAAAATAAATAAAATGCATCATTCTTTTTTCATCATGAGAGGTTGGGGTTAGCTACCAAACAAAAAATATTAATCAGTCACCTGTGTTGCCAAGTGATGTTTCCTCAGGAATCTGGCTTGCCAAAGGGGAAAATTTTTTTTTCATCAAGTAGAAGGTAATAGAAAAAGAAAAAAATATTTTTTATTGGCCTCAGTAGCTTGGAAAAAAAAACCAAGTACTTAGTCATAGGATTCCAAGCTGGGAAGGATCACAGTTTTGGAGCTGAAAGACAGCTTAAAGGCCAACATAGATAGGAAAACTGAAGCACAAAGAGGTTAAATCACTTGTTCAAAATCACAAAGCTAGAAGTGTCAGAGGTGGGATGTGAACTCAGATCTCCCTGACCCTAAGTCCAATAGCCTATCCACTGGTACATGTTGCCTTAAGCATCATCCAATGAGAAAACCGGACCAAAATGGTTAAGTGACTTGTTCAATGTCATACAGATAGCAAAATAATAGAGTGAAATATGAACTATGTCCTGTGACCCCAAAGCTGCTTTACCTTACAGGTACTACAGCTACCTCCTCATAAACAAACAAACAAACAAAAAAACACACAAAACCTTGTCACAACTAAAGACAGAATTTGGGATTAAGTGAAATTTTGGTTTTTTTGGCAGGGAGAGGCAGGGAGAGGGAGAGGCCATGGGGTTAAGTGTCTTGCCCAGGGTCACAAAGCTAGTAAGTGTCTGAGGCAGGATTTGAACTTAGGTCGTTCAACAGCATCGGTGCTCTATCCACTGTGTCACCTAGTTGCCTCTAAGTAAAGTTTTTAATTACAACTATAGTTGATAAAATCTTGTTCATAAGATTCACAATCTCTTTCCACAACCAAAAAAAGAAGTTAATTATGGGAGAAGACTATATAAAATACCATTTTATCAGGATTTGGAGAAATAGTTGAAGGAGATTTAGTGAAAATCATGTGCTAACAGCTCTAACTTCTCAATAGCACTGAGCTTTGCCCCTGAGAAAACATTATTTTCAGCAAGCCACTGCTTGAGCTAAAATGCTGGTTTTGACAAGCTGTGCTCCTGGTAAAATGTTATTGTTGGCCAACACTGCTTGGGGGGAGATGGTTTTCGAAGGCTTCCTCCTGAGTGGAGATGTGCAAATTGACTACAGCACCTGTGGGAGAGTCAGGTACCCCTGACCCAGATTTGTTCTGTTTTCTAGCACCCTGTCCCTTTGTTCTGTAATGAGAGCCAAATGTTCCCTTTCTACAATTCCTCTGGCCTTGTAATGTGATGCCGTACTCAGCAGCGGACAGGGCCTCCCCTCCCCTCCTCTCATGCTTTCCCATTCCTGGACTCTGTTGCTACCACTGCACATGAGATTGTAAAGCAGTTTTTAAAGACTTGTAGCTCTCATGGGGAGTGGGCTAACCCCAGTCATGGATAGCCCTTTTGCTCCCCATTTGTTGAAATGAGTGCCTGTCTGCCCCTCTCTAGGGAATGAGAGGATTCAGGAGAATTTTGAGAAAGGACTGTATAAGAATCCAAGCCCTCTCCTGGCCACTCATTCCAGATTAGGGAAATCCTACTGTGCCTTCAAAAGACATTCAAAAATGAAGACTCTGCAGCCCACCTCTGCAACCCCATCAGGAAATGCCAATGTCTAACCTAAGTCCTTCACTTCAGTTTAAGCGCCTTTCTTCCAGCTAGATTCTGTTTCCTACTGAGTAAATATAAGGAACAGTTGAGTTCTGGCAAAGTATCAGAACAGCCCTTGATGAAAGCTGTTCTGTAAATGAGTTCCTCAATGATATTGGTACTTATGCATTTCATATAATTAATTCAATACCCTAGTGTGACCTGCACTTGTCCAAAGCCAGAGAGAGATCAATAATCCAACTGTTATAGGCAGCAGGGAGGAGAATGCATAATATGTCTCCAGCAAAGGGCCTCATCGATGGCTTGTAAAAACTGACTCAAAATCCTGACCTTTTTAAAAAAGCAACCAAAAAGAATTTGACAGATAGGTTAGAGGGATCTTGGAGTCTATCAAATATGAAAAGGTTTCATCATCTTTGTTCTCATTCAGTCATTCATCTCATTCCTTTTCTTTCCAACAAGCCTCCCTACTCCCATTGTAGCACTGGGCTAAGGAAATTATTATCTGTTGGAAGCAATTGCAAGCAAATGCCATCTCCACTTTTACAAAGCTTCATTTTGCTTCCAGCCTTGAAAGTAATTGTGTGTGAAGCTGTGCTAAGTATGGTAAAAATGAATTGGGAAGATGCAAACCTTCACCCTGTAGCTACTTATAACCTGGGACAAGTAGCATTTATTCAGCACAATGTAGTATAATTCTCTGATAGTATAGTCAGAGAAGTCGAGTTCTCAAGTCCTATGTCCATCATTTACCAACTATATGGTACTGAGCAAGTCCATTTCCCCATCTATAAAATTCCAATGGCAATACCCTTATCTTATGGATTGTTGTGCCTAGTACAAAAATGGGTGCTTAATAGATGCTTATTGATTGACTGATCAAATAAGATAGTGAATACAAGATATTTTGAGAACTCAGGAGTGTTATAAAAATGTACTAGCAAAGAGAATGCAGCTTTGGTAATGCAAAAGCTAAAGTCTTCTAATCCAGCTTTAGAAGACTAGAGTGGGTCCAGGGAAGGAGGTAATACTGGCACCCTGAGAACAGCCACACTAACCTCATCATCAATTCCTTATGGGTCTATTCTACCTGAACTCATAGGACTTCATGCAGAGGTAATGGTAAAAAAAACTGCAATGCTTTCCTGGACAGTAGGTCTTAAGTTACCATCATTTTCCAATCTTATGATAGATATTTGAGTAAAATATCTTTAAGGCCTATGTCAGAGGTTGGATTTACTGGTTTAAGTGATAAAGATTATTCCTACCTGTGAAACATCTAGATGAACTTAAGATTCCTCAAGGAAGTTGTTGGTGTCTAAAAAAAGTGGATACTGTGGTTCTGGAATGCCCAGACCTTCTAATATTCACTGAAATGTCAGTACTGACTGGAACTAATTCTCATCTTTTCAAAATTTTAATAGAATGCTGCAAGCAACAAGCTTGGGCCCAGTGCCTGACCACTCTTACATTCATGCAGACTGTATGGAGATTTAAAAAAGGAGCGAAGAAAAGTACCAGTAAACATCATGAGAGCCCCAACTCTTCATCTTCTGATCTGAATGCAAGGACAGGAACTCTCTTCTCCCAAGCCCTCACCAAGTCCCACCCTTCACACAGGCATGGAGCATTAAGTAATGTCTCCATCAAAGAGGAAAGCCTCTTGCAAATGAGTCTTGAGACACAGCTTATGCCAATATAGTTTCTGGAGAAGTAGTTATACACAAAGATCAAAAAAGCACAGGGAATATTGTTGTTGTTCATCCTTCATTTTTGAAGAGGACCGATGACACAATCCTATCATGGGATAATACCTTGACTTATTCATGTCTTGAATTTAAGTGAGGCAGGCTTGTGCAAAGTAATCAATTTCACTTTCTCTTCCAGAGTCATCAAAGTCCAGTGGCAAGATAAAAGCCAAGATGATGGGTGATGGCCTGGGATATAGAGGATGACCTTGGCATCTTTGATGTCCAACAGGGAGATTAAGATGCTTACATAAAGTAAATAAACCTAAATGAATAATGGTAACATAGAGCAAGCCTTTGTAGATTTCTTTTACCATCACTCATTTTCCTTAAGAATCTGAATGTATGCTGACTTGTATCCATAAGTGACAGATAAATAAGGAGATTAAAAAAAAAAAACACGATTTCCACTTTCCACGAGCAAAATATGAGAAGATTGGAAAGGTATGAAGGGACCAGGTTATAAAGAGCTTTTAAAACCAAATAGAGTATGTATTTATTTGATCCTAAAGGTAATAGGGATCCGCTGGAATTTTTTTGGGTGGAGAGGGTGATATGGCCAGGTCTGTGCTTTAGGAAGATCAATTTGATGACTGAGTTGGAGATAAACTACAGTGGGAAAACACTTGAGGAAGAGACCTATTAGACCAACTAGAAGGCTATTACAATAGTTTAGAATCCTATGAGTGAATGGGGTCTTCTCTAGAGTGGTAGCAGTATCAGAGGAGAGAAGTTCATACGTGTGTGTGTGTGTGTGTGTGTGTGTGTGTGTGTGTGTGTGTGTGTATGAGGGAATTTGAAAGAGTAGAATCAACAAAACTTAGCAACTATGGGAAATGGAAGGCAAGACAGAGTTGAGAGTCAAGGATGATGTGTAGCTTTGTAGGAAACCCTGGGTGATTCTAAGGATGGTGGTACCCTCAAAAATAATAGAGAAGTTAAGAAAATGGGATGCTTGAGGGAAAAGATCGTTATTTGTTTTCTTTCAGTTTTCATAATTCAGTATTCTTAAAAATACTTTGTTTTATTAGAAAGAAAACATTAATTAAAAATTCTGGATAAATGTAATTTTTGTCAATTTAATGATATATTTATTTTGTTAGAAGAAAATGCCATTTAAAGGAGCCCCACAGTAAATCCCTATCAACTGTGAAGGGTTTTTTATTTGGTTTATTTCATTTTTGGAAACTTGAATAATTATTTCCTATTGCTTTAGGAGGAAGTGTGGTACAAGAGGAAAAATAATCTGACTCTGAAACCAGAGAACCTGAATTTGAATCCCAGCTTTATGACTTTCTAACTATATGAGTTAGGATAAGTCACTTAACCTTCAAAGCTTTTAGTTTTTTCCTTTATAAAATGAGGTCCCCACCTGCTCCGAATTTTTGATCTGGATAGTAAGTTCAGGTGTTCTTAGAGTAAATTTTCATTAGAGATTTTAGAGTATGGACAAAATTATTTAATTAAACTAATAATAGCTTTCATTGATATAGTACTTTAAAGATTTGAATGAAGATCTTTTGATTAGAAAATCCAATTGTTTTGCTTTCCCCCTTTGCCCCCTAGTCAACATGAAACTCATATGACTCTAAGACTTTTCTTTAATACCTCCTTCTCCTAAGAAACTTTTCACTTTGATCAAAATGTCATAGGGAATCATGCCACTCATCCCAGTCATAAAGATGATCAAAGAGGATGTCAAGAGAAATTAAATGAGAAAAGAAAACTGGAACAGAAGGCAAGGAAGAGAGAATATTTGAAATGGGATAGTTTCTTGTGAATATTAGAAGAAAAAGAGGAAAGATTCATAAAAAGAGATATGTACACTGATATTAGTGCCACCAAGTGATATAAAGTAAATATGAACGAGCTTAAGATATGACATTAGAGATCAATTGAAATTCCCAACAAGGTTTAACAGGACCTTTGCTTAAAGACATATAGTTTGACATAAAACACAGGTTGTAAGAGATAGGGAAACAACCAGCGATTTAAATATGAACAATATTTTAACAGAGCACTCAAAATGTCACTAATAAAGGGAAATAGTTGAATTAACAAAAGAAGATTCCAGTGAATAAGAGTCATGCATTTTTGAATCTAAAAGAGGTCAAAATATGATTCAGCAACTATTTACCTTGTCCCCAGCACTGTCCTAAGTACTGGGAGGGATTCAAAAACATATGGCGACGAGGATGGGATCTGCAGAGTAAAAGGAAAGTATGGGGGCTGGGATAATTGTTCGTTTCCCAGTTGTGGTAGCTTTAACTCTGTGGAGCCATGGACCAGGAGAGAAGAATGGCCTGCATGCTGACTTTGCTGAGCTGAGAGCAGGAATGGTGAACTGCCTGCATGGAGACCTGGGCAGAAGCCAGGAGAGGCTTCTGTTGGAGGAGAAGGAATCCAGGAGTTTGGAATTCAGCCACAGGACAAGATAAGGATTGTACAGCAAAGCAGGGGCACTGAATGTGTTTCCTTTCTGCATCCCACAGTTTGGGACCCGGGGGAAGATGGACTTTTGACTATGGTGGATGGGGTGAAGTGCCATGGACCCCCAAGGACCCCAACCTGTTGGTTTTGTTGCCCAGACCCTCTCTGGACTTGGAAGCAGGGGCTGAAGCTGTGTGAGGGGAAGGACACCCCTCTCTGCCCAAGAAAACATTATTTGGACTCTTGTTTTGAATTCATGTGGTAATGCTAAGTACACTGTGGCCAATTTGGTAACTTTAGTTATGTATCTTGCAAATGTGACCTAAGAGAAGTTTAGTGCTAATTCAAATGTAAATTGTCTATGTTATGGGCATGAAAGATCTTGGGGCCTAATGTAATGGAAATGCAAATTTAAAGATCTTCCCTGACCCTAGGCCCTTTGGTGGGCTTAAGAGACTCTGAGAAATTTCCTTGATTTGAAAATACACTCTGCCCCTAAAGGGCTAAATATGGTCACATGGAGACTGTGGCAGGAGGCTTGGTTTTCAGGAATGCCTACACATTGATGCTGTGTGATTGGTGGGTCAAGAGGGTGGTTACATTCTCTGACCCAGGAGAAGGCTATATAATCCCTGATGTGAGGCTTTGCTTTGGGGCTCACTTTGAGAAGTGTTGTGTGATTTGACCAGATGAAACTCTGGGCAGCCATTGAGAGCCCCCTGGCTTTGAAAACCCAGATGTTGATGCTTCCGTCTCTAGTAATTGATTTGGTATGGATGTAATGGTTGGACAGTTTGGAAGCCTGTCTGCTTGATTTGTTTCTCTGTCTTGTAACTTCTCTCTGTACACTCTGAAGTTTGGGGTGCTGACCTTTTTCTCCTGAACTAGGTAAATGATACATGTTTGACTGATTAAAGTAAGCTTGTTAACCCATTTTGAGTTGCTTTTCTTTAGAAAAGCCAATCTAAGAATCTGTGTTGGCAGCCACCCTGGGGATGCTAGGGTGCTTGCTGCTACAGAACTATCCAAAAGATAATACAACCAAGCACTGAAATAAATAATATAGACAATAAGTATTAGGGACTGTCAGCCATGGATTGTAAGCAAGCAGTAAGTTGGAAACTGTTAACTGGAACTCTGCTTCTTAGCATCACTTCTATACTTCTATACTTGAAATAATCAATAATACGAGAGGCAAAATGTTTGTTTAGGGAATGGGCGAGGAAACAAGCTATAACCAAGGGATTATCTATCAAACAAAAGTCAGAGTTCTTTTCTAAAAAGCTTCTTATGGAGTAAATTGGGATGAATCCATTGCTTTTCCCATGGTCTGGTCAAATGTCAAGCATGTCATATAGTCAGCTTCTTGATAAAATTCATTAAGCATCCCTAAACTATGATTAGAACTAAGAATAAAATATCAGTAAGTGAATTATGTTTTACTGTTCCATAATCACCTTACCTGAAATATCTGAATAGCTCATAAAATTCTAAACTCATCCCTTCATTTTACAGATGAGGAAACTGAGACCTAGAGAAGAGAGTGAATTTCCCAAGTTCACAAGGGTAAGTGCTAAGTGGCAAGACTAGGATTTGAACTAAACTTCTCTGACTACAAATCTGGCATTCTTTCTATTGAATACTTAAGAAATATTTTTTGTTCATTGGGGTGGGTGTTATGTTTTTGTATGTCTCATTTTAAGTAGGAAGCGTTTATGAGTTTCCATGATCAACCAAAGACCAACTTGAGGAGGGGCCACTCAAATCTTAAATAGGCTGGTCTTGAAATGATACTTTCATTGCCAGGTCTAACTGGAACCTTTTGTAACAGCAAGCACAGAAGTAGTTCACACCTTGTTTCAGCTATAGAATTAACACGTTTTTTTCAATTCAAGTTTCTCTTGAGCCTTGTGTCAAGTCTGTTAAGAAACAGAACGTGTGAACCCCACAGCTTGTGAACCCTAGAACTTGTGAACTCATGGGAAAGAGCTAATGACTATATAAGGAGAGCCCCAGGGATAGAGACAGAAAAAAAAACTGAGAAGAAGGCTGTTATGGTGGCAGAATCAAGAAGGAGAAAATTTGTGGTATTACTGCACTGTCTGCTCTGTGTTGATGTTTGTTTGTGATACTTTGTATAGAAGCCCTGGGACCTTACTGGAAGCCCTGAAAGAGTATTTTCTGCTTGCATGTTTACAGAGGGCCTGGAAAAGGGTTTTAGAGGTCCTGGGACTTTACTTATGATTTGTGCTAACCTCTTGTTTGTGGGTCTGTGTTGATTTCTGTGTTGATAATTTGTGCTGACTTCTTGGACCTTGTTTGTGGGTCTGTGTTGATTTATATGTTGATGATTTGCGTTGAGTTCTCAGACCTTTTTTTTGGCGGGGGCGGGGGGGGGTCTGAGTTGACTTCACGGGCAAATAGTGAATTGATGATGGTGCTGGCAATATGTCTGAATATTATTGTGGCTCTGTCAAGCTTTGTCTTCCCAGAAACAGGAACTGTGAAGGACTTGAGGTGGATTGGACACTGTGAACTTCAATATGAAAGGGAAACTGGACAAAGAGCTGGACAAGGAGCTGGACAAGGAACTGGGAGCTGCCTGCCTTTGAACCCAGGTGACAGTTGGAGCTGGGACAATGGAAGAGGAACCATGGAAGCTGAGAGCCAGCCTTGAGTCAAGCTGAAAGAGGACTTTACTTGATACTGTGTACTGACTGAGAAGATTATGATTTACTGTGACCTAGGGGTGGAGAACTTTGACTTTTGTACTTTGTGATAGAATTAAGGATTTTGTGATTGACTAAATGAATGTACTTTGTTGAAAACTATGTGACCACTTTGGTGAAAAACTATGTGGCCATTTTAGTGACAAGTTTTTGAGTTGTGACATGGTGAATGCTGTATTTTTATTTTCTGTGATAAGTTGTAACATGAATGCTGTACCTTGATTTTCTATGAATTTTTTGCTCTGATTTGTTATTGAATAAATAGAGAGTTTGCTATACTATGTAATCAGAACCTTGAAAGCTGTTCACAGCAGCAGTCCTATGGAAAGCTGCTCATGCTTGGATTTACACCTTCCCTGCTTGTTAGGACCTTAAAAAGTTTGTCCTCTATTGAGATAGCCTTCCAAGAATCTGAAGTCATCTCCACCAGATAAGCCATTGAAATAAAACTTTATTAGAAAAGAAATAACCATGCATTGGAGCCATTTTCCTGGCATGCTTCACTTCCTGAAGGCAATTTGATTGTGGTAGTCTTGGTTGTTATTGTTCAGTTATTTTTCATTCATGTCTGACTCTTCATAAGCTCATTTGTGGTTTTCTTAGCAAGGATGCTGAAATGGTTTGGCATTTCCTTCTCCAGTTCATTTTACAGATAAGGAAACTGAGGCAAGCAGGGTTAAATGACTTGCCCAGCATCTCACAGCTGGTGTCTGAGGCAGTATTTGAACTCAGGCAAATGAGTCTACCTGACCTCAGGTTCAGCACTCTACCAAATGTGCCACCTAGAAAAGAAAGAAAGGAACTTAAAGGTACAAAAGTTCCTCAGATAATCGCTAATAGCCATATGATGATAACTTCGTGCAAAGGTTGCCAATAATATGAGAACAGTGGGTATTCATACATATATGCATGTATGAATGTACATGGCAAATTAATGAGGGGCAGAAAATGCAGTGATTTATTGATGATGGTATAGAGTTAGTTGTCAATTTTTGGACAATTCTTCCTCCTGAAAAATTACTGATGAGCCATAAGTGAAGCATTTATCTATATGAAACCATGAACTCAACAGATGTATTCTGAGGTCTGACTGCATCTTTCTGTCATATCTAATTTTGCTGCACTTGGACAGATTTAGCTTGTCTCTGACATGGTCCAAAATTTAGATCCCCCAGCATTCGACTCAAATTTGCTTACTGTGCAATACTATTCCAAGAATAATTTTCACTTGCCTTGGCTCATCAAAACCTATACTGGACAGCATAGTAATTTTTAATCTCATTGCCATATCTATAAAAAGACCTTACTAGACACCTCCCACCCAAGGCCAGCCCTATTCAAAACTGGGAAGGAGCCAAAGTTTATCTTTGACACCTCCATCTCCCGTTTGTATGCCATTTCCTCTCTCACCTCAGATTTCCAATGATATTTTCTCTTCCCCTTCACACTATAAAAAAAAATAACTCCCAAGAAAAGATAACAAGATTCATTCACACTACAGTGTAAATGGCCAAAAAGCCTTAATGGCTGTCTTTCCCAGAGATATTTACATTTAGCCAGCTAGGTGGTATAAAGTATAGATCAGTGGATGAAGAATCAAGAAGACCTAAGTTCAAATCCCACCTCAGACATTTAATACCAAGTCACTCAATTTCTCTCTGCCTCAATTTCCCCATATGCAAAATGGGAATAATGGGAATAACTACCTCATAGGGTTGTTATGAAGATCAAAAGAGAGAACATTTGTGAAGCAGTTTTCAAATCTTAAAGCACTATATAAATGCTAGTGATTATTAACCAGCCAAAAAAACTTCAGATTGAAGTTATAATTTAAGGCATTTTAGGTATTCCAGAAAGTAAGGAAGGTAATTAGGGGGAGAGGAGCTTTCCTGACACCTTTCCCTCAGCCAAAAGAAAACCACCCATCTAGGTGACTGCTTATGACCCTCGGTTAAAAGACTCAGAGCTGTGAGTAACCAAAAAAGACTTGTACATGAATCCCCTCATCTTACAGATGAGGAAACTGAGTCTAGAAAGGTGAAGGCCTGAAAGTTTGCATAGGAATAAATGGAAGAACCAGGATGTGTTCTATGTCCTTAAGGCTCCAAATCCCTTATACGCTTTCCAACACAACATAGAATTCCATCCATGTATCAGACCAGCTCTTCCCCGCTCTTCCCCCCCATCCAATGAGATGACTTTTCTGCCATCCGAACTAGCAACCTCAATGAATAATAGTCTCTGGAATGTCCCTTTGGTTCTGCATTCCTACATCTCATACATAGGTCTCAACAGACACATTTCCAAGTTACCACCTGAAATTGTAGCCATAACATTGCTCTTCTCACCAGAATGCAATCCAAGCTCTGCCCAACCATCAGAAATGATTTCTGCACAATTGCCCTTAGATATTTAATAGATGGTTTGGAACAACAGAAATGCCCCTGTGCCTCCTACCCAACTGAGTACCCATTTACTGATGTGGCCCCTTTTCTGTGTCTGGAAATAAGAAGGGTGCCAGATCAAAGACTTAAGAGCCCCAAATCAGAGAGCCTGCTGATTTAAGCATGCTTGCCCTTCATGAGGACTTGTAATACAGCTTGCTGTTCAGTCCACAAAGGAAATTAGAATAATACAGGACAGACTATATGAGGTTTGAGTAACCATTACAGTCAATCTTGTCGACTCCCATATGCTTCAAAGGCATGGGACTTTTCACTCTCACTCCCCCCTCCCTTTTTTGTTTCTTTTCCAAATTGGCATTTACCAAAATAAAAAAAAAAGGAAATGAAATGATACGAACCACTTTTATGCAGTATAGTTGGTCTGGCTTACACTCCCAGTAATCTGTATGTGCATTCATTTTATGGCCTAGAATATTATGATTATAACTCATCTTTTTAAGCTAAGATGAAAATGGAGTGGAAGCAAGGAGAGAAAATGAAATATCGGAATTATGGATGAAACTTTAGTGTGAAACTCTTTCTTTAAAGTTCTTAGAGATTGCAAGTAAGCTGTGGTCTAATATAAGGAGTGTACAAATACAGACAGAAAAGGGAAAGTTGGAGGTTTCTTCTGGACCTGGCTTTTCTAGCTTTTTTCAGGCTTAAGTGAGGCCCTTACTGCTGTTTGAACTTGAGGGGTTTTTGTGGTCTCCATATGATAAAGGGGTTATTACACAGTGATCCTTAAATGTTTAGGTCAGCTGTGGCAATCAATCAATGGACACTTTGCCTTTGGCAACACATGTATCCAGAAAGAGGGGGAAAAAATCCCTGGCAGACCCAAGTTAGTTAGTAATGACAGAGTAACCTCTATGTCAAGTAATATACTTGATAAATTTTGCATGTGCTGTTGACTGACAGAAACTCTGGCTTCCTGTGCAAGTAGCTTCAAAGAACACAGAAAACTCTTTCTTCTCCTCAGAAAAAGATTAGTGAAATCAAATGCAGTCTATCTGCCCAGGACCCTGGGAAATTTTAGGAGGGAGGCCATTTTTCAATGACCACATCTGATGTTTTTTCTAGTGCTTTATTTCTGCTATATTCAATAGTGTTTTCATTGTTAGTAGTGATATGATACTTGGCATGAGCTCACTACAAAAGCAAGAAGTCCTGTCATTGAGTGGTTATATATCTAATTTGTGTTGCCACTGGCCAATGATCCCTCTCTTTTGGGCTCAGTAAGGTGTTAGTGGCAGCTTTTTGTTCAGTCTTTTCGGATGTGGTTATTGGCTGCCTACTTTATTTCATCCCTTCACTTGACAAACAGGCAACAAGTATTTATTGAGCCATTACTATCTGCAGGGTACTGCCTTTGTTCACTACTAAGCTAACGGTGCAATTTCTGCAACTCTACTTTCATCACTATTCTGAAAAGGAGAGAGTATTGTTTCTTCATGGCTCATTGTGAAAATATGGTGTGAGAGGATCATACTCATTCATTAATCAAATGTCAGACAAAGAATTTATTATGTGAAAGACACTGGGCTGCAAGATCAAGGATTCATCAATACAACATGGCAGCCCAAACTGAAATCAGATGAGATACCATATGTCAAGCACTTTGTAAACGTTAAAGTGATACATAAATAATAGCTATTATTATTATTACTATCTTAAAAGGTAACACAATCTTAAGCTGTATTAAGAAAGGCCAATCATCAGGCCTAAGGAAATGGTAGTCTCAGCTTACTGAACATTAATTACATCTAGAATGGCATATTCAGTTTTGGGTGCTATATTTTTGGAAGATCACCAGCAAGCTGCAAAGTTCCTGGAGCAAAATGATTATGATGTCAAGGGAAAATAACTATCATAAAAGGTTTATTTAAAGGAACTGGGAATGCTTAACCTGGTGAAGTTAATATTGGGGGAGGGGGTGAGAGGATAATAACCATCATCAAGTAATTTAAGATATTTCTATGAAAGAGAGGTTAAAATTGTTTTCCTTGATCATAGAAAGAAAAACTAAGAAAAGGAAAAAAGAAAACAAACATTTATCATACATCTACTATGTTCCAGGTACTGAGCTAAGGTTTTATAAGGATCTCAGTTGATCATTGCAACAATACTGGGAAATAAATACCTTTATTATTATCTTCATATCCTTCAGTTGAGGAAATTAAGGCAGATAAAGGTTAAATGACTTGTCCAGGGTCACACAGCTAGTAAATGTCTTAAGTCAAATTTGAACTCAGGTTTTCCTGACTCCAGGTCCAGCAGACTATCCATTGTGCCAACTAGCTGCTTTTGAGAAATAAGTAGACATTCCAGAGAAAATGATTTAGGCTTTAAGTAAAGGAAAACTTTCTCATAATTAAAGTTATCTCAAAAACCAAATGGGCTGCCTCCAGAAATAGTGGATCTATCCTAACTTGAGGTCTTCAAGAGAAGGCTGATCAGTTGCTGGGAATAGTATAGAGGAGATACTATCTGTGTATGGTTTGGATTTGCTGTCCACTGGGGTCCCCTTCACATTCTGATATCCTGTGATTCTGTTATACGCTAGGAATACAGAGATGCACGCAGACAAAACACACTGGACCTGGCGCATGGTGGGATAGGAGGAGAGTGAGAGAATTCATTTTAGGCCTAGGGGATGACATGAGCAAATGCAAGGAGAAAAGAGAGGGTAAGGTTCAAACAAAGACTAGGGAGTCCAAATTTGTATGAAACATTGTATA
Organism: Gymnobelideus leadbeateri; assembly: GCA_011680675.1. NCBI lineage: Eukaryota > Metazoa > Chordata > Mammalia > Diprotodontia > Petauridae > Gymnobelideus > Gymnobelideus leadbeateri. The sequence continues at coordinate 32,369 of WOXC01008215.1, read as the reverse complement.
AAATGGATTCCCTTGTTGAATTTTCACAGGAGGAGAATAACTTAAGACCAGAAAGGTAGTTAGAAACAATATGGTGAAAGGCCTCGAATGCCATGATGAAAAGTATTTATTATATGTTTCTTCATTCTCTTTCCCTTTGTTCCAGGGCAAAAAAAAAAAAAAAAAAGAAAGGAAATTCAATTAGTTTTGAAAAAAGAAAATCAACTGAATGGTGAGTTGGGAAAAGTTTAAGTAGAGTTTCCCTAATTGACTGAATCTGATCTCTGAATTGTAGACAATAACTGTAGTATCATGGATCATTTCTCAATAATCCTGGCTGCTTCTCCTTAGCAACAACGACAACAACCTTTTTAACATCAATGACCTGCCAGTCATCTCAGATCTTGGAAACCCACAATATCTGAAGAATCAAGCTTGCAGTTGCCGAAAGGCAATGGAGAGAGTACATTGGAGCATATTTCCAACAATAGTCTATCCACAAGGGGCAGTATGAGGAAAAGTATTGAAGAGTGTGATTATATAAGGAGGTTATAACCCCAGTTCTGTAGGAAGAATGGAATGCTAGACTTGGATCTATATGATATAAAATGGCCCAGAAGAAGGCCTCAGCATATTGGCTACAGATCTCTGTACAGGATCTGTGGGAGAATATGGACAAGAGTAACATGGGATAAACAGAAAGAATGAATGAAAGAATAAGTGAGAAAGCATTTATTTAGAGCTTCCTATATGCAAAGCACTGTGCTAAGCTTCTGAGGCAGTTAGGTGGTTTGTTTCCTTTCTTTTCTTCCTCCCTAAGCTCTTGTTTAGGAGGGAGTCCAAAGGAGATCTTAAGGCACGGTGGCAAAGCAGATGACAATGAATCAATACCCTTTTATAGAAGATAAAATCAAGGCTCAAAATCAAGGTTCACATCAGAGTGGAGATTTGAACCTACATTACTTGAGTTATAAGGCAAAGCTTTTTCCACTACACCATCTCTCTTTCTCAAAGAAAAAGAAACATATGTGTAGAAAGCAGTCATTTTATCAACATCTCTAAAGGGAAAGGGGGAAAAAAGGAGCTTTAAACAAACATTTATATTACAGTGGCAAGTGAAACTGCTCATCAGCAATAGTGGGCAGGTTATGGTGTAATTTGGCAAGAAGATAACATATAGTGCAAGTCACCACTGGCTTCTAAAGATCAAAACCAACCAGCTCTATAATCGAGTGTTCAAACATTCTCATTTCAGAGAGAGGGAGTTTGTTTGTTTCTGAAACAGCTAATTTGGTATTCACATAAATATGTCCTTAACTTTTCCTCTAACACAAGTATGAATTCCTCAGTGGCCACAAGGGCCAAGTTTATACTTAACCATAGTGGGAGGGTTGATCAAAATGTCATTTTCCTATTACTGAACTTTTATTTTTGTTTGTTTAAAAAATTTTTAGATTTCTAAGGGACATGTGAAATGATTATATAGGCAACCCACTAGTAATCAGGGTGTACCCACCCTTTATGCAAATGGTTGATAAATACATTTTATGCAAAATAAACCCCTTGCCAAAAGAATTAGATATTTTTTATATTGTAAAATATACATGTATCTTATCTTATGCTTGAAGAAAATGAAATCTAAAAATTTTGAATCTCCAAATATAAGGGCATGAGGAAACAACACCATTAGGCTTAAGAGATATAGATGCCGTGTGTGTGTGTGTGTGTGTGTGTGTGTGTGTGTGTGTGTGCGCGTGTGCGTGTGTGTGGTGTGCATTTTAGAAAGAATGCTAGGTCTGGAAATGAAGGACCTGGGTTCAAGTCTCAGATACTCTAAAGTCTCTTTTTGTTCTAAATCCCTGGGTTCTAGTCCCTGCCTCCACTGTGTGACCTGGAACAAATTATGGAACCATTCTGGATGTCATAGCATACACCTGAAGGTCAGAAAGATGTGAGATTAAATAACTTTGACATATATAAGTTCTGTGACCAAGCCCTTAAGACACAACTTTTCTATGCCTCTTTCCTTTTCTGTAAGAAAGGAAACATCAATACTCATACTGCCTACAACACAGGGTTGTTGTGAATCTTAAATGAGATAGTGCACAGGTGGCATTATCTGTTTAATGGACAACTAATCTGAGCTATCTATGTTAGTTCTGAATTCTTATGGAATGCCTCAGCAAGAGTAATCTTTGGAGACATATCACCGAGAGATTCTGGGGCTATGTCTCAAGAGATATACTTAACATTTACAAAGTGATTTTTGAATTTTAAAAGTCTATATCAGCCTTAGTTATTAACTTTAATTTTTCTCATCTGGAAAATTGGGGTGCTGGACTAAATGAGAGGCTTTTAATCTTTTTTTGTGGCATTGACTCCTTTGGGATCTGGTGAAGCTTTATGAGCCCCTTATTTTTTGTGCATAAAACAAAATATCTAAGGCTACAAAATTAATTATATTGAAATACCAGTCTCATTTTTTTAAGTTCACAGATCCTAGCTTAAGTACCTCTGAACTAAACAATCTCTAAGGGAGTTCTGAAACTAAGAACCTCTAGTACAAGAAAAAATAAAAGCTTCAAAAATGTAATATAAGACATAGGGAAAAGAAGGCTCAACTTCAAAAGGAGTGAGATAAATTCACTAAATTTTCTCTTTCTAGAAATAAATTGTATGGACCTATATCTATCTAACGTGTAAATAACTGTTCGTTTCTTTCAGTTTTGTCAAGCTACAAGTCAATTTACCCTTTGAAAACAGGGACAGAAAGAAAAGCATAACTAAATCAGCTGTCATAGTTCTGAATGGTTAGTTCTTAGACTGAGTTCTCCAGTCAATTAGGCAAAAAAAGGTTCATTCAACAGCCCTGCTGAGATACAGTAGCTCTCATGACAATGTTTGTGATCCTAATGTCAGTGCATGTGAATACTGAAGTCTAATCCTGCCAGTGAACAGGAAGTAAGCTATTTTCCTAAGATGGCCTGAAAGAATTAGCTCAGATATTGTTGTTGCACTCACTACTCTTTGCCTGAGGACAAAACGTTGGATTATTCATACATTCATACATATTCATACTTTTGTTAATATTGATAAAAAGTCGAAATATGAAGCCTTTCTCAGAATTTTAGAAGCCTTTTTTTTCCCGAAAGTTAGATTACTACTTGTCAAATAAGACAAGGGATTCTTTTTTTGATATGGATAGGATTAGACTAACACTGAAGTCCCAGTTAATTATAAGATGTTGTGGTTCAGTCAATAGTCAGCTAATAAATATTAAGTACCTGCTGTATACCAGGCCTTAGAGATACAGAAAGGGCAAAAGACAATCCTTGCCCTCTAGGACCTTACAATCTAATAAGCAAAGTAACATGCAAACAACTATGTACCAAAAAGCCGTAAACAGGATAAATATGAAATAATCAACAGAAGGAAGGCACTAGATTGAAGAAGGATTAGGAAAGACTTTCTATAGAAGACTGAATTTTAGCTGGAACTTGTAGGAAGCCAGGGAAACTAGGAAGTAGAGGTGAGGAGGGAAAACATTCCAGGAATAGGACACAAGTATGTTTCTGTTATAAATGTTTGTTGAATTAAAAAAAAAAAACTTTATGGTAAACACTTTTTCAGAAGGCATCAAAATCCAGATGAAAATCTAAAACTTTAAAGATGGACAGGTTCTAAGAAACTAAAAAGTAGGTTTTTATTACTTTCTCAGTAGATTTTGTCATAAAATTTTACCATTGCCCACCACTTTATCGATGCATAACTAAATCACAAAGATGAAAACCTTAGAACAAAACCCAGGTTTCCTCACTACTAGCCTAATGCTTGATCTTTTACTATCAAACAGTAGTCAGAGAGTGCAGAACTAAGAGCAAAGAGGCAAATAAATGTAGGTTCTCCCTCCCTGCCCCTCCTCATTCTTCTCCCCTCCCCTTCCATTCCCTCCCTTCCACCTCCCCCCTCCCCTCTTCTCCTCTTCTCTCCTCTCCTTTCCTCTTTTATATTCTCATTCTCTCTCTCTCTCTCTCTCTCTCTCTCTCTCTCTCTCTCTCTCTCTCTCTCTCTCTCTCTCAGAGAGATCTTTGGCAAAGGCCAGATGACTAAGTGTTGGCTGTGTTGTAATGAGATTCCCTTTCTTTTACAGATTGGACTTGATGGTCCTGAGGTCCCTTCTGAGCATCTGTGTTTTGGCAAAACATTGACTCTCATGAAAAGTTTGTTTATGAACCATGGTTTATGTAAATTACAACCCCTCTACATGAAAATTTTAGTCTACTGGAACGGCATATGTATCCTTTGAATTCTCTTTTTTAATGTATGTGGCTACCAGATGATGAGATCTTTTTTCCTTGTTCTAAAAGGAAATCTAGTCAATAGCATAATGATGTCAGTGAGCAAAATATTTTCTTTAAGACCAAATTCTTATTTTTGCATCTTGGCCCAGTTATATGCTTAGTAGGTCTATCGTTCTTTTTTTTCCTTTTGCTTTTCAATAAAAAATTAAAGTGGGAACTAATATTCTCTACTTGACACCAAAGTCCTTCAATCTCTCCAAATGGCTTTCCAACTATCCTCTCACATCTTTATAATAAAAAATGTGGTCAGAATATAATTTTAAACAGGATGAAAGATTAAACAAACAAAAAAATAATGAAAAGTCAAAATATGCACACTGTGCAAAAACATGGTCCCATAGATTTTGCCTTCTATAAACTTCACCCTGCCTATGTGGGTTTTAACATATTTCCATGGCTTTAAATAGGAAAACATCTTAAGGCTCAGCCCTTGGGAAACCCAAGCTTGATTAGTTTTCCCTTTTACTACAGCCTGCAGAGTGTAAAACACAGCACATCAGAATTGAATTTGTCATCTCCAGACCTCACAGGAATTTTAGGAACTAAATAGTTAGGAAGCCATCCTGGTACTTCTCTTTGCTTTAATCAAAGTCGAAGTTTCAATTTAAACATTCAGGAAATCTCCCTTATTTAAAGCAATCAACTCGTTGCTGACAAGGTCTGGCTTTACTGTGTTTAATTTTTTGGCATCAGGCAAAACTTGATTGGTCACAGCCAGTGCATGGAAAGGTCCTCCTCTTGCCTCAAAGAAGAGAAAAATTCCAGATCTTTGCTGCATCATACACAAGGCTGAAGATATTTATGCATTTTCAAATCAGCAATACATTAGCACAAAACCTCAACTGGAAAATGGAGCTAATGTTTGAAACCAAGGGAAGATTTCAGAGTCAAACAACTGTCACAAATACAAGGCACTCAGCTGGCAAGGGATATTTTGAGTCAAACTTTATAATATTTCTTTTCCCCTTCCAATTTCTTTTCTGCTTTCAGATGTGTGGCAAGTTACAAATCTGCATTGTATTTTCAAGATTCCAACCTACTGTGGGTCAAATAAAAAACAGATTTCTTTTTAGGGTGCTACTCTGATGTGCTTAAAATGGGGCAGCAGGAAATCCCTAGAAAATTTTATGGGAGAGTCCTTTATCATCAGACGATAGAAGCAATTACCTGCTGTAATTACAGAAATGTAGAGGGAAAATACCTTACAAACCAAAGTAGTTGTGATTGAAAATGAAGAAACAGTGAGTAAAAAGATTGTTCAGCAAGGAAGTAGGGATTTTAGAAACCGATTAGAAATTCTGTCACTGTTTCATCTCCTTAACCTTGAGTACTTAAAGAAGGGGAGAGTTGAAGCTCAGAATATTTGGTTTGCTTATCCCCTGTAGGCCGGTCAAAACATTACCAGGAGCCTCCATGATAAAATGCTGACCTATTCAAAATACTCTGCTCTTCACTAAGATGATAAACTTTTACATATATAGTGAGACATAGTGGAAAAAAGCCAACTTGACCAATAGCCATATGATTTTGAATAGAGTAAATTAATTTCTCTGAACATCAGTTTCCTCGTGTGAAAAATGGGCATAATAACATTTCAGGTATTCTTAACCTGGAATCAATGAACTTAAAAATATTTTTGAATTTTAATATAATTCACTTTCTTAGTAATAACATATATTTTATTATTTTTGTAGACACAAAATTCCAGGAATTCCATAGTTGTCACCAGAATGCCAAGGGAGTCCATATGATACACATGAAAAAGGTAAAGAAACACTGGCTTAGACTACTTATATCACAGGACTATTGGGAGAATCAAATGAAATAAGGTATATAAATGATTGTATGGATGTGCTATTATTAATTTTGAGTTTACAATAAGATTTTTTAACTCAGAAAATAGACATATATCAAGTAGTTTGCCTCTTGGGCATTTCCTAAATGAAACTTAAATTATACAATGTTAAAAACTGCTAAAACATGTTTCAAGATGCATAATTAAAAGAATGGAATTATTTTTTTCATATTATCAAAATATTTCAAACTCAGTGAGACTATCTAACCTATTAATTTCTATGTTCTTAGAGTCAGAAATTGAACATCAAGCTATATAGTGAAAATTTTTCTTCTTCCCCTAAGTACCTATGTGTAGGGTATATGACAAATAGTTTATCACTTTCTCCTCAAGATGTCAGTGAACTTATAATCAGAGATAAAATGCAGATTAGAAAATGAGCTGAGGAATTTGTCTATGTGGTATTCCTGGATTTCTGCAGTTTTTAATGAAATATTTAACATTTCACTATTTTTCCTAGTAAAATAGGAACAATCTCATTTAGTGTTTCCAGTCAAGTGGATGGTGTAGAGTCAAAGTATTAGAGGATTTTGTGTCTGCAAAAAATATTATTTACAAAATGTTGTAAAATGATAGCATAAATTGTATCACTGTGACAGTGACAAAATATTTTTGGTTTTACTTAACTGTATACTGTTTGATGGTACTTTATTTAACCACACATACAAATAGCTAAAATATGAAAATTGTTTATACAATGCTACACAAAAGGGGATTCTCAGTAAGAGTTCCTCAGCTAGGTGAAAGGCCTGTCCCACCTTCATCTTTCTGAAGTGGTATACCACAGACCAAAGCCCATGGGCAAAAATTCACTTCACTAAGATGTATACCATACACCACAAGAATGCTGCAGCCCTTTCTGAAAGATGATGTAATACGCAAGCCAAGTATATTATATTACTGGGTTTTCTGTAATTTTCCTTGTAACTGTCATGATTCAGATATGATAAGTGGGGACAACTATTTGATATATTGTATTTTATTTCCTGGTCATGCATCATCTAAGCCAGAGTTCCTCCCAAGTGTGGTCTAGAGAGCCCTAAGGGTTCTCTGGCCAGGATGCAGAGCAAAAAGAAAGAGGGGATAAGGGACTAGTATTGGAGCTGAGGGTAACTATTCCTGCCTATGAAAGGAGGCTAGAAGGATCCGTTTTTTGAAGAAGTGGTTCTTGAACCATTCTTAGGTATGTGGACATCTCTTCAATGTAAAAAAATTCTGCAGACCACCACATGATAATACTTGTAACTCTTAATATCCAGTGATTGGTGCTATAACTGCTCATTTTTGAAGCAGAGGTAACACAAACCTTCCTCTGGAACAGTTCACATTAGATGTAACCTCAAACAAACGTTGGGACACCAGCCTCTTGGACAGACATGGTTGTTGAATAGGGTAAAGGATAGGGTTGAGCAAAGAAGTCCATCAGGGGTGTAGCTGCTAGAGGAAAAAGCAGACCATGAGTTAGCTCCCTCCAGTGTTGTAATACACTGATTCACCCAAGGAACTCTTATCATCAATATTCCCTCTTTAAGGATGCAGGTAGCAACCTTTGGGACCTCGCCATCTCTATACTTGCTACCAACCTAGGAACAAAGAAATCTAAGTGAGCCCATGGTTGGAGTGAGGAGGTCATTTATTCTACTTTGGAGTAATCTCCAGGACAAAAGTGACCTGGCTGAGTGTGAGTGCCTGAGAAAAGCTTCCTCATTCTGTAATTGGAATGGCCCCAAGACTCCACTAAAGCAAGAGCTTGATATCTGCCATTTCAGGGGTATAGATAGTCCTTACCTCCTTCCCTCTCATCTCACACACACATGAACATATAGCTCCTGAGAAATTAAACATCAAATCAAAATGATCTTTGCTGCCACAAAAAGGTATGAGTATGTGCTCACCCTGTGGCTACACTCAGAATTCCTGAGACAGTTGCAGATGCCTAGGTCCAAGGATGTTTCCCTCCTTCTCTAACCACCATGCCCTGTGCTTCCTCATACTCATCTATGTCTGTCCCATCCTTCTGGTGTCCCTCTCTACTTTTCCATTATGTCCTCTGGAACTCTTTTTGTAGTCTTATCAAAGTACCCTTCATTTTAGAATTGTACTCACCCTCTGGAAATTATTTTGTATATACTTTAAATTTACTTATTAAACAAACATATATACATATTGGTCTTCTTCCCCTACAAAAAAAAGGAATAAGACTCATTGAAGACAGGGACTGGTTTAATTTTTTTCTTTGTCTCTAGTGCATAGCACAGTGTGTGGTACATAGTAGGTACTTAATAAAGTCTAATTGAATTATTGCACTGATTTCATCTCTGTCTGCCTGTTCTCTGTTACTTTTGATCATGTCCTCTCCCAATCTCATCACAGGGAATCTTCCTAATGTGTTAGGGGCCATCCTCATATTCTCTTCATATTGTGTGGATTCCAATGGAACTTAAGATCTATGAGTTGTCCCTTGTTCTTGCTCCATGACTAGCCCATATATTTTCCAAGTCACACATTTCTTTGATACTGCTCTCTTATGCCACTTTTATTTGAAAAAATTATCCTTGCTAAGAACTAAATTCTGTTTTTTTCCCTAAGCTGCTGATAGATGCCAAGTGCTTTCAATACCCTCTAAAATCAGCATCTTGGGGAAGTGCCCCACTTGTTCCACCTTAGTTATGGTCCTATCAAGTGAGATAATACATTCATTTCAATTCATTTTTTAAAATATTCATTTAATGCTGGGCATGGTGGCCCACACATGTAGTCCCTAAAGCTAAGTAGGTTGAGGCTGGTGGATTGCTTGAGTTTAGGGGTTCTGAAATGAAGTAGAGCTATTTTGATTGGGTGTTTGCATTAAATCCAGCATCCATAGGGTGAGTCTCCAGAGAGCAGAAATCTACCAAGCTACCTGAGGAGGGATAAACTGGAGTAGGTTGGGAAAATGGAGCAATTTAAAGCATCTGTGCAGATTGCAATTAGTCTTGTGAGTGACTGCTATAATTCTAACCTTAATGAGATATGGAGACAAAGTCTCAAAAACAAGACTCAAATCTCTTAGATTCGACAAACAAAAACAAACAAAACAAGCAAAAAACAATTTAGAGTATGTTATTTATACAGTGCTAGAGGCATTGTGGTTGTTAGCATAAAAATGATGATTAAAAGCAGACATGAATTCAGTGATACTTCTAAGGTAATTTGTACATTGTTGATCACAACTGCATTTATATACATTTGAGAAATGGTATCTGTGAAACATTTATTCAGTTGAACACATGCTAGCTAATTTATTATATTGACCATACTGCATACATCATTAGAGCTAATCAAAAGGACAATGTTTGATCTGAATATGGATGGGTCTGTGGTCCTTGTGCACTAACTGTGGGCCCCCAGGGTTGTAGAGACCATAGGTAGTGAACCCTGGAATAGAGTAAATGATCAATTTATTGAGGACTGTCATTTCTGTAAAAACACCAAACCATTACTTAAGGCACATGGATAGACAGAAAACAAGCATATAAATTGAATTGTGGCCCCTGATAGTTTGTTACTACACACACACACACACATACGCAGATATAAATATGTAGATATGTGTATATATGTATACATATATGTATGTGTGTATGCATGTATGTATGTGTATACATCACTTTCCTTGATTACCAAATAAAGGTACTAGATTACATGAGTTCTCAAATCTCTGCAAACCCCAGATCTGTGATCCTTTGATTCCCCAACAAGTCATTCTGTTTTACTTTGAGCTGCATTTAGCTGCTGCTTCATTGTTTCATAGGGATTGATTGGTCTGGGGACTTGTCTCCCTAATATGAATTTAAGATTCCTGAAGGTAGGAACCTGTCTTTTGTTACTTCCCTTTTTTTTTTTTTTTTTTTTTTGCATTTTGGAGGGCAGTTGGGGTTAAGTAACTTGCCCAAGGTCACACGGCTAGGTTTTTGTTTTGTGTGTGTGTTAAGTGTCTGAGGCCGGATCCGAACTCAAGTGCTTTTGCCTCCAGGCCCGACGCTCTACTCACTGCGCCACCTAGCCGCCCCCAACTTCCCTTCTTTTCTAACTTAGTAGATGCCTGATAAAAGCTTAGCTAATTAAAGAGAAAAGTAGGGGCAGCTAGGTGGTGTAGTGAATAGATCACCAGCCCTAGAGTCAGGAGGACCTGAGTTTAGATTTGGCCTCAGACACTTGACACTTACTAGCCGTGTGACCTTGGGCAAGTCACTTAACCCCAATGCCTGCCTTCCCCCCTCCAAAAAAAAACAAAAATTAAAGAGAGAGAGAGAGAGAGAGAGAGAGAGAGAGAGTGAGAGAGAGAGAGAGAAGCAGAGAATCAATGATTAAAACTGTTGAGGAACACACAGTTTTATCTGAAAAGATTTACACATGTTCTACTAATAGCTATTGAAGCAGGAAACATCATCCCATTCTAAAAAGAATGATATATTTTACATAAAAATGTTACAGGCCCAGAAGAATTACAGATGAATTTCAAAACCTATGGCCCAGACATTGATAAAATATACCAATCCCCTGTTGTAGCTCTATGTATGCAGGACTCCAACTACCCCCACCCTCTCTTGCCCCAAAGAGGAATAATAGTAATATAATTAAATTACATGTAGAAATATATCAGCCATGAATGTACTGACTTCCTCAGCCCTTTTAAATAAATCAGATGTTATTTGAAAACTATTGCAGTAGATTTTAGGTAATAGGTCAAAAGTAAAAAAATAGTAAAATAATATTGACACAAATAATATTTTATGTTAATAGACTAAGTATACTCAACTGACCACACAAATGATCATATATCCAGATAATTTCACCATAAAGGAAATCAAACATTGGGCCAAAAAATTAAATTGGGCAGGTCTGAAATACGTTAAATAAGTGTGAATTCTCCTGCCAGCTTACCTTTCTATTAGATTTTTCTGGGAATTTTCATTCATGAAGGAACATTTGCTATACACATGTATGTATATGTTATGTGTATTCTCTGGGGCTCACATGGAATAAGAAGAATTGCAGTTGTTTTCCTCTCACATTGATATATTTTACAAGCAGTAACCATGACCCCTGTGTTGTCGTGCTGTCTAATCTGTAGTATGTACATAGTTGAGTGACAACCTCTAAATTTCATCCATTAGTGTCCATCTTGGCCAGATACTGTAAATGGACAATAAATTGGGCCCAGAGTTTAACAAGAGAAAGAAAATAAGCAGGATTACTGTTGAGAATCTACAAAGATACTTCAATGATCCTAAGCTTCTCACTGAAAGGGAGATCTGCATTTTAAATATCAGTGATCTTCTGATGATTTTGTGTGGTTGGGAATCATAGAACCCTACTTTCTCTAAAGAATTGAATGGTGATGTAGAAGTACATGGTGGGCTTCAGTCAGAATGTCACAGAGAATTTTGAGGGAAAACAAGTATAGATTATATCATCAAAAAAGAAGGATCAAATGAGATGGACTGACTTCATGGTGAATATAAGGGATCACTCATGAACTGTATGTGCACCATTATTAGGTTTGGGATAACAGGTCTTGAGGAAATGTTGGGTGGAACCCTTCAGTTTGACTTACAGGAAAATATGGATAAGACTTATACAAGATGACAGGAATGGATGCTTCACAATTCACATTGTTGGAGAAAAAAAGCAAGTGGATAAAATCATGGATCTATTTGTATACTGAGTGTTTGAGGAACCATGATCCTATTAATGACTCATCTTAATAAAGCATTTTAAGCTTTACAGAGGGTTTTTCTCATAACATCCTTGTAAGATGGGAAGTAAGAGCATAATTTTCCCCATTTTGCAGATTAGGAAGCTAGATTGAGAAAAGGGAGTCACCCAAATTTATAGAGCTATTAAGCACTGCAATCTAGATTCAAACCCAGGCTTCATGATTCTGGGGTCAGTGGTTTCTTCAGCTCCATTACATGGATATCCCAGTTCCAGCAAAGAATTCTAATCCCTTCTGTTTGCCTTTTCTGCCCTTTTTCTTTAAATTCAGTGATGTCAAATTCAAATAGAAAGGGTACCACTAGCCAGCTAGAAGGACCCCAGAACACCAGCAGCTGTGGCAATTCCAGAATTATCAGCACAGATATGCCTAGGACAAAGTGAGAGGTTAGTACCCTGTGGACTTTGGGACCAGTATTTGGGGAACACATCGGCTTCCTCCCCTGGGGGCGAAAAGCTGCCGAAGAAGCCATTTTGCAGCATCAGTAGCGTCTCTAGCTCCTGGTCTGCAAACTGTAGGGAGATTCAGCAATCAGTCTGGGGGTTAATCGCTCTTGCCTTAAACTGCCTGGATCTGGATTGTGGTCTGGAGGGGAAGTTTGGGGTGGATATCCAATTTGCCAGAGTGGGTGGAGGCTTTACAGAGGCCACCCAACTGGCGGAAATTGTGAAGACCCCACGTTTGGGACTGAAGCTCTCCTGTCTGGTGGCAGAGTCCTACTGTGGCAACAAGCCCCAAAATCAAGTAATTAAGTGGCAACTTGCCTAGGCAAAAGAAACAAAATAAACAGAAAAATTCAACATTGGACTCCTATTTTAGGGGCAAAGAGGATCAAAGCATGGAGGAGGACTGTGAGGTCAGAACTCCTGTACCAAAAGCCCCAAATGGAAATACAAGCTGGCTACAGGCCATAGAGGACCTTAAGAAGAAGATAAGAGAAGTGGGGGGGAAATTGGGAAGAGAAATGATAAAGATGCAAGAAAAGTATGAAATGACAGTCAACAGCCTGACTGAGGAAAATAACACCTTAAAAAATAGACTAACTCAAATGACAAAAGAGGCTCAGAAAGGCAATGAGGAGAAGAATGCCATAAAAAGCCAAATTTGCCAGATGGAAAAAGAATCTCAAAAGCTCACTGAGGAGATTCATTCCCTCAGAGCTACACTGGAGCAAATGGAAGCTAGTGACTTTATGAGAAATCAAGATGCTTTTAAACAGATCCAAACAAATGAAAGACTAGAAGGCAATGTGAAATATCTCATGGGAAAAACCACTGACCTGGAAAATAGATCCAGGAGAGATAATTTAAAAATTATTGGACTACCTGAAAGCCATGATCAAAGAAAGAACCTAGAAATCATCCTTAAATAAATTCTCAAGGAAAATTACCCTGATGTTTTAGACCCAGAGGGGGAAATAGAGGTTGAAAGAATCCATAGATTGCCTCCTGAAAAAGATCCCCAAAAGAAAACTCCTAGGAATATTATAGCCAGGTTCCAGAACTCCCAGATCAAGGAGAAAATACTACAAGCAGTGAGGAAGAAACAATTTCAATAATGTGGAAACACAATCAGAATAGCCCAGGACCTGGTAGCTTCTAAACTGATGGATCGAAGGGCATGGAATATGATATTCCAGAGGGCAAAAGAGCTGGGATTGAAGCCAAGGGTCACCTACCCAGCAAAACTGAATATCTTGTTTCAGGTGAAAATATGGTCATTCAATGGAATAGAGGACTTTCAAGCATTCTTGAGGAAAAAACCAGAGTTGAATAGAAAATTTGACATTCAGACATAAGAAGCAAGAGATGCTTGAGAAGGCAATCAAGGAAAAGAAATCAAAAGGAACTTATCAAAGTTGAACTATTTACATTCCTACATGGAAAAACAATAACTGTGTCTGATGAAACCTTTCTCATTATGAAAATAATTGAAGGAGGGTATATGGGCATATGTTTATAGGTATACATGGATAGAGGGCACAGGTTGAATTTGATGGGAAGGGATGATTATTAAGGGGTGAAGTTAAGAGGTGAGAGAGGAAACTGGCAAGAGGAGATGGAGAGAGACAGGGCAGGGTAAACTATCTCATGTAGAAGAGGCAAGGGGAAGTAGTTGCAAGGGAGGGGAAGAACAGGAAGGCAAAAAGGCAAAAGCATATTCTCATTGAAGTTGGCTCAAGGAGAGAATCACATACATACTAAATGTAATATCTCACCCTCACTCCCTCTCCTGAGTAGGGGAAAGAGGGATGACAGGGGAGGGGGGTGATAGAGGGGAGGGCATTCTGTGGGGAGGGGAGGTTGGAAGTACCCACTATCAAAGAGGGACAGGATCAAAGTAGGGAATGGACCAGGTGGGAGGTGAGATGGGTGGGAGGGAAATATAAGCAGCCTTTTACAATATATCTACTATGGTAATGTTTTGCATAGCTATACATGTACAACACATACTGAATTGCTTATCTTCTCAGAAGGAGTGGGTGAAAAGGGAGGAAGGGAATGGATCTGAAAATCGATGTTTTAAAATTAAATGTTTCATAAGATGTCCAGGCATTGGGGCTCAGAGATTTACCTTGCCCTAATGGCAAAGTCGAAGGGGGTATGGGAGAAGATATGGGAGAGAGCAGATTGGATGAGGGGATATCTAGTGGAACTGCTATTCTGGGGTGGTGGGTAGGGAAAAAATGGGGGGAAAATGTAACTCATAATCTGGTAGAAATGAATGATGTAAACCAGAAGTTAATAAAGCATTTGTTTAATAAAAAAAAGAAAAGAAAAGAAAGGGTACCACTCTGGTTCCCAAATTTATTTGGTATACCATCCCTTTTGAATAAAATTTACTTAGCACCCCCTGGAAATTCATTTCCTGTAACTCTTTAATGTTTTTTTAATTTGCATCATTTCAAACTATTACCAAACCCCTCGATCATTCCAAAGCCCCCCCCCCCAGGAGTCATTTTGTGAACCTATGCCACTTGAATCATGCCAGTATCATTGCTGGCTATATATTGACTTAGAAAACCACATGTTAACGTTTGTGTTCTATTGTATTTTATTTATTTTGTTAAATATTTCCGTGTTACATTTTAATATGGTTCCAGTGGGGCATATTTGACACCTCTGTTCTAACTCTTCTGCCTCATCTCAACTGCATTCTAAACATCCTTGTGTCAAGCAGCAGGTGTCTGTTGTGCATATGTGAAGAGGAATAGGTGATAGTGTTAGTAAATGCATTAGGGCAATTGCAGAGGAATTGCAAAGCTGCAGAATTTGTGATCTCAGTGACTCACGCTAATGGTGAACAACAGCAACCCTTGCATAGAAGACCAGCAGTTTCATACATCTCAGCCTTAAGACAAATCAGAGAGCCCATAAGTCAATGAACATTTATTAAGTGATTAAATGTCCACTATGTTCCAGGCACAGTGCTAAGTACCAGAAATAAAAGAAAGGTGAAAAAAAGTCCCTCTTCTCAAGACATTCACAGTTGAATGGCAGGAATAACATGTAAATAGTTATGTGCAAATGAGCTATATTCAAGATAAATTGTAAATTATCCTCAGAAGAAAGGCACTAGAATTAGGGGGGATTGAGAAAGTCTTCCTGTAGGAAATCTTGTAGGAATTATAACTAGGACTTGAAGGAAACCAGGCAGGAATAGGGAAGGACAACCTTCTAAGCATGATGGACAACCAGCAAAAATGCACAAAGTCTAGAGATGGAGTATGTTGTTCAAGGAATAGCAAGGAGACCAGTGTTACTGAATCTAAGACTGTGTGAGGTGAGATGGGGGGTGAGGGTGGAATGTGAGGAATTAGAAGACCTGAAATATAGTAGGGGGTGGGGGAGGGGGAAGGAGCAGGTTATTAAGGGCTTTGAATACCAAAGAGGGGATTTTATATTTGATCCTGGGAATAACAAGAAGACTTTGGAGATTTTTGAGTAGAGAAGGTAACACGGACAGACCTGTGCTTTTAGGGCACAAATGAGTCGAAGCTATACAAGGATCAGGTCTGATAGTGGAGCGAATCTTATAGACACTTGCTTTTACTGCTGAGACCTTTCACCCAGTTCATTGCAAGACCCCAATCTGGGGTTCCCAAGATGGGTTCCTGCCTTCCTAATCTTAGTACTCTTGTAGATGACATAGGACAAATTTGATCTTTTTATCCTTTATATTCAATGTAGAAAAGAATATGCCTCAGACATACATTATAATGTTGGGATAGTAATATAGGTGCCACCTACTCCACAAGGTTGTTATTAAGAAAGCATTTTGCAGACCCTAAATTGCTACAAACATGTCAATTATTACTTCATGGATCACCAGTGCAATAAAAAAAATTCAAAAGAAACCAGGAGGCAGCATAGTGCCATGGAAATGACATTGGTTTGGGAGTTAGAGATCCTGGGTTCTCATCCCACCTCTGATACTTTACTAACTGCATGATCTTGGGTAAATCATTTAACCTCCCTGGGTCTTCATCAGTAAAAATGAAGTGGTTGGGCTACAGGAACTCTGAGGTCCCTTCTAACTCTTGATCTATAATCAAAGGAAATAATAAGGTGTAGCTATGTGGCACAATGGATAGAGCAGAGGAACTGAAGTAAGAAAGAACTGACTTCAAATCTGGCCTCACGCATTTATTAACTGTGTGACCCTGGGCAAGTCATTTAACCCTGTTTGCCTCAGTTTCCTCATCTGTAAAATAATCTGGAGAAGGAAATGGCAAACCACCCAGTATCTTTTTTTAAAAACCTCCAATGGGTTCGTGGAGAGTCAGACATGACTGAAAATGACTGAACAACAACAAAATAGAAACTACAGGGTTTGATGATCACTCCTGTGCTGAGAGCTTCTTTATTTTCTATCAATGGCATCTCAAATTATTGGTTCGTGGGTTGTTACAGTAGCTTGGTTTATTCCACTGGACCTAAAGGACAAGATTGCTATCGAGCTCAGGGGACATTTGATATTTGGCCTCATTTGAAGCTGGGCCAGAGAGCTTAAGAATTTTCAGCCAACTTTAACTTGACCTAGTGAGTAACTTTTATGGAAGTTAAACCTCCTTACATTTAAACATTGCAGGCAAAAGAGGGGAGTCTACTGTCAACAGTCATTTCAAGGACTCACTGAAAGTGCTCTTTTCCTGCACCTTGTACACAATGGCTAGGAATGAAACTCATCTAGTTTCAGGGTTCAGTTCCCTTGTGTCACTGGTACAGTACTTGAAACAGGCTCTCCAAAAGAAAAATTGCAGCTCAGGTTACCAATGATAAGCCATGTAGTACATCTGTAGAGAACAGAAACTACTGTGAGACCAAGAAGCTGTAAAGTTCATTATGATGGACTAATCTAAAGGCCCAGCCTGCTGCTTTCTGCAGGCACATCTCCATATCTAGTTGGTGATCTCCTCTGTCTGGAATGAAATTTGCCGAAGCTGAAGATCTACTTTCACTCAGAAGTTTTCCACTCAGCTAACCTACTTAATAGAACTACACTTCATATGACTCTGAAGGCAAAAAGTATTTGTCACCAAGGGTTCTACTTAGCTTTCACTGCATCAACCAGAAAGGACCACTGAAAACCATCTCTATCGCTACCCAAATCTCAATCCTTGTCCAGACTATTAGGTACACTGGTCTTTGGATATTCACTTCATAGAAGGAAGGTAAATAAACTTTTGTGCACTTGTTAAAATTCTCTTTTGGAGAGAAAGGAGGGCTATGCCAAGGTGAAAATAGGACTGGAACAGACACACAATAGAAAACAAAAATTAGTTTTAATAAAACACCCTATTACTTTGAGACAGAAACACTCATAGAGACAAAAAAAGCAGACAGAGATACAGACTGAGAGAGACACCAAGAGATAGAAACAGAAAGACAAAGACAAACAATAGGAGGGAGAGAGACAGACAAACAGACTGACAGACCGAAACAGAAAGACAGAGAGACAGAGGCAGTGAGAGAGAGGGGGACGAGAGAGAGAGAGAGAGAGAGAGAGAGAGAGAGAGAGAGAGAGAGAGAGAGAGAGAAAGAGAGAGAGAGAGAGATAACTATTTAACAAAGGACAGACAAGGGAGATAATGAAGTGCCTTTCAGTCATAGTCTCACAATTCAAGTAACACAACATCTCTGAGACTCAGTTTCCTTGTTCATAAAATGGAGGCAAAATTTACCTCATAGAATTATGGGAAAGCTCAAGAGATAATGTGTATAAAGCACTTTGCAAGACATAAAGTGCTATATAAATGTTATTTATTGTTACTATTATTACTAGAGATGCCCAGTCCAATTTCCAACCCAATTTAAGAATCTATCTACACCATTCTTGCCAAATACATATCCAGCCTCACTTGAAGACTTTCAGTGAAAAAATAGTAAATTCACTACTTTGTAAAATAATCAATTTCACTGTTGCACAATTATATCAACATGGCCAAGAAGGCAGGACAAGTGAGTTGTGGTAGTGGGAAGATAGCAATGTACCTAAAAAACCTCCTTTCTATGTTGGGGCTAACTATAGCCAACACACAAAAGAAAGGAAAAGAAGGGTCCCACTTCTGCAATTTGAAACTAGTCCTAATAATATTGCTTGTTCAGAGTCTTATTATTTGGTTTTGGAGAAAAGAGAGAAGAGAGAAAACTTATCATGTCAGAGTGCCATGATGATATGGCTTACATTCTTGGGTGTCTCTTCCTATGTGTCTGTTGATTACATTGTCCTGTGATGTATGTGTTCCTCCAAGGGAGTCTTATGTGCTTAGCTATACTGTAGAGCTGTCTAACATCTGGAGCATAGAAAATACCCCTGGGATTTGTCAGAAATGGATCTATATCACATGGGTGACAGACAAGCACATCTTTGAAAGCATCTTATAAGCCATTCCATCTTCCCTTAAGTACATGTCAAAGAAAAAATATGTGCATGTGTAGTTCTGTTTCTTTTGTAACCTTAAATATTTTATTTTATGCATTTAAAAACATTATTCTGAGAAATGGTACATAGGTCTCACCAGCATGCCAAAGGAGAGGAGAAGGAGGAGGAGGAGAAGGAGGAAGAGGAAGAGGGAGAGGGAGAAGGAGAATGAGAAAGAGAAGGAGGAGAAGGAGAAAGCATTATATAAATGCTTGGTATTATTACTGTTAATGTTAATATTTAAAAATAGGTTAAGAACTACTAATCTGATAAAGCAATAGTCACCTAAAATTTCAACCAATATTATTCAATTCCCTCTTTGATGACTTCTCTCAGGAATGAAAGGGCTTCCTTCCCACAGTTCACATTTTAATTCTTCCTGAATGGCAAAGAGAATACTGGCCTTAGCTGAGTCATGGTACCAATTGCTTCTGAGAATTGGGTGGGGGAGGGGCAAAGACAAGAGGTTACCATCTCTTACTGACATTCAAGTACCTTTGACTTTTTTCTTGACCTTTTACACTTTTCTAAAGAGAAGAGTCCTGAAAATGCCTTGAGACTTGAAGATTAGTTTCTTAACATTTTCAGTTCAGAGAAAAAATATTCTTCCCTGTTGGGGGCGGGGATAGGCTTTGCTTTTACTGTGCTAATTTCCATATGAGGGCGTGGTTTAATGTGTATAAGATGCTGTATGTGGAAGCATCTCTCTCTCGGGATGTGACCAGCCGTGAATAAACAACTCCTGAAACCTCGGGCGCTCTGTCTGGGTTAATTCCTCTTCGGAGGCCGGTGACGACCGAAGGCTCGCCATGGGGATAGGTGAGTAGAGAGGACGGGGATATAATAGTTACAGATCAACCCGCTGCCGGTGCCGTAGATAAGGCCCCCGGCAAGTGGCGCCTGAACAGGGATTGAGATCTGTAGGGACCGTCTGAGTCCGCTGGACGGACTCCCCCCAGACAGCCTCATCTCATAAGAAGGACGAGATGGGAAGATTGAATAGCATACCTGAATTTCGACCCGAGGAGAAGGGGGTTGTAGCCGCCCAGCTGTATAAGCTGTGCGCTAAGAGGGGGTATAAAATCCCCCTAAAAACCTGCCGAGCATTCATAGAAGGGTCGGGTGAAGAGGAGGAAAGTCACGGTGTGGGGCCACAAGAGGAGGATGAAGGGGAGGATGGGGGGGAGGATGAAGGGGAGGATGGGGGGGAGGATGAGAGCCCCCCTCCCGTGTACCCCTGGGAAGAGTTAAGGAGGGCTAGAGGGGAAAGCCGCGAAAAAGATGGCGGAGACACGACACTTCCGCGTTCTTCACGGAACACGAACCGGAAGGATGGTGGTGCAGACGCGCCTGAGGTGTCCAGTGAGTTCAGGCAGGAAGAGAAAGAGGAACGGGGTGGAGCTCCTCTGAGTGAGCCTAGGCAGGAAGAAATAGAAGAATGGGAGTGGCCCAGACAAGAAGAGAAAAGGAAGTGGGACGGGCTCCTCCTTGCGGTCCGGAGGCGTGGCTAGCCGTTCCCCCAGACGAGACCACGCCTGCCGCACCGCCCCCAGGCAGTTTAGCAACCCTCAAAAAAGAGGAAGGAAGAACAGGGCCAGGGCCCCCAAGCCTACTCGAGGCCAGCGCCGCCCAGGCCCTTGAGCAAGGAGAGATGGTAGATTGGGATGACTGGGGAATATATCCGCTGATCGCCGACCCCCTTACGGGGCAGCGGCAGTACACCCCAGTGCCATTTATGGATACTGGGGCGGTGGATACTGGGGCGGATTGCTCCGTGATAAATGGAGGCCAGTGGAAGCCTGAATGGCCACTGTCGGCGGGAGGGCAGCCAGTAATGGGGGTAGGAGGGAGACAGACTGCCCCTAAGGCAGCAAGGGCCCTGAAGTGGGCCGTGAAAGGGAAGACAGGACTGTTTAAACCTCTCTTCCTACCA
Source organism: Gymnobelideus leadbeateri (assembly GCA_011680675.1). Taxonomy (NCBI): domain Eukaryota; kingdom Metazoa; phylum Chordata; class Mammalia; order Diprotodontia; family Petauridae; genus Gymnobelideus; species Gymnobelideus leadbeateri. Next base: position 11,556 of record WOXC01008215.1, on the reverse strand, counting down.
GGGCTCCCATACGCCCTCTGGGGGCGTGATCTCCTCTCCCAATTGAATCTTTCTTTGGCCACTCCAGACAGTCTGCTGGGAAATTAGTGGGGGCCACTGCCGAAGGGAGCTTCTCCCCTCAGATCACTTGGATTGATAAGAAACCAATATGGGTAGAACAGTGGCCCCTGTCCCAAGAGAAGCTCACAGCACTTAGGATGATTGTAGATACTTTATTATTAGAGGGGAAAATAGAGAAATCTCTTAGTCCCTTTAATTCCCCAGTATTTGTCATCAAAAAGAAAAGTGGAAAATGGAGGATGCTAGTTGACCTCAGAGCAGTTAACGCTGCCATGTTACCAATGGGAGCCCTCCAACCTGGACTACCCACGCCGGCAGCCATCCCAAGGAATTGGGAGATAATAGTGATTGATATTAAGGATTGTTTTTACAGTATCCCTCTTCACCCAAATGATAAAGAGAAGTTTGCCTTTTCTGTTCCCAGCGTTAACTTCCAGGCACCTTCCGAGAGATATCAGTTTAGGGTTTTGCCCCAGGGAATGGCAAATAGCCCAACCTTGGGTCAGTTATATGTGGCAGAGTTGTTAAGGCCAGCTAGGGAAAAATATAACAGTCTTATGATTATACATTATATGGATGATATATTGATCGCTGCACCACAGCTGCAGCTGGCAGAGAGTTGTTTGGCCCTAATAACCGAGTTGTTGCAAGGTAAAGGATTGCTGCTAGCCCCTGAGAAGGTGCAAAAGTCATATCCTTATGAATATTTAGGTCAAAAGGTTCTTCCCGAACAGGTTGATAAAGATATTCCTGGCATTGATAAGTCCCAATATAGGACATTGAATGATTTTCAAAGGTTGGTGGGAGCAATTCAGTGGATTCGCTCTGCAATCCCTATACCACAGTCACTTATGCAGCCATTATATGAGATTCTAAAAGGGGCGTCACAGTTGACCTCCCCTAGGACATGGACCCCCAAGGCAGAACAGGCATTGGAACAGATTTTGCAAAAAGCCTCTGTTTTGAGTCGCCAAGCCCCAGATGAACCTATATATTTTCAAATATTAAGAGATACAGGGCGATTTTGGGGATGCCTCTTTCAAAGACATGGATGTTTAGAATGGTTATATCCAAAACTGCCTAGAATTTTCTATCAATCATACTACGGGTATCCCCTATAACCCCACAGGCCAAGCCATGGTGGAGCGAGCAAATCGCAACCTGAAAACAACCCTCTATAAACAAAAAGGGGGAGTATGCAGGGGAATAACCCAAAAGGAATTGGCACAAGCCGTTTTTACCATGAACTTTCTCCAATTTAGAGATGATGGCACCTCTGCCGCACAGAGATTTTTTGGAAAAACTGCGACCAAACACATAGAGTTGCCACCCCCCACAAGGGCCCTACCAGGAACTAAGATAATGTGGAGGGATGAAGAAGGAAAGTGGCATGGGCCGGTCACAGTGGTTGCAAGGAGACCAGGCCATTTATCCTTTTATCCAAATGAGAATTCTAGTCTCCCCCAAAAATGGATACCTGTACATAGAGCTAGAGATCTTGAATGAACCCAACCCGATTATCGGGATGAGGAGTTCCCTCTCTTTTCCTTTGCAGGGATATGGCCCACCATCCTGGGAATCCTGATGTGTGGAATGGCGATAGAACACCCCACCCCCGGACTCGCGACGCCTCGATGGGGGCCTCTTGGGGCGGGTTGGGTGCCTCTCTGGGTCTCCTCTTATTACTTATTGGGCTTTTATTTTGGTGCATATGCCGTGCATCCACCTGGCATAAGGGCTATATGTTACTTACCCAACAAGCCATCTTTGCTATAAGAGAAGGACAAGATCCTTCAGTTTGGCTCGCCGCCATGGAAGACATGTAACACCTTGGGGTAAGATGGGGCAAGCCCCACGACGGGCAACTTCTCCCACCCAGCCACCTAAGACAGGGCCCGAAGGTGTTGGGTCCCTAGGACGGGTAAGGTTTCAGGGATTGAGGAGACGACCCAAGCCAGGGCACCCCGCTCCCGGCGAAGCCATAAGCTTAGATGATGTGTAATGTTTAGCAAGGCTGCACCGGGCGCCACAGCCCTGATAAAACAAAAAGGGGGAGATGTTGGGGGCGGGGATAGGCTTTGCTTTTACTGTGCTAATTTCCATATGAGGGCGTGGTTTAATGTATATAAGATGCTGTACGTGGAAGCATCTCTCTCTCGGGATGTGACCAGCCGTGAATAAACAACTCCTGAAACCTCGGGTGCTCTGTCTGGGTTAATTCCTCTTCGGAGGCCGGTGATGACCGAAGGCTCGACATGGGGATAGGTGAGTAGAGAGGACGGGGATATAATAGTTACAGATCAACCCGCCGCCGGTGCCCTAGATAAGGCCCCCGGCACTTCCCTACAAGTCTTAGAGTTCAGGGCATCCTGAGAGTCAGAAAATCTTTATGCTCATAGAATTTTGCCTCCTAGTATTTCCCTTCCACTCATCTATCATGTTTCCACACTCTGGAGCACTTCTTTCCATATGCCAGTCCTTCAGATATTTGTCTGCTGTTTTCCCTTATTTCAATTCGGTACAATTCAAGGGACATTTCTTTAACACCTATTGTGTTCAAGGCAATGGAGATACAAAGACAAAAGGTAACAGACTCTGCCAGCTAGGAGCTTAAATTCTACTGGGTGGCAACCTCAGGTAAACAAGAAATAAATTTAACTATAATGGGGTGATTTGGAAAAATCCCATATAGGAGATGACATTTGGATAGAACTTTGCAGAAAGTTAGGGACTATACAGGGTAAAGATGGAAAGGATTGCATACATTCAAAGGCATGCAAGCAAGAAATTGAATGTGCAATTATCCCATCTACATCACAGCTTTCCCCATCATTGTTCTGATATGTCACTGGTCACATAAGAAATCAAATGGGAATTTCCTGGGAGCTTTGTGGAAGCTCCAGATGACATGAGAAGACCAGACACACAGCCTATGACATACACTTAACCCAAATTTTACAGTAAGGTACTGTAAAAACCCCATAAAAATTTCTTCTCTGGTAGGAAGAGAAGGCCAAAAACTTTGGAAGGGTTAACTGTAATGTGTAGGGAATTGCTTACAGGTCAGTTGGACTAGAATAGAGGATACATGAAAGGAAGTAATCTAAGTAGTTTCCCATTTTATCCTAGAGACAATAAGGAACCACTAAATTTCAGGAGTACATAAGTGGCATGCACAGAATTGAATGTGAATATGACAGGTGTGTGGAGAATGGATTCAAAAGGGAAGAAGCACAGAGACCAATTAGGAAGAAGTTCTTCTCTAGATTAGAGTCCCTACAGATAATCTTTATATGATATGATTTCCAGGCTTCTCAGCAGCCTAATTGCTATCCTGGCTTTAGCTTGTCCATGTCCACTTAAAGTAGGACATCCAAAATGAAACTCGATAGTCTAAATGTGGTCTAATCAGTGTAGAACACAGCACTGGTCCAGTGCTTCTCCTGTCCCATTCACGTCACTTCCTTGTGATGCTTCATGAAATGACAGAGACAGTCTCAGCACGAACCCCAAGATCTAAAAATGCAAACAAACAAGCAAACCTAAATAGCATGGAGCAAGGCAGTCATAATTTGGTGTAGATCCAGGATGACATTTTTCTGGAAAGACATTGATACAAAAATTGACCAAGGATCCATTAATAGGTACTGCTGCCATAATAAACTGGTTATTTAAATGTTTCTGCTTATTGATAAGTATGATTAGTAGCAAGACCTAATCAATGAATCCTTGGACAACTTTTATATCAACATGAATAATAAGTGTCCTGGCTAATAAGGCATAAAGGAGTTGTGAACTATGTCTGAAGAGCAAAAGTGTAGGAATGTACTAAGATATCAGAGAAAGAAAGAATTACTATTGCTTTTTTTAACAGCTCCTTCACAATGTTGATTCTCTGATAGTTAGCATAAATACTTTGGGGTTTTTTGCTGTTGTTTTTATTTGAGTTGCTGCCTAGTTGCACCCACATATGTGTGACTGATATTTTTTAACCAAAATGTGGAACTTTACATTTGTTTCCTATTAAATTTCATCTGACTTCATTTGGTCCATTTTTACTAGTCCAATGCAATTGTTTAGACTTTGCTTCTGTCAGTTATCACGTCAATTATCTGTCCCAGCTTCATTCCATTTGAATATTTGATGAGCATGACAATTATACCCTCACCCAAGTTATTTATATAAAAAAGTGCTGAATAGACATCAATGTCAAGTTAATCAGGATATAGTTTAAGGAATCTCCCGTCTCCCAATACCATCATGCCATCTACTTTCCAAAAGGGAGCCAGTTCCATCCTTTGTCTCCTTCTGGTTCTGAATAGTTTTGGTTTTTTTAAGCCATCTTTTTTGTTTTTAATATATGTCTCAACCATCACTTAACCCATTCTGAGAGTTAATCCCTCAGACACTGTTCTTAGAGGTTCAGGTAAATCTTTTGTATTATCCTTGGGTACATCCCTGCTGTATATTCTACCTTCTATATATGTGCTTTTTTCATCTGAGTTAATCAGAGAACTCTCCAGGAAGTCATCCCAAGGTCTTCAGAGATCTCCCCCTTTCATGTTTAACTCAGATAATGATTTTGTTGCCAGAACTTTATTTTGGAGGAGCCCCCTTTCATCTTGAAATATTTTAGCTTTGAGAATTTCAGGATATTAGATCATAACTATTTTTTCTCTGAATTTTTTTCTCTTAATGCAATGCAAATTTTTCACAGTCACACCATTTTAAAGAACAGCTTAATGATTGTAATAGAGACCTGCCCCATGTCAGTCCCTCCACGTTCAGAAGCATGGAGACATGTCCAAGTTCCTTTCATAAGAATGCTCATAGTGGTCCCCTTTTGGCCACTTGTTCATCATACTTATGGGGCCTCCATCTCCCATTAACTTCTGAGTAGTCCTGAGACAATGCTTGGTATCACTTTACTATTCATGATGCCAAATGTAAAGAGTGCTGGGCTTGAAGTCAAGATGACCTAATTATGACTCCTGTCTCTGATACTTACTAGCTGAAGGACTCTGAACAAGTCAGCATAACCTTTCTAGGTCTTAGTTTCCTTATCTTAAGATGGGGTTAATTATAGTCCTCTTTCACAGGGCTGTCATATAGATCAAGTGAAATAATGTATATAAAAGCTTTGGAAAAATCTTTATAAATATTAACTGTTATCTTCCACATGTGGATCTCCTTTTCTGTCTATGTCTCAATCTTCCCTTTCCTCATCTCCAACTACTTTTCTTCTATCTTGTGGCTTGTACCCCAGACATTTTAGTGACAGCTAAGTTTTGCTCCAGATTATGTTCTTTGTCCAAAAAGAGCAAAATTGTTATATGCCCAGTGTAATACTTGTCCCTCCCTCTTCTAGATTTATGCTTATCTTATTTCTCTGACCTACACTACTTTTCTCTGTAGAACTGGGAGTCCTTCTTCCTTAAAAATACTAGAAATAGGGGAGACTAGGTGGCGAAATGAATAGAGCACTGGCCCTGGAATCAGAAGGACCTGAGTTCGGATCCAGCCTCAGAGACTTATCACACACAAACAAAAACCTAGCCGTGTGACCTTGGGCAAGTTACTTAACCCCAATTGCCCTCCAAAAACCAAAAAAAAAAAAAAATACTAGAAATACTTCCTCCCACTTGGCTCTGACTATACACTCACAATCCTTAAACCTTATGTGCAGCTGTAATACATTAGATATATGTTTACATGCCATGTGGGTGTTTACAGCATTCTTTATTGTCTTGTTTCCACTTGAGTCTGTCTTGTCTCATCTTTACCATTGTATTATATAGGTGAGTAAAGGCAAGGACCAGGGTGTCTTCGTAGCCACTCAGCACACAATGAATGAATCAGTAAACCTCTGCCTGATTCGCCACATCCCTTGGTTTCTGATGTCTTACAGTTTTTTTGATTTTTTTTTTCAGAAGCACTAGCAGGGTAGAAAGCTTCAATGAAGAGAAGCCCTGACAATGTAATTGTCTTCACCTGAAAGTGCATAACTAGGGAAACTGGATGAAGTTTCCCACCTGTGCCATCTCTTACTGTATTTTCCTCCTGTCCCCAATCCTAGAATCCCTTCTTCTTTTGCCCTCACCACATGTTGCCAGCATGCTTATACCATCTAATGACTATCTCTAACCTTGCCTAACCCAGGTGATTACCTGGGGAAGTTCCCCAGCGACCAAAATTACCTCTCCCTCTTCCATATTCCATTAAAACACAGTAAAATTAATACAAAATATCTGATTGCACTACTTAATGCTACAGTGCCAATGACAGAATGCTGGATTAAAAGATTGTTAGCTCTCCAAGTGCATTTTTATTTTTAAGAGAACTAGTTAATTCAGAGAAGTGATTCTATAGTAATAGAATTTAAGGAGACATATATTTGGACAGGGAGACCTTCCTGGAATCCATCTAATTATATCATGGCCTACTTTGCTTATAGGCAAGACAAGTTCTGTCACCAATCAGGTTATGCTCCTTCCAGAGTCTCCAGACATTTCTGACTTCTTTGACTCTTAGAGTCTTTTCAGTTCAGAGAACCTTCTAAAGTACTGAAAAAGAGACATGATGAGAGTGCCAGACAATAGTTTTCTTATTTCTTTCCACAGAGAATTCAAGTTGCATTTTTAAATGTATTTATATAGAGACAAAAGTAAATGAACCTACTAATCATAGTTTATGCCTTTCTAGGATGAGTATTTCCCAAGCTAGCTAATTTAATTATCTCACAAGACAAAGACACAAAGAGGGTACACATACAGATCCTAATTCAGAACAGCTAAAAATTTATCTAAGTTCTAAAATGGTTTATAATTCTGTTTTCACTTTGTAATTTTGGCTTATAGCCAGATACAAAGATGAAACTCATTTGCCAACCAAATGCATGCCAAGTTCATCTCAACGTCAAATCTCACAGCAAAAATTCCCGTTAAACTACCATTAGCCCACATCCCTCCCTCCCTATCCCTTCCACTGAAAGCCTTGCTAAAATTCTCTGCATTTCCATTTCTTTTCTCCTTCAGCAAACAATTCCTATGTCTTTAGAATTGTACCCTGAGAACCAGAATTCATCATCTCATGCCAAATTTATTTCTTTTCACACTTAAAGCAATCTGCGTTTTTTATAGCTCAGCTTTATCCAGGCCTTCATTATTTTTTAAAGGTTCCTCTTTTATATTTCTTCTCCCTATTGATTCTACAAGAATGTGTTTCTCAAGCCCTTCTCAGTCAGCTAAGGTTGACTGTAAATTATCTACACCATACAGAGTATGAGATCAGATATGCTATGGGATTCCTTCTGATCTAAGCCAAAGATAGATTATTAAAATTTGAAATAACCCAGCAATACCACTTCTAGGGTTATATTCCAAAGAGATAATAGAAGAGGGAGGAAGACCCATATGTACAAAAATATTTATAGCAGCTCTTTTCGTGGTTGCAAAGAATTGGAAATTAAAGGGGTGCCCATCAATTGGGGAATGGCTAAACAAGTTGTGGTATATGAATGTAATGGAATATTATTGTGCTATAAGAAACAAGGAGGAGACGGTTTTCATATTTACCTGGAGAGGCTTATACAAACTGATGCTGAGCGAGAAGAGTAGAATCAGGAGAAATTTGTATACACAGACACAACATATGTGTGATGACCAACTATGACAGACTGGACTCTTCTCAGCAATGCAGTGATATAAGTCAATTCTGAAAGACTCATGAAGAAGAGAAATGTGACATCCAGAGATATAACTAGAAAGAACTGAGTTTGAACCCTGATGGAAGCAAACTAACTGATCTTTTTCTTTTCATTGTTTGGTTTTATTTCCTCTTTACCATTTTTCATCCCACCTAGTACAATTCACCTTTGTAATTAGAATAATGTCTAATATGAATGTATTTGCAGATCCTATACTGGACTATATACTCTTGTGGGGGGTGGGAGGAGGGAGGTAAAGGAAATTTGAAAATCAAGGAACTATGGAATTGAATCTTGTTAACTAAAACTAAATTAATAAATTAATAAAATATGAAAATATGAAAAAAGAAAAAAGAAAATGAATAGTTAAAAAATAATAAAATTTGAAGTAATACTTTTTTGGTAGATCTGTGATCCCAATAGGGTGGGTAACACTTCCACAGTAAAGGTCACAAAACCTCTACTCCCACCTAACTTACGAGATACTTGTTTCTACTCTTCTTTAAATCCTCCAAAGAAGACTCACCTGGTATGTTGAAGGCTATCCATTGACTTGTCTTAATAGCTTGTAAAAGAATCACAAAATCTCAAAGTTGGAAGGAACCTCAGAGGTCAAATAATCCAACCCATACCTGAACAAGAATCTCTTTATGATGTCAACATTTCCAAAAAATCTGTGATTTTTGTACCTGTGGGAGCTCCTCCTGTAAGACACAAAGCACAATCCATGTCTTAAGAGGCTAAGAACCATTAGGGTTAACCCTAACCCTAAATGCATGTGAGCAGCCTAGAACAATCATTATCATAAAGATAACAAGCATGAGGGGTAAAACTTAAACCTACATCTTCCTGGTTCCATTCCTGCACTTTGTTGCCATTGTTGTTGTTGTCGTCGTCATCATCATCATCATCATCATCATAGTTTTTGTTATTAATGATGATGATAGCTAGAAATAATGTAGCTCTTTAAGGTTTGCAAAGTATTTACATATATTACTTGAGCTTCACAACCCCACTTTGAAATAGGTGCTATTATTATCACCATTTTATAGATGAAGAAACTGACCCTGAGTGAGGTTAAATATTTTGGCCAGGGTCATATAGCTAATAAATGTTATAGGCAGGATTCAAATCCTTGATTTCATGTCCACCACTCTATACAATGAACTACCAAGCTGCCTCTTAGGTTGCCACTTAGTTACCTTACCCCTCATGCCCCTTTCTAGTATCCCTAATGAATCACCTGTGAAAACCTACCCATTCCAGTCTCAAGTTTTCATCAAGAATATTCTCATTGCAAGATTGCCAAGTTCAGGCAGTAAAATGGCTGAACTCTACCAACATTTTCCACCAACCACCTTTAAAATAGCTACTAAAATCAAATTTGGAGTGAAAGAGACAACAAGAGGTCAAAGTGAGTTATTTTTCCAAAGACAAATTAGGAGGTCAACAGGAAAGGTCTGTTACACCAGAGAGGGAATCAACCCAGAGTGTGGCAGCAGTACCAGCAATGGGTTTTGGATGCAGTTGCTACAGTAGAAGCAGACACACCTTCAAGAGCTCTCAGACGTGAGATAGTAAATAGGAGAAGGGGAGAATTAGGGGGTAGAGGGATCAGACAATTGCTCAGAAAGAGCACTTGTGATCAGTCACAGGGGAGTAGGAGCTCTGGTCATGTTTCCAAAGCAGAAAGGAGCAGTAGTGGTTGTGACTGCAGAAGAACAGGGGAGGTGGTCTCAGTTTGAGGGCCAAGAGGAGTTATAATGCTTGCCAGTGGCCCTTCCTAGGTAAACTATACAGAGCAGACCAGGAAAGCAATGACCATACTTCTTCCCAAATTACTCCATCTTGAAAGAACTGAAAACTTGAAGACCCTCAGAGCTAGCTCTGAAAACAGCAGCATGAAAAAGCCTGAAGCTTATGACAGTGCCTCCCCACTCCCAGGTGAGCAAAGTCCAACTTTAAAACAAAGCTCAAACCTCAAGAAAGAGGCTGGGAAAATGAGCAAACAACAAAATAAGAACTTGACTATAAAGAGCTACCACGGTGACAGGAAATGCCAAGACATACACCCTGAAGAAAACAATGTGAAAAGCAATTACAGGCAAAGCCTCAAAGAAACATGCTAATTGGACTCAAAACCAACAATGATTCCTAGAAGAATTAAAGAAAGAAATTAGTGGTGGAGGGAAAATTGGGAAAATAAATGAGAGTGATGCAAGAAAATTATGAAAAGAGAATTAACAGCTATTTTAAATAGTTAGACAAAAATTACTGAAGAAAACAGCACCTTAAAAAAGGAATTGATCTAATGGTAAAAGTGGCACAAAAAATCCACTAACATAAAAAAACTCCTTGAAAAGCAGAATAGGTCAAAGGGGGAAAATGAGGTACAAAAATTCACTGAAGAAAAAAATCCCTTAAGACATAGAATGGCTCAAATAGGGAAAAGGGGAGCAAAAGCTCACTGAAGAAAATAATTCCTTAAAAATTAGAATTGCAGGGGCGGCTAGGTGGCGCAGTGAGTAAGAGCTAAGAGCGTCGGCCTCGGAGTTGGGATGACCCGAGATCAGATCCCGCCTCAGAAAATGAGCACCCACGCATAAATAATAATGACTAGCCATGTAACCTTGAGCAAGTTACTTAACCCCAATTGCTTAAAAAAAATTAGAATTGGGAAAGTAGAAACTAATGACACCATAAGACATTGAAAAATAATAAAACAAAGTCAAAGGAATGAAAAAAGAAGACTGTGAAAAATCTCATCAGAAAAACAATGAATCTGGAAAATAAATTGAGGAGAGATAATTTAAAATTTATTGGACTACCTAAAAGTCATGATTAAGAGGCTAAGCATCATATTTCAAGAAATTATGAAAGACTGCCCTTATTTAAGAGGGCAAAATAGAAATTGAAAAATTTCACTATCATCAGAATTAATTCAAAGAAAGAAATACACACACACACACACACACACACACACACACACACACACACTCAGTTGGGTATAGAAATCTATTTTTCCCAACAGGAAAGTATAAGGGGAATGGGAGAAGAGAAAGAAGAGATGGGATAGTAAAAGGGAAGGCAGATTAAGGGAAGCAGTGGTCAAAAGATAAATATATTTTTGAAGACAGAAAAGATGAAAAGAGAGAGATGGATAAACAGAAGGAAAAAGGGATGGGGGAAAGACAGTTACTAATCAGCTGTGAAGATGAATGGGATGACCTCACCCAAAAAATAGAAGTGGGTAGCAAGATGGATTAGAAACAAGAATCCAACAATATGATGTTTACAAGAGACACACTTGAAAGAGAAAAACACACTAAAATAAAGGGTTGAAGCTGAATCTATTATGATTCAGCTGAAGTAAAAAAGGCAGGGGTAGCAATCATAATCTCAGACAAAGCAAAAGCAAAAAGAGACTTAATTTAAAAAATAAAAGATAATTAGGTAAACTACATTTTGCTAAAAAGGCACTATAGACAATAAAGCAATATAAAAGATTTTTATAGCAAGTTTCTCTGATAAAGGCCTGATTTCTCAAATATATAGAGAATTGAGCCAAATTTATAAAAATAAGAGGCATTCTCTAACTGATAAATGGTCAAAGGATCGGGTCAGTTTTTTTTTGGGGGGGTGAAATCAAAGCTATCTATAGTCATATGAGAAAATGCTTTAAATCACTTGATTAGGGAACTGAAAATTAAAACAATTTTGAAGTACTACCTTGTACCTATCAAAAATAATAAATGATGAAAGACATGAGGGAAAATTGGTACAATAACAAC